>OY856409.1:672586590-672824090 GCA_963693085.1 Alisma plantago-aquatica | reverse complement strand
TGTTAAATAACTCCAAAAGCAAAAATAACTCATAGAGTCATGTTCCTCATGGTTAGACATGACAAACTCAATTTTCAATGCTTTAAAATGTCATATATATGACTTTGAGATTTTCTTGTATCCAAATGATCCCATAATTTGTCATTGCTTGTAATAATTTATTATATCTACGGTTAAGATTTAATAATTTTTTAGGATCGTTTAAATAATTATGAAATTCATATGTGCCAAAAATAATAGTTTTTGGAGATATGTTAGTTAGATGGATAAAAGAATTTATTTTTGGATGAAAATTAGTGGAAGAGTTTCCACACTGATATTGAAGATTGTTATGAAATTTTAGATGAATCAGAGCTTGATTGATGGATTTAAAAAATTATATAAGAACTACAGTCGAACTAAATTTAATCGTTCAAATCTTTTACATTATTTTAGAAAAATAGTAAACTATCATACAATCAAACGAAATTTAATGGTTCAAATCTTTTACATTATTTTAGTGAAATAGTAAACTATCATATCATGAGATTCATTTGTCCAAATAAGGTGGAATTGTATATGATACTTTTAATTACAATTGTTTGTTTTGGTAAATTTTGGAGAAATTATGGATTCATAAATTTGGAGATGTTGTTTATAAATAATTGTTGAAATCATGATTATTTAGTGATGTAATTTGAGATATTTTAAAGTGTTCACGAGAAGATGAAGTCTTAGTGAAGCATTGTGTTATTTTATTTAAGGATAAGTGTGAATTTGGTAGACATGGATTTATTTTGGAAATCGGAATGGTGGATCTCAATAACAATTATTACTTTTTATATATACTTAGTTAAGATAATTACATAGACCTCCAAATTTTTTCATTTTTATCTCTTTGTTAAACAGAGACATAGACATATAAGTTTTGCATAATAAAGAATATGTAGTTAACATATTAAAACATTTGAAGTTATGAGTTTTCAAGAATACAATATTGCATAAAAGAATGTATTGTGGTGTATAATGTTGTTTTGAAGGCGTCAATTTAATTTTGCAGTAGGTTGTGGCATACATAATGTACAAACATGGTATGGAATATTGATATATGAATTACATCAAGAAATTATGTTAGGGTATATAATTCTTTTATTGTGGTGGAGATGTTTTTTTTAAAATACATTTTCATGTAAAGAATTAATTACGTTGTGAAACATATGCCTTGACCAAAAAGTTGTTTGAATGGCCAAGCCAAGTAAATATCAGTTTTTTAAACAAAATGTGAAATTAAAATTATAAATAAATTTGGAACACAAATTTTCTCCTCTACGTATATAAACACACCCTATTGACTATGTCCGTGCACACAACAAACAACTTAGATTTCTTCCTTGACCCCATCTCTTGTGATTATTTCAAAAGATTGTGACAACAACATGATGTTGTAGTAAGATGTCCTGTTCATCTTCATGTTCCTCTTCCTCTTGATTTGGAACATAGAACTCAAGTAAAGTTATGTTTGCATACCCAATTATTTCTTTGAGCAGTCAACCCATTTTTAGTTTTCTCTTTGTCCTATGGACAATAGCCTGCACAACATCTCTTTCTCTTAAGAATATATTACTTGGTTCTGATTTTTTTGAATCATTCTATTCTGAATGACTTTCTTTTGACATAATCTTATACTTTGTTCATGTTGAAACTCTACATGGTGACATGTGCTACTTTTTCTCACTTTTATAGATGATGTTTATATTGCACATTTTTGTGATGGGAATTTTATATGGATCCTATGATCCCACATTATATTTGTTAGATTTCTCATCCCTCTTACTTTGATTTATTCTTGCTTAGTTTTTGTTAATAATCATGTGGTGACATCTAGTGTAATGTTACATGTGTTATTTTATGTGGATTTGAAAATTCCACAAATTTGAAAATGTAGAGGTGATAATCCCTGCAATAGATATTATTAGATCAAATGTGTATCATGTCCAACTCAAAGCATATGTGTATATGTTCTTGCTCACCCCATACTCAAAGTACATGTGTATATGTCCCTACTCACCCATATTTATGATATATGTGTTATTTACTACCGACCTGTTGAATTTGTTCTAGTATACATGGATGTGTTGCTCTTATTTTATCAAATTCTTATTTTTTTATGCCCGATTGGGTAGTCCTTTCATTTTCCTTATGGAAGCTTTATTTAATTGATGTCCATTATTCTTTATATTTCTCAATCCATATTTAGTATGCACACACCAATGTTACCTGATACATCTACTTTTATCCTTTTGTTGGGGTATGCTTTCAACCCCTAGGTGTAGGACTTAGAAGACTAGACATGGTGATATAGACTTTCTAGCTCAAGCACTTGGAGAGATAGAGTTGACATAGTTGGTTATCCTTCTAATAGAACCTTATGTTGTAACTTTTAAACCATTTATGGAAGATAATGATATACTTTAATAAATTTTAATATAGTCTTGAATTTTTATTCCACTGCGATACTTTGTTCTCTTTTTGTATATCATCATTTGAGAAGCAAAAAAAATGTCTATTTGAGCACGCTTGAACATATGTTTGGATAGATGAATTTATTCTCAAATTTAGTTGGGAGTGGATCCTATATCGAGTCCCACTCTATACAAAATGGTATCAAAGCCATAGTGGTAGAATTTCAGACTATTTCAATTTTGTCTACCTAATTAGAACCTTACTTTACAAAGTCATCCTCTAGGTGAGATACCCTAGAAATGACCTATAATAATTCATGAGATGATGTAAGGTCGATTTAGGATCATAGGAATTACATGAAATTATCATGATGAATAAATCCTTCAGTGATGAGCCTCTAGTTGTAAAAACCATATGATGTAGGTTAGTTATGACATGTATCTTTGAATATAATAAGCTTTGAATTGATGATGAAGTTTAGGTTGTGAGGACAATGAAGAAGTCAGATAAGGAGATCTGAAATGGAAATTATGACTTCATTTCTTAGTTTGATTTAGGGCCAAAGTTTTTTCATGAAACTATTTTCTTTATAATACTATATGTACAAAAAAATTCTGGATTTTATCAAAGTTTTTCTTGAACTAAGTCACAATGAAGAAATAGGTATAGTTTTAGTGGAGAAACCCTAGGATAAGTTGATATAGATATCATATACCCTACTTTTGATGATGAAAGTAATGTAGTGCCCAAGTTTTGGGAAAGTCCATCCTTTTAGCATATGGTGTTGCTTGACTTAGGAGGTAAAACTTTTTAACGGGGTGGAGTATAGGTGATATTTTATGTTGGGATGTTTAGATTTTGAGGAAAAAATCATTTAAAAGGGTGGAGTGTTGTAATGAACAAGAACTTAGAATCCTACCCTGTCCCATGATTAAAAAGTTAGTGAAGTTTGTTCTTTAGATGTGACCAAACAAGGACTAAAATTTATAATATATCTATATAATAATTTAATGATGCGGAAACATGTGAATAAAATAACAAAATATATTACATATAATTTCTTTACTAACATAATGGCTGAATAAAAATAAATAATTTTCTTTGGAGTAACATTTGATAATTTCATGTTCATAAATACTAAAATTGTCATATAATTTAAATAAAGAAAATACTAATGGAAATAATGTATAAGATGACTAAATTGCATAATTTCAAGCACAATGATATATATATATATATATATATGTGTGTGTGTATATATATATGTATGTACATATATGTATATATATGTATGTATGTATATATATATATATATATATATATATATATATATATATATATATATATATATATATATATATATATATATATATATATATACATATATATACAAAGAGAGAGAGAGGGAGAGTCATGCAAGAATACACTCGAGTGTACAGATCACACCGTACACCCCAATGGTGTATGCCTATATAGCATGTTTTTCCAAAATCTAATCCATTGATCTTCATGGTTACAATAATAATTGGTCACATACAAAATTTGAACTCATTTGGATGAGTGTAAGTTACTCATCTAAGGACAACAAAATCGACGCGTAAAACTAATTTGAAATACATGATTTTTGCCTCCTTTAGATGCACGACCTATAAGTGTCCAAATGCGCTAAAATTTATTATATAGTATGTTCTTATGATAATTAAGAAGATCAATGGTTTAGATTTTTCAAAAATTTACCACATCTTCAAAAATGACTTAGGTGTACGGTACCTCTGGTACCCTCGAGTGTACACTAGCCTGACTCTCTCTCTCTCTCTCTCTCTCTCTCTCTCTCTCTCTCTCTCTCTATATATATATATATATATATATATATATATATATATATATATATATATATATATATATATATATCTGTGTGTGTGTGTGAATGTATGTATATAAATATCTGTGTGTGTATGTATGTATATATATATCTCTGTGTGTGTATAAATAACTCTTTTTTTAATAATCTAATATTAGCAGGACTTAATTAAGTTTTGATAAATATAATGATATGTTCCAAAATGCCTAATGGTTCCATAACATATAAAAATAACTCTCAAAACTAATTTATAATGGTAAAAACGTTTTCTTGGGTGCCAATTGGTTGGTTGCCAAAGTTTCACATTATTTGCTTAATAATAACTATCTTATTTATATTTAGAAAAGAAAATAGGATAAGAGCCAAAAGCATTAAAAAATTACTAAAAGTCTGAAAAAGAGAAAATAAACTTCAAATTCATAATTCACATACCAAGTTTAGCCTATGTGTAAATTTTCATCTAATTTAGGCAATCTTAAATACCTTAGTGTAATTTAGGAGTGATAATGTACTTTTAATCCCAAAATATTAAATAACATGTTAAATAACTCAAAAGGTAAAATTAATCATAGAATCAAGTTCATCATGTTTAGATGTGACAAACTCGATTTTAAATATTTTATAATTTAATATATATGACTTTGAGATTTTGATGTTTCCAAATGATCCCAAAATTTTCCATGCAGCTTATAATCATTTATTAGATTTATGGTTAAGATTTTAGAATTTTCAAAGATCGTTTGAATACTTATAAAATTCAAATATTCCAAAAATAATAGTTTTTGGAGATATTTTAGTTATATAGCTAAATGAATTTATTTTTTGATGAAATTTTTTGAAAATGTTTCTACACTAGTATTGAAGCGTGATATAAAATTTCATACCAATCAGAGCTTGTTTGATAGATCAAAAAAATTATACAAGAACTATAGTCGAACTAAATTTAATGGTTCAAAACATTTACATTATTTTGGTGAAATAGTAAAACTTTCACATCACGGGTTTCCTCTGTTCAAATAAGGTAAAATTTTAAATTAATTATTTTGATTACAATTGTAATTTTTGATAAATTTTGAAAAAAATTTATGGATCCAACATTTTGGATATATGGTTTATAAATGACTTTTGAAATCATGATTAATGGGTGATGTGATTCGAAATATATTTTAAAGTGTTCACAAGATAAAAAAGACTTAGTGAAGCATTGTGTTATTTTATTTAAGGATAAGTGTGAATTTGGAAGACAAGGATTTATTTTGGAAATCAGAATGATGTTTTGATGGTTTGGTGAATCTTAATGACAATTATTACTTTTTACATATACTTTGTTAAGAGAAATACGTAGACCTTCAAATCTTTCCATTTTTCTCTCTTTATTAAATAGTGAGATAGAAAGTGAAGTTTTACATAATAAATAATATTTGGTTAACAATTTGTAAAGTTGGAAGTTATGGGTTTTTCAAGGTTACATTACTTCGAAAAAGAATGTATTGAGGTGTATAATGTTGTTTTACAGATGTAAATTTAATTTAGTAGTAGGTTGTGGCATACATAATGTACAAAGATGGTATAGAATATTGATATATAAATTACACCAACTAATTATGTTAGGAGATATAAGACATTTCTTGTGTTGAAGAAGTTTAAAAAAAATCTTGTAAAGAATCAATTTCATTGTGAAACATATGCCTTGACCAAAAAGTTATTTGAATGGTCAAACCAAGTAAATATGAGTTTCTTTTAACATAATATGATATTAAAATTATAAATTAAGTTGGACCATAACTTTACTCCTCTACTTATATAAACACTCCCTATTGACTATGTCCATGCACACAACAAACAACTTGTATTTCTTCCTTCACCCCTTAGTTGTGATTGTGTCCCAAGATTGTGATGTTGCAACAAGATGTCCTCTTCCTCTTCCTCTTTATTCATGATTGAGCACTCAAGTCAAGGTATGCTTGCATCCCCTATTATTTCTTTGAGCAATTAACCCATTTTTAATTTTTCTCATGGTCCTATGGAAAATAGCCTATACAATATCTCTTTCTCTTAAGAATATATTACTTGGTTATATTTTTTGTGAATCATTCTACTCTGAAGGACTTTTTTTTGACTTAATCTTATACTTTGTTCATGATGGAACTCTACATGATGGCATGTGCTACTTTTTCCCACTTTTGTAGTGGATGTTTATATTGCACATTTATGTATGGGAATTTTATATGGATCCTATAATACCACATTATATATGTTAGATGCTCTCATCCCTTATAGTTTGATTTATTATTACTTATTCTTTCATTATGCATCATGTGGTGACTGTTGGTATAATGTTACACATGTTATTTTATGTGGATGTGTAAATTTCCACAAAGTTTAAAATGTAGAGATGATAATTCCTACAATAAATATTATTAGAGAAGATATGTATATGTTCTTGCTCACCCCATATTCAAAGTAGATGTGTATATGTTCCTACTCACCACATATTTATGGTAGACGTGTTATTTCCTACCAACATGGTAATATTGTTCTTTTATTGTCACATGTGAAACACATGGATTTCTTGCTCTTACGTTATTGAATTCTTATTTCTTTTATGTCTGATTGGGTAGTCATTTCCTTTTCCTTTCGGAAGCATTATTTATTTGACATCCTTTATTCTTTATATTTTTTAAATTCATATTTAGTATGCACATACCATTGTTTGATGATACAACTACTTTTCTCCTTTTGTTGGGGTATGCTTCCAACCCCAAATGTAGGACTTAGAAGATTGGACATGGTAATATGGACTTGCTAGGTGAAGCACTTGGGGAGATAGAGTTTACATAGTTGGTTATCCTTCTACTAGATCCTTATGTTGTAACTTCCATGTAAACCCTATATGGGAGATAATGATGTACTTCTATGAAATTGACTATAGTCACAAATTTTTATTCTGCTTCTATACTTTGGCCTCTTCTCTTTTAGTATATCATCATTAGAGAAAAAAATATGTCTATTTGAGCAAGATTCAAAGTATGTTTGGATAGATAGTTTATTCTCAAATTTAGTAGGGAGTGGATCCCATATCAGGTCCCACTCTTTATAGTGTACTATCTCTATTTTTGGTGAATGAAGACATCAATGTCATTCACAGAGGTCTGGTAGTTCTTCTCCACCATCCGACATCTTTTGTAGTTGCATGGGGGTCTATGCTTTGACTGGTAACACCAATCAACAAGTGCTAGAGGATATAACTTCACCACAATGGCTCCTCACCGAGTGGCATGACTACCTAAGCTGGTGTATGCCTTTGTAGAGACTTTAGGAAGATCTAGGACAATCTAATTGGCCACATATGGTCCGAACCAATGGGTATGCATGTTGGTAGCAACAATTGTAAGTGGACTCTGGTGGTATGGTTCGAGAGGTTTGAGGTAAATTGAAAGTACGAAGTGAATCTACCTTTGTGAGGGTTCTTTCTGAGGCCTTATATAGGTGTGGGGTGCATAGGAGGGTCATTAGTACTCATCCCTAATTATGGACTTTTAAGTAATGAGGGCATTAACTCTCAAGGTAGAGATTGTTAGGAAATTAGGGTGATATATATAGAAGTGGAAAGAAAAATTTAATTCCCCATTCCCAAGTCAATAAGATCTCATCAACAACTATGAGATGGGAAAGAAGGTTGCAATACATAAACCTAGTCCTATAGCAAGTCGAGCGACAACGCTTGTTGCAGTGTTCCACTACATTGAGTTGCACCTTGCCGACTGTCATTGTCAGCCTCTTGGTCTTGCACCACAGACAACGACTGACGGTGTTCTCCTAGCGGTAGGAAAAGGCCTCCTCACCTCTACAGTAGTCCATGTGGACCACTATGCCCTCCATGTTATGCTACCAAAGCCAACAAGAAGGAGTTGTCCCTTCCAACCTCAACCTGCTAGAGTTGATTCACCCTCCCAATTTCTCTCCCTTGTTGTTCCTACCTTTGATGGGTAGAACTTGCTTGGCTTTCTTGGTTACCACAACCACATGGGACAACAATTCTAAGAGCTTATTGTTCTGTATGGGAAGACCTTAGTGCCCCTCTATTTATAGTATGACTAGGGTTAGGTTTTCTAGTTGATCTGGGAGTCAAAAAGACATATATCATGCATTTTCCGCACTCTGTGAATGGTGAACCGTTTGGTTCACTCTCCAACTGATCGGTTCATGGGTGAACCAATCAGTTCATCTCATTAACCGATCAGTTCATGCACTTTCTTGTTCTATCACATTGGTAATCAATGTAAAATTAATTCAAAACATGACAATAACATCAATCCTTGATCCAATTGAATTTACCATTGAATCTGGTGGTTCAGTACATGAATTGATTGTTTGAGACCATGAACTGGTTGGTTCAGTTAGTGAACTGGCTGGTTCATGGCCTGGTTTAGGAATTGTTTAACCAATTTCATTTCCAATTGACCTGACACTCCAACCAATTGGTTCAACACATGAACACCTTCAGTAATCAAGTTAAACATCGTTCATGAATAAAATCATATTTCAGGTGCATCCTATGTGTGTGACCCAATAGGTCTCAATTTACGTTGGCAGTGAATGTCCATAACTAACTTATGACATCACAAGCAATGAGCGGTATCTTGCAATGCATAATTTCTTAGCCAAGTGATTTGGAAACTTGCATATTAACTTCAACCTAAAATTTGTGATCAATGTTATAATTATCATATAGTCCCTTCGTCTCTAATATCCTGATTGAACTTGAGGCATGGAATCATCATCCTCTTCATCGTTCAATCAATGTTCCTTAAATTAGAGAAGACTGACTGAGATGCATCTGATCTCACATATCACATACTGAGTCATATGAGAATGGCCATATATTTATCAGTCTTGCGTAGACATCAATCTCCTTTAGGAGGGACAAATACCATCTACATGACTCACACTCAATCCTCATGTGTCACAGAGTACCCGAGCGTTGCATGTATGGTAACCCTTATCTAAGGTCACCTTGGATGATGTCAAAGTATAATGAATGACAAGTGATGAGTGTAGTGGCTTATAGGTCTAAGAACCACAATCACCACTATCACTATGAGGGTTGATTCTAACTAGCATTCCACGGTCTCCATGTATCACTCTCAAAGTGGGTCTGTCTGGTACAATGTTCACTAACAAGTACCTATGTGATTGACTTGATATCACATATCATGACCGATGAGACTCCATCATTAGTCAACACACATTCTAGTCTTATGTATTATTATTGTCTATTTTTCTTCCACAATAATATCTGACTACGTAAATAAAAAGAATGTATGTACTCTTGTCATACATATGATGTCATTGTCCAAGTCCTCAACCTGAAGACATATGTCATTGAGTAACATCATTCTCTTGACATCTACTTATGTGTGTGTCATCATCTCATGATTGAGACAAACATAATAGACATAGTTACCTTTATCATTATCAAATCAATTATCTAATGCCCCAATACAATAATCATATGATTGGATGTCTGGGCATACATACAAATAGACTCCCACTTGCACTTAGATCCGATCACCGATGAATCTTATTCCAAGTGATCCTAACATGTCCATCATGATTATTTTGCGCAAGTATTTTTATAGAGGGTTAGCAACATTTGCTTCAAGTTAGTATTTTTCATGTTCCACATCTCCTTATTGTACGACATTTCATATGAGATCGAAGTGTCATAGTATGGTTTCTCTGATTCCTTGGCTATCTAATAGCTCCATTGTTTTCAAAGTAATTATTTTGTGTCATTAATGGTTGGAACCTTTCATAAGTTCATCTATATGAACTTCTTGATCCATACAATATCCTTTATTGTTCTCACAACAACAAGGTTGTAGAATTAAACAACTTTCTCTTTCTCGACACTTTTTCAACTTACAATTCTATTTTAAGGTCAAACAAAAATTAAGATTGTGATTATAAATTTTATTTATCATTTTGCAAGCTTATATCGATGTATATCTTTTACACCCAACTCTTCCTTATTACCATAACCATGGAACCAATCCTTTTAGTTCTTTACAAGTACTTACGGATGTTCTTTATAAAGATTTTATCATGTTCAACACCTTGAACTTGTTTGAAACTCTTTACAATGAGTATATCATTACATGTTGTTCATCTTCTTGAATACCCAATTGCAACCTATGGGCTTTACCCTATTTAATGGATCACCCAAGGTCATACGTTCTTGGTGTACAAAGATTCCAACTTGAATCTAATGGCTTCAAGATATTTGTCATATTCTAGTCCCTCAATAGCATCTAGGTAGGTTTATTGACTCATCATCAATGACCAACTTAATACCTTCTTGAGCCATGAGATATCCTAATCTTTCAAGATAAAGGAGTGTTCTACTAGATCTTTGAGTTTTGTGTTACATAAGGAACTAGAGATTCTACATCAACTTGTCATTCTCCTTGTTCCTATTGCACCTCTTTAGGTTTAATGCTTTACTATTGGTCTTGAACTTTTCAAGTTTTTCTTTTCTCTAAGTGATACATTTGGAATTAAATTCCTCTTCAGCAATACAACTATCCTAGCAAAAAAACACTTTTGTTTTGGATTGGAATATAAAGTAGTATTCCACAAAATAAAATTTATGTGATTTGAGCACAAAATTTTTCTATGAAACTATTTTTGTATATAAGATTTCATTCCCAATCTTTATAAAAGGCATTTTAGGACACTTACCATTCCATATCTCATGTGGTGTCTTTTGAACCAATTTAGGCGATACTTTATTTAGGTAAAGCATGTTTCAAAAGGTAATTGGAAAACTATCTAGATATAATTATAATCACACCATTACTAATAGGGTGTGATTCCTTCTTTATGACACACTTTCATGATATACTTATCATTGTGTTTCACGTGGAGCCCATCATGATAGATTATCATGGTCTTCCAGAAGGTTCTCAAACTCTTGGTTTAAAGTATTTTTATGTTGATCATATTGAGGTGTTTTAATACCTTTACCATGCTTGTTATGTACTTCATGTATGATTTCCTTGAACACTTCAAGAGATTCATACTTGTATTTCATTAAACACAAACTAGTATATCTACTGAGATCATAAGTTATTATAATGAAGTACTATTGACAACCTCTAGCATGTATTCTAAGAGATCTATATATATCAGTATGTATGAGTCCTAATAGAATGGCCTCTCCCACTACATCTGGTAAAGATGCTTTTGTCATATTTCTCAATAAACAAGACTTGCATATATCTATTGTTTCAATAACCAAAAGAGTCAATGCATTCTTTATTTGTGTGATCTAGATGATAATTGTATATATATTCATTGTTTGAGTTATCAAGTCATTATGTATGTGTGTCATACATATATGTCTCTACAACTATAAAGTATAGATCATGAGACATAAGGAACTCAAATATTTGATCTTATCTATCAAAATGAAACAATATTTTATTCATAATATTCTTAATGGTAGGTACATAAGAGAAATTCATTAGTTCTATTACATGCCCTCTTGGCTGAATGAAAAATTCCAATTGTAGTGGCAACAACTCTTACTCCGCACAATTTGTAACTTACTTCTTCTCAGGTCCTGAAGTGGAGATCACTATCTCTTTCTTCTACCTGTTCAGTTCCTTCAAGTACAAAGGACAAATTCCTTTTGCACTTACCTTTTCCTTTAACTTGATGTAGAAGACTTGGACTTCAACTTAGCCTCAAAACTCTTCTTGGGCTTGCCTTTGTCGATGGATTTCACTTTTTTGATCATCATCATAGGTTTATCCTTATTCATTCTTGCTTCAACATTTATTAACATGCTAAGTAGTTCTAACAGCAATTTAGCCAAGTTACTCAAGTAGTAACACTTGACAAACTGGTGATATGATTCAAACAACCATTGTAGAATCATATTCATTGCAAACTCTTGAATCAAAGGGAATCCCAGTGTCTCTAGATGTTCCACATGCCCAATCATATTCAGGACATGGAACTCTAGTGGAACTCCTTTTTTCATCTTGCACTCAAAGATAACCTTTGATACATTGTACATTTCTTTCTTTGCATGATCCTGGTTCATATTCTTAAGATGTGTGACCATCTCAATAATCCCCAAATCTTCATGCTGCTCTTGGAACTCACAATTCATACAACATAGGATAAGGTGCTTAATGTCCAAGTCATCATTGACATGCTTCCAATAAGCATCTACCTCATCCCTAGGGACATCATGAGTAGGTTACTCTGGCACTAGTGTATCAAGAACATAAAGCTTATGCTCATCGCTGAGAACCCTTATCAAAGTCCACACCCAGTCATGGAAGTTTTTGAAAGTAGATTTTGTTCTTCTGAAGAACTGATCACAATGATGATTTGTTTGACATTTTTTTCTACAAAAGAAATTTGAAATTTGTCAAAACACTTTTGATTAATTAAATCTAATAAAATATATGATACAAATCATGACTTTAATTAAATATTTATCCCACTATGTTGTTCGTATTTATATCCCTACCACCAATTTGGAAGATTGCATCATTCAACCTTCTAGTGAGCCATGATCCATGTTTCATCAAATCATGAGTGAGCTTTAGCTGATCACCCTCAACTTGACTATTTAGGTAGGGAATGTTTGTCAATTACATCTCATGCAACTGTTGGATAAATGGTGCACACAACTCTTTGTCAAAATCCATATCATGCTTCTAGGTACGTAATATCATTACAATCACCTATTTAAGCCTGACCAAAAATCCAACACAATAGAATATGCACCCTTCTTATGGAAAATATGCATATCTACCATCACACTTCTATGAGATGAACAACGCACCACACTTTGACATAACCGACACTCATTCGATCAAGTTTTTCATGTGTGTTGCTTATGGAAAACATCAAATACTTAATATTATGTAAAGGGATTTCATATTAATACACATGCATATCCAATCACTACATATGTATAGTATGTATCATATATATGTTATAACCATAATGAAAACATGCAATAATAAACACAAGAAATGGTTATGGCTATCCTATTATAATTCCTTGGAGACACAAAGAACTAGTACCACCTAAGTTCTGCATCATATGTAGCAACATGTCGTTGATGATGATCTAAGTTGAACCAATCCAGAACAATCACCTCAACGCTTAAATCGATCAGTTGGGCTCATGGTTATTTGGACCACTAGTCGATTGGTTGTCTCGTCCTATCATCAACCTCCTTGGTCGTACAGCCAATCACTTCTCTTGGTGAGACAGTCATGTCCTCAGTTGAGCCATTCATTTCATCTAGGCGGATGCTCTACTTTTTCCATAATAGGAATTCAAATATATTATATTATATTTTAACATGTTACATGGTAATTGAGAAACTTCAAATTACATTCAAGGGGATCATAGGAAGGAAAGAACTAATACTTTTACATATGGAAAATAAGAGACAGTCTCAACATGCAAATCGATATATATAAATAAGAATAACAATCATCCAACCAAGCATAAGTGGTCTAGGGGTATAGATCATAGCAATGCTAGAAATCACCATCAAAATGATTTTAAGATATATATATAGTTTTGTGGGATCCTATGTAGTATTTAATCGGATATTTTTTTTATGTTCGAGAGAACCCATCCCGGGCGAAGCCGACATGGTAAACTCTCGAGGCATGAGAGGGTGTGGTCCGGTCACCCCCCTCCCACACCTAATTAGTGTGAATTGCCATTCACAAAGTGCCTTCGGTGAGGTTCAAACCCGGGTCCTTCATTGGGACTTATCGAGCTCTTACCACCCGGGCTACTATGGTCGGACTATTTAATCGGATATGCACATTAATATTTTAAATATTTGCATTGTATGCAATAAATAAATGATAAAACCAAAATCCAATTAAATCCCAAAACATAGTAAATTGATGTGGCTCTAATACCACTACTAGCAAATTGGGCTGACAGATTTAGAAATGGAAACAAAAATTCAGCGTGTAATTCCCTAGTCAACAAGATATCTTTTATAACTATGAGATGGGAAAGAAGATTGCAAGACATATACCTAGTCCTGGGGCAAGTCCAGAGACAATGCTTGTTGTAGTGTGATAGTACATCGAGTTTCACCTTCATCGTCGAACTCCTAGTAATGAGAAAAGGCCTCTTCACCTCTAGAGTAGTCTAAAAGGGCCACTGAGAACTCCATGTTGCACTAACAAAGCCAACCTCAATGAGTTGTCCCTTCAAATGTCAACCCACTAGAGTTTATTCACCCAGTTCATCACATGAACTGGGATGTTAATTACATGAACCGGTCTTTTGAGACCATTAATTGGATGGTTCATGCCATAGTTTAGGAATTGTTCAACCAATGTCATTTCCAGTTGACCCGGTACTCCAATCGATCAGTTCAACACATGAACTGGTTAGTTCAGAGTTCACTGAGTCAATTTTTAAAAATTGTTGTTTAAATTGAATACCTAAGCACTTTTCATAATAACTTTAAATATCATTCATGAATAAATTCCTATTCCAGGAGCATCGTATGTGTGTGACTCTATGCCCCTGTTTGGTTTGGGACTGAGTCGGGATTTGATGTTGTCTTTTTGTGCCACGTTTGTATAATCCATTCCGGATTGAGTTGGTTTGGTGTTTGGTTGGCAATGGGATAACAACCTCTGTTTTGGATTCTATAACCCCAAAACCTAGACTAAGTCAGTCCCGCTCTATGTAGGATTTGGATTTCCAGTCTGGCTTACGGTTGTTCTCTCCTCCCATGACCCCGACACCTCTCCCTATAAACTGACTCCCCTCTTCGCCTCTCTCCTCCCGACTCTTCTCGTTGTCTCTCTCCCAGTGACTCTCCCTTCGTCAATTCCACTGGACCACCACCCATCGCTTCCCCCGACACCATCCTGGTCTCCCCCAGCGACTCTGTCACTACTCTCTACTGCCACATCCGATCCAGAAAACTCAGACAGCCTTCTCCCATCACACGCCGTAGGTGCATGATTTTAGATATGTGCACGGAAAAGGATCATCTCTCCTGCTGTCAGTTTCTGTGAGGCTGTACCAGATAACCCCTAGCCCTCTCTTCTAAAAATATTGTTGTGTTTTTTAAAGGCCACCCGCAATCAGATGGCTCGTTCCTAGCAGACTGCTCGTAAGTCCACTGGAGGCAAGGCCTTGTTGTCTGCTAATTTTCATCATGTCACATGGATTTATGTATGCCAAAAATGTTTCATGCAACTTCTTCTAACAAGTTTACTTTTGCGTATCTCTATATATAAAACAATAGATACCTGGTTGTCTGCTATCTATTTACTTCATATGCCTTTCTTACTAATTCAACATAGGTGGCATCTTTACTAGCCAGCTTTGATTCTCACATCAGTTTTGTTGATTGGTCAAGTCAAACTTATTCAATGGACGGAGCCTCCCAATTGAATGATCACACTCATAAACTGTCTATAGAATTGTCTAAACCAACCTGTGTCTATTTGAAAAAGAACCTGCGGTTGGTTATGCCTGTCTGCCACATGTAAAATATATACTATGTAACACACGATTTGGGTGGATATGTATGTCGGTCCCAACACTATATATGTAATTACGTTACTTTAAAAAAACGTTTGCTCCAACGACACACATAATACCTAAAGTCATATGAATTTTTTATTTCAAACTGTTATGCTACTTGTGCGTAATTTATGTTGTTAGTTACTGATTTATACAAAAATATAAAAGCATACATACATACAATAAGCACATGCCATGCAAATGTAAAGTATTATTTATTTTAAATATACATACAAAATAATCATACTCAACTTTTATTCACTTTACTAAAACAACAAACACTATCACCCACATCTTGTATACAATTAAATATTTATTGCAAATTTTAATCTTGTATTACAGTGGAAAAATTTTGTGGTCACACTTTGTTCTTGTTAAAATAGTTATGTATGAACAGTTAATAATAAGCATATCCTGACTAGGTTGCCAAACAAAATCAGACTGAATCCAGACTGGTAGCCAAATAGAATCAGACTGAAACTAGACTCAAACCAGACCAGCGGACCAGAATCAGACTGGGTTTCCAAACAGAATCAGACTGGAACCAGACTACCCCAATCTAGATCTACTGACTAACTCTGCCCAGTCTAGTCCAGACTACAGAATCCCAGTACTGAACTAAATAGGGGCTATAGGTCCCAATCTACATTGGCAGTGAATGTCCATAACTAACTTATGACATTAAAAGCAATGAATGATATCTAGAAGCACATAATTGCCATTCAAGTAATATGGAAAGATGGAGAACAACTTCAACCTACAATTCATGATAAGTGTAATAGTGATCATATAGTTACTTTGTCTCTGATATCCTGATTGAACTCTTGGCATGGAATCATCATCATCTTCAATGTTCAATCCATGTTTCTTGAACTAGAGCAGACTATCTGAGATTCATGTGATCTCACATATAACATATTGAGTCACATGATAATGGACATACATTTATCAGTCTCTCTTATCGAGTGGCTTCAATTTCAATCTCATGTAGGAGAAACAAATCCCATCTATATCACTCACACTTAATCCCCATGTGTCACAGAGTACCCGAGCATCACATTTATGGTAACTCTTATTCAAGGTCACATTGAATGATGACAAAGTACAATGAATGACATTTGATTATTGTAGTGACTCCAGGTCTAAGAACCCCAATCACCACTATCATTATGAGAGTTGATTCTGACTTCCATGCCATGGTCTTCATGTATCACTCTCAAGTTAGGTCTGTGTGGTACATTTATCTCTAAAAAGTACCTATGTGTTTGACTTAGTATTACATTTCATGAATAATGAGACTGTATCATCAGTCAACACACACTCTAGTAGTATGTATTACAATTGTCCATTTAGCTTCCACAATAATATCTGACTAGGGACATAATAAGAATGCACATACTCCTATCATACGTATGCTCATTGTTTAGGTCCTCAACCTGAAGACATATGTCATTAAGTAACATCATTCTTTAAACATCTACTTATGTCTGTTTCATCATCTCATAGTTGAGACAAACATGATAGATGCAATTACCTTTATCATTATCAAATTAAGTATCTAATTCCCTAATACAATGATCATATTGGCTCTCTGGGCATACATATCTATAGACTCCCACTTCGACTTAGAGCCAATCACCCATGAATCTTACTCAATGTGATCTTAACATTATTATCATGTTTCTACTACACAAGTACTTTTATAGTGAGTTTGCAACATTTGCTTCATGTCGTATATTGCAAGTTTCATATCTCCTTGTTGTATGATGCTTCATATGAGATGGAAGTGTCGTAGAATGCTATCTCAAATTCATTACCTATCAAATATCTCAATTGTTGTCACAATGTTTCTACCATGTCATTAATGGTTGTAACCTTCCTTAAGTTCATCGTTATGAACTTCTTGATCCATACAATATCATTTTTTGTTCTCATAATATCAAGGTTCTTGGTTTCTATTATGGAAACTGTCTCTTGCTCACAACTTTTCGGCTTACAGATCTATTTTAAGGTCAAAAAAATTTGTGATCATTAATTTTATTTGTCATTTTAGAAGCCTACATTGGTGTAAATCGTTTACACTCAATTCTTCCTTCTTACCATAACCATGGAACCAATACTTTTAGTTCTCAACAAGTACTTAAGGATGTTCTTTTCATGGCATCTAGTGACTCTCAATGGAATCTATCATATATCCACTCATCATGTCCAATACATATAAGATAACTAAATATCATCTCATCATCTCCAATACATATGAGACAACATATATATACATATATATAGGCATATGTATATATATGTATATACATATATATTATTGTCATGACCAAGACATATGAGATAATAAGAAGATTACATAGCATTGCATACAAGATAGATCCAATTGTGAATTCATATGAAATCTTATTCATGTCTCCCATTCTTCACAAGAACTTGAAGACTATACAGTTGAGATACTAATTCCATGGGACATGGATAGATTTTATATCATTGAGTTCAACATGTTGAACCCCTTAAACATGTTGCAATGTATGTTTTCTTTCATAGGTCAATAATATTTGTAGGTCTATCTCTATAGATCTCAATTCCTTTCATATAGGACGCTTCACCAAAATACTTCATAGAGAAGGTGCTTCCATTGTAGGTTTTAACATGGGTAGTATAAGGATGTTATTCCCCATCATCATGTGGAATATAAATATGCTCCCATCAAATCTTTTATAATCACAGATTTCATCTTCATTTTGACTAAAGTAAAAATATCTGAATATCTTGTCACATTTAAGATTCCAATTGTGAGATGCTTTCTTCGGTCCACATATCGACCTTTGTAGCTTATAGACTTCATTTGTGTTATTGTATTTATAAAATCTTTAGGTTTTGTCACATACTCATAATTATTCCAGTTAAGAAATTTGGTTTTAACATCCATACACCATATGTTATTGTCATAATAAACTGCCATGGAAATCATGATTCATATGGATTCAACCATGGAAACTGGTGATGAGATTTCATCATGTTCAACACGTTGAACTTGTTTGAAACACTTTACAACCAATATACCATTCCATGTTGGTCTTCTTCCTGAAGATCCAATTGCATCCTATGGTTTTTACCCCTTTAGGTGGATCCACCAAGGTCATAACTTATTGGTGTACAGGAATGAATCTTGGATCTAATGGCTTCAAGCTATTTCTCACGTTCTGGTCTCTAAATAGCATCTAGGTAGGTTTGTTGACTAATCATCAAAGACCAACCTACTTCCTTCTTGAGCCATAATATATCACGATCCTTCAAGCTCAAAGAGTGTTCTACTAGATCTACAATTTGTGTGTTACATAAGGCACCTAAGATTCCACAACAACTTGTGATTCTCCTTGTTCCTATTGCACCTATTTAGGTTCAATGTTATCATGTTAGTCTCGAACTTTTCGAGTTCTACTTCCCCCCATAGATTCCTTTGTAATTACCTCTTTAGGAATAAATCCATCCTAGAGACAAAATTCTTTGTTTTGAGGGGAATATAACATAGTAATTTACAAAATAGCATTTATGTGATTTGTGGACAAATATTTTCTAAGAAACTATTTTCTTATATAGGATTTAGTTCCTAATATTTAGAAAATACATATTGGGACACTTCTCATTCCGTATCTCATACGGTGTCTTTCAAACCAATTTAGACAGTCCTTTGTTTAGTGTAAAGCATGTGCCAAATTGAAATTGGAAAATTAGGTAGATACATTGATAATCTCACTATAACTAAATGGGTGTGGTTCCTTCTTTTTGATGCACTATCATGATAGATTTATCATTGTGTTTCAGGTGGAGCCCATCATGATACATTATCATGGTCTCTAGAAGGTTCTCAAACTCTTGATTCAATGTATTTTCATGTCAATCATATCAAGGTGTTTTAATATTTTTACCATACTGGTTATCTATTTCATGCATGATTTACTTGAACACTTCAAGAGATTCATACTTGTATTTTGTTAAATACAAAATACCATATCTTTTGCGATCATCAGTAAATATAATGAAGTATTATTGACCACCTCTAGAATTTATTCTAAAAGACCTATATACATTAATGTGTATGCATCCAAATAGAATAGTCTCTCTCCCACTACATCCAGTGAAGATGTTTTTGTCATATTTCTCAAAAAATAAGAGTTTCATATCTTTTTTGGTTCAATAACCAAAAAAATCAATGCATTTCTTATTTATGTGCTCTTGTTGACAATGTTATAGGTATTCATCATTTGAGTTATCAAGTCATTCTGTATGTGTTTCTTACACATATGTCTTGACAACTATCAAGTATAGTTCATGAGACATAGGGAACTACCATATAAGATCTTATCTTTAAAATTGAAAAAAACAATTTATTCATAATATTCTAGTCCATGAAAGATACATCATGTTTTCATTAATGGCAGGTACATAATAGAAATTCATTACTTGCATTACATGCCCTTTAGGCTAAATGGAAAATTCCAATTGTAGCGGTAGCAACTATTTCTGCACACATATTCTAGTTTACTTATTCTCAGGTCATGAAGTGGTGATCCCTATCTCTTTCATCTTTCTCTTGAGTTCCTTCAAGTGCAAAGGATAGATTCCTTTTGCACTTACCTTTTCCTTTATCTTGAGTGTAGAAGACTTGGACTTTACCTTAGCCTCAAATCTCTTCTTGGACTTGCATTTGTCATTGGATTTCACTCTACTAATCATCATCGCATGTTTTTTGCATCTTCTTTCTTGCTTTAGTATTAATTAATACTCAATAATCTAGCTATATGATCCAAGAAATGATTGTATAATCATATCTATGGCCAACTCTTGGCTCAAAGGGAATCCTAGTTTCTCTATATGTTCCTATTGACCAATCATATTGAGCAAAAGGGGCTCTACTAGATTTCCTTTTGTCATCTTGCACTCAATGATAACATTTGAGACATTATACCTTTCTTTCTTTGCATGATCATGGTTCATATTCTTAAGATGTGTGACCATCTCAATAATCCTCATGTCTTCATACTACTCATGTAACTCGTAGTTCATGCAACATAGCATAAGGTGCTTAATGTCCAAGCCATCATTGGCATGCTTCCAATAAGCATCCACCTCAGCCTAGGCACATCAAGAGTAGGTTCCTCTGGCAGTGGTGTATCTAGAACATAGAGCTTATGCTCATTGTTGAGAACCCTTCTTAGAGTCCAGAGCCAGTCATGGAAGTTTTTCATGTTTAGTTTGTTCTTCTTAAGAACCGAACACAATGATGATATGTTTGAAAATCTTTCTACAAAAGAAATTTGCAATTTATCAAAACACTTTCGATAAATTTGATTTGATAACAATAATGATATTATTTAGATCTTCAATTAATTATTACTCCCACTATTTTTTTCATATTCATATACCTCACCACCAATTTGAAATATTACTGGATACAACCTCCTAGTAATCCAAGATCTTCTTTCATCACATCACAAGTCAACTTTGGCTGATCACCCACAACTTAACTATTTAGGTATATTGTATTTGTCAATTGCATCTCATGTAAATCTTGGATAGATGGTGTGCACAACTCTTTTTCACATTTCATCTTCATGCTTCTAGGTATGTAATATCATTAAGATCACGTAGTTAAGCCTGACATGAAAGTCAACACGATAGAATATGCACCCTACTTTAGTAGATCTACACATCTACAATCACAATTCCATGAGATGGATAACGCACCATGCTTTGGCATAATGTACACTTAGTCAATCAAGTTTTTCATGTGTGTTACTTATGGAAAGAATCTAAGACTTAATATTATGTTGAGGGATTTTATATAAATATATATACATATCTAATCACCATATACTTAATATACTTACCATATGCATGCTATAACTACAATTCAAACATGCAATAATAAACACAAGTAATGGTCATGACCATCCTATTGTAATTTCTTGCAGCCATAAGGAAATACTACCCCCTGAGGTCCACATCATATCCAACAACTTGTTATTGATGATGATATATGTTGAACCAGTCCTGGACAATTGGTTCAACCCTTAAACTGGTCCGCTGGCCTCCTGGTCGGGTGGTTGGTTGCTCGAAACGATTGTCTGGCCTCTAGTACTTTGACATCTAGACTACCCTAGCCTATCAATTGGGCCACCATTCGATCGATTGGCTCCTCCTATCTTCATCCCCTTGGTCCTCCAATTGATTGGTTTGCCTCTTGAATCGGTCAATTCTCCTAGTGAGATGCTCATTTTGTCATTTGACGTAGTCAGTTCATCTAGTTTGATCTTCTTCTTTTACCATAACAATAATTAAAAGCTATTCTATTTTATTTTAATATATTGCATGATAATTAAGAAACTTTGAGTTACATTCGAGGGGAGCAGAGGAAGGAAAGAATTAATACTTTTACGTATGGAAAAGAAGAGAGAGGATGAACATGCCAATTGAGATATATAAACAAGAACAACAACCATCCAACTAATCATACAACGTCTACGGGTATAGACCATAACCATGCTACCAATAACCATCAAAAAGATTTTAAGGTGACACATATAAATTATGTATATATATATATATATTTATTTATTTATTTATGGGATCATATGTGGTATTTAATTGGATATGCACATTAATAATTTTAAATATTTACATAATATGCAATAAATAAATGATAAAACCAAAATCTGATTATATCAATTAAATTCCAAAACATAGTAAATTGACGTGGATCTAAAAGCACTATTTTGAAATTTTTGTGACAAATATGGTAGTGGAAACAAAAATTTATTCCCTATTCTCTACTCAACAAGATCTCCTCAAAAATATGAGATGGGAAAGAAGGTTGCAAGACACTAGAGCAAGTCCAGTGACAATGCTTGTTGCATTGTGCTACTATGTCAAGTGGCACCTTGATGGTTGTCATCATTGGCCTCCTGGCCTTGCACCATAGATGGTCATTGACGACGTCCTCCCAGTGACAAGGAAAGGCCTTCTTTCCACTAGAGTAGTCCACGTGGACCACTAGGAACTCCATGTATTTCTATCAAAAATAATGAGGAGTTGTTCCTTTGAATGTCAGCCTGCTAGAGTTGTTCGTTGTCCAAATTGTCACTGCCTTGTTATTCCTCCCTTTGACAGGTAGAACTTGCTTGGGATCTCTTGGTTACCACAATGAAAGAGGACAACAATTGTCAGAGCTTATTGTTGTGTTTAGGAAGCCCCTGGTACACCAATATTTATAGAAGGGCTAGGGTTAGGGTTTCCAGTCAGTCTAAGAGTCAAAGACATAGAATTCACATATTTTTAGGGAACTATAAATAGTGAACCAGTCAATTCACTCATCAACAAGTAGGTTTGTGGATGAACCAGTCTGTTCATATCCAAGAAGTATAGACCACTTACCATGAACAAGGGTCATGATGCACAACCTTGGAACACACATGTAAGGGTTCAACCACCTTGCTCAAAGGCTGAACTGGTTGGTTCATATACTTTCCTATTCTGAATCACATTGATAACCAACGTACAATTAATGCAAAACATGGCATTGATATTAATCCTTCAACTAATGAAAATGACCATTGAACCGAGCAGTTCATCAATGTTATTTCCAATTAACCTGGCACTCAAATTGATTGGTTCAACACTTGAATCAATAGGTTTTGAGTTCAGTCAATAACTTTTGAACCAATGTTGTTAAAGTTGAATACTTAAGCCTTTTAGTAATCAAGTTAAACATCATCATGAAAAAACTCCTATTCCACATATGTGTGTGACCTTATAGGTCTCGATTTACATTGGTAATGAATGTCCATAACAAACTTATGACATCACAAGAAATGATCAGTCTCTATCAACACATCATTGCTACCCAAGTAATTTGGAAACATAGAGAACAACTTCAACCTACAACACATGATCAGTGTTATAATGATCATATAGTTCCTTTGTATCTGATATCTTGGTTGAACTCCAGGCATGAAATCATCATGCTTTTCAACTCCAATCCATGTTCCTTGAACTATAATAGACTATCTGAGATCCATGTGATCTCATATATCACATATCGAGTCACACTAGTATGTCCATACATTTATTACTCTCTCTTATCAAGTGGATTGGATATCTCTTGTAGGAGGGACAAATCCCATCTACATCAGTCATATTCAATCCCCATTTGTCGTAGAGTACCCGAGCATCACTTTTTGGTAACCCTTATTCAAAGTCACGTTGGATGATGTCAAAGTACAATGAGTTAAATATGATGAGTGTAGTGACTTCAGGTCTAAGTGCCACAATCAATACTATCACTATGAGAGTTGATTCTAACTACTATGCCATGGTCTCCATGTAGCACTCTCAAGGTGGGTCTGTCTCGTACACTCTTCTTGAACAAGTACCTATGTTGTTGATTTCATATCACATATCATGAGTAATGATACTCTACCATTAATCAACACACACTCTAATCTTATGTATTACTATTTTCTAGTTTGCTTCCACAATAATATTTGAGTAGGGACATAACAACAATATATGTACTCTTGTCATACATATGATCTCATTGTTCAAGTCCTCAACCAGTAGACCTATGTCATCAAATATCATTACTTTTAGACATCTACTATCTATGTCGGCATCTCATGATTGAGACAAACATAATAGATGGAATTACCATTATCATTATCAAATCAAGTAACCCAATACAATAATCATTTGATTGGCTCTCTGGGAATACATACCAATAGATATAACAACAACAATGGAGTTTGTTAATTTTCTTAGAACCTCCCAAATCCTCTTGACTTCACCTCATGTAAAATTGTGTAAGAAGTAGAGATAATGTGGTTGGGGACCAGTGTCCAGGAAGTCGTATGCACACGAATCTTTAGGAGTAAGGTAGAAGAAGATTTACAAGCCAATTGATCCTCTGATTGAGGTTGATATTAGATGTCTCGAAGGTACCAGATTATCCAGACTTTGGATGTGACAACCATTATCCAACAATTGTCAAAATCAATCACTTAACCTTATTATAAATATCTTAAACTTACAAAACATCTATAGGTCTGTAGGATTATCCTATCTTAGGTAAACTTTAAGATTACCTTACCATTAGGGATATCTTAAATTAGACCTAGTTTGAGATAAAAAATACTAATGATATATACATCTTACTTTCTATTCAAGTGTTTACCTACATTAATCACACATATCACGTATAATGGCATAATTATCGAAAATATTATATTTATCTTCCCTTGGACATTATCTTATATGGTGCTAATTATTTGATCATTTAAGGTTTATTTAATACAAATATACTTGGAATCCAGATAAAACTAGATAATTTTTAGCACTAATCACTTTGTAATTGTGTAGAATCTTGTCCAATATCTCCTAAATGATTTAAAAATGATTTGTAATACTAGTGGTTTCATAATTAGGTATGAATTACCAATTTTCTTTATCATATATCCCATGGTTGTTTTTGACACTCAAATAGTCAGTTTGGGCCTAAATTGGATCCCAGTGCCCATTATTCATACTTAGGCCTTCGAATGGGTCTGTAAGCCTAATTATCTATCAAATTCCAAAATTTAAGTATTTCATATCAATTGAGACCTCATATTCATATATTTTCTCATGTTATGCTATTTACTAAAATTGAAGAGTTACTCTTACTCTAGAACTTAAATCCATCATTCCAATATAGTAAGAGTCATATTATTGATCTTATTATTTTAATATTACTCTGATTGTCTTATTGTGAATATTGATGTATTAGTAGTGAATTTATAGTCTTAGAATCCAAATTTAGTTAATATCTTATAGATATGTTTAGTGAGATTATATTGGTTTTTGCATCTTGTGGTTGTTCATGTATGCAAAGCACTTCATGCTTCTGCATGTGGTCTTTGGTATTACTTTCAGTTCATGGGGTGAGGATTTTGTCTAATATGGTTTTGGACCGAAAATGGACTTCAATCCTTTTATAATGAAGGACATATAGTGTGGGACGCATGATAAGAGTGAATTCTAGAGTGAGTGAACCCAGCATGGGAGAAGATCAGAGTATCTAATCTCCAAAATATATGAAACGTTAAAATGTGTGCATGATGAAATACATGATGATGAGTCCATATCTAAACCTCTTGTGAGTATATGAGTTGAGTCCCCTAGAGTGTCATTCCTTGACCCTACAAATTTAATATGAAAAGTATAAACCTAGCAAAAGGGCAATTTGATATGTATATATGTTTTCCATCTCGGTGAGGGTGATGTCCCAGAAACCTAGATGATGTATGATCTCCGTGATGAGCATCATACTTGGATTAGTGATTTCATGTGAAGGAATCTAGTGGGTTTCCTTGTTATTGAAAGTTTTGCATGGGTAGACATTGGTAGTTAATATGTTATGCCTCGACATAGGCATATCTTATCTTGAGTGACTTGATCTTGTGAAGCTATTTTAGCTACAAGTGGGATAATTACGAAACCTCAATGTAGATGGTAATGTTGTTCCTTGAGATAATGCATGTTCTGTGAAAACATATCACTTGAGATAAAACATGCTATGTACATTAACTCCTAATAAGAATGACCTAAAATGAAACTTTACCTTGTATAAAAAATGTAAGTTTGAAATGTTAATTTTGAGATAATGATCCCTTGAGGATCCATTTGAATAAACATGGGTTACGTGTTCTCAATTTATGATCTAAATGAAAGGCAATGCACACACACTACAAAAAAAAGATGTTTTAACTACAATTATTCAGGTTACACATATCTTATATGTAGTCAAAACATACTTCTCTTTACAAATGATATAAATATAAATAAAATAAATATAGCTAATTACACACTACTCCATTTACTACAAATAATTCACATTTTAACACATTTGCCTTCACGCAGGGCGCCAAAAAGATTTTGCGGCGCTGAATGTTTCATTTCCTTTTTTTCAAATTTCGGCACCAATAGTTCCACATTTTCCTTTCGGTTTTGGTAACAACTTCTTCTACTTCGGGACTGTAAAGATGCGTGAAAGATCTTTGTTGTTGTTGTCCCCTCGGTGGCTATGTCGAAGCCACGTTTTCTTACCAGACTTGTCTCGTCGAACGATCCCAGTCAGATCAGCGAGGAAAGTAATAGTTAATGATACTTCCTTTGTGAAGGGGAAGCATACCCATCTACGCCAACCCAGACCATGATCTCGATGGAGCCGGTTGTGTTGGTGAGGTGTGTATCAGGTGATTTCAAAATGGGAGTAGTAGTATCCTGCTCACATCACTATCACGGCTCATCTCGTGAATCCTGACATAGCCCGCCCATGTTCTATAAGGGACGGATGTGTGACCTCTACTCAGCACAACAAAATGGGTGGCTGATGCAAATCTGTGAGGAGCAGAAGGACTGGTAATATGCATCTCCCACGGGTCTGAAGTGATGAAGCAATGGTCATTGCTAATCAATCACTAATAGCCACCAAGGAACGAGCAATTCCCCAAGTGTCGTTGATGCCTCAACCAATCAAGCAACATACAGCTTGAGGTCCTAGAAAGACACCAATTGTATCCTATCTGTCATCATCAGCCTCTGTTGCAATAGCAAAGCCATGCCGAGGACCATCAATCACACTTCCTCTCTCAATACTCTAGAAGGTTAGTGTCGATACCCAACTAGTACCTAAAATCTAGCTAGATGGTTGAAGTTGAACAACTCATCCATTTGTTTGTGGTGAATTTGTTACTGTATGAACTTGTACTTTTTTTTCATCCCACAAAGATAGGGTGCCTTGTTACTTCGATGCTCCTGGTGCACATCGTGCATGGGACTTGCCTTCCTTAGTTGCTAGGTGTGTGTTTAATTTTTTAGCAGACTGACCTATCCCATATTTTGCATTACTTTGTTCTTTAACTACAACAGTTAAAGCTTCTTTTTAACTATATGGATGAAGGCCAATATCCATGAAATAAACCCGAAGGTTGCAGCAAAGCTGAAGGTTTCAACCAACCTGCTTTGGGCAAGGTTCCTGTATTTCATTTACTCAAAATTTTTGGCAGTCAATAAATTCAGCCTAATAAACCACATTTGGTTTTCAAACACTTTGGTGGTTGCCTGCACCTACTATCTATTTTTCCAATCCGCAGCCCCCTACCCAATGTAAGGTATTTGTTGCTGTATTGAGGTAGCCAGTATTCACGGCCCAAACTGATAATGATTCCCATATATGCGCACCATACATGTTCACTATTAGTTTTTGCAATATGTACTAGTTTATCCCCCTATACAGTATCCGTGAGACTTGACACACAAAACTATAGATATTAGGATCAAATAAAGAATAGAGATTGAACATTATGATTTAGAGTCATGTATTGAACATGCTATTGATAGTTGATCAAACATCCTATCATGATCTTCCTTATAATTTATATCTTTAAAAAACAAAGAACATCCATCCATATGAAACATCTTTTCTACATGACTTAGATCTCTATTTATTTTTGAAAATGTTTCTTCCATAGTCCACATCAAGATATCATTAGTGTTTGATTTTAAATAAATGTCGACATGTTAAGATCTCACATATGAACCAAAAGACCATAAATTGTTCTTTTGATCCTTTAAGACATCATAAATTTAAAAAATCATATACATACTAGTGTAAATAAAGGTCAGATCTTGTGCCATCTTGAAGATCTGATTGTATGAAGTCTTGGCAGCTTTTCTAGCTTGATTTTGAACTTTGTGTTTACTGGATTTCTTGACTTGAGCCTTGGAGTTGTTTTTAGTAACAGTCATGTCTTTGTCCCTGTTTGATGGATTTTTGATCGACATATATTTTTTTTTTGCTAGAGATTGCTTCCTTGAGTTGATAGAAGAGGTCTCATGTTGACTTGAACCAAGCATTATGAAGCTACTACTCTAGTTTCTTGATAGGATTTTTGTTTGATCCAGACTTAATAAAAGGCTTTTCTTTTGGGATTTACATCTATAGGTCTCCTTTCTTAAGATGGTCCTCTGGTGGTTTCTGGTTTGGATCCATTGAAGCTTCTAACTGAGATTTTAGTCTTGTCTCTTTGTTGAATGATGTTGCCTCATTGATGTGATTGTTGGCTACAGTTTTAACGTTTGTTCATGTATACATATTTCATGTCTTTGTCAACCTGGTTTTCTATTTGTTTTATGTGTTCCAAAGGCATGTATACTTTCTTTTCTTCTTTGAGTCTTGCATCTTCATCAGGCCTTGTTAACTTTCTATTACTTCCTTCAGATTCATATCATGTGTGAAGAATTCTCTACACCTTAGTCTCTCAGAATCACTGAATATTGTCCAGTGATCCTCTGTTTGGTACACCACAACAAGATGGGTCTTCATTGGCGTCAAAGCATACGTGGTCAATACACTAACTAGCTAGTAATCATTCAAGGAGGGTGATCCCTTTGCAATCAACAAGCCCAAAGCATGTTGAGGCAACTGATCTTGATATTGGCATTGCTGAAGGAAGTTAGCCACATATTGTGCATACTTGTATGTATATAATACCATTCGGCCAGTCAATGACATACTATTCTATTTGTCCTCTGGTTCCATTTTTTAAGTCTACTATCTTGTGTAACAGGACTTGGTGCATAAAGAAGAAGAGTACAATGCTTCTTGCTAGGTTTACTAGTGAACTAAGGAATACCTAGGTAAGCACAAACAATATCTTCATTGATGTTAAGAATAGAGAAAATGGCACTACTCTTTGATTCTTTACCGAACTAAATGGAACTTTTTTATGATTAACAGTCATTCTGGAAACAGAAGAGAAATATGATAAATTCTTCTTTAAGCTTTCAAATTGTTAGGATCAGTATATGTAAATATAAGGTCAGCTGTGAAAATTTCTTTAACAATGTAAATGTTAGGAATGTATGTTCTTTAGCAATATTTTTTAGAAACTACGTTCTTATGAACTATAATTTACCTGAATTTGTTATGCTTTCTTTATTCTAACTTTCAGTTCTATCTAAAATATATTCATGTTAATGGATTAGTAATATCTTCTCTACCCTCATATGAATTATAAGGTTTCCTCTTCAATGAACTGGTGTTGACACTGCAAGTTGTTGCTCAGTTGATTCCAAATATCTCCTGTCAATAGTCTCTTCATCAATTTTCTCTATAATTTTGTGTCTGTTTTTACTTTCCATGTATGATGAAGAGTTAGAGCCTGGAGAGTTCATATTAAATGTTATTTTTGATATATAGGAGAAAGATGGAAGGGGGAGAACTCGTGGTTGCCTCAGGAAATATTTGGACCTAGAAGATGAGAATCCATCACCCCCTGAATTTTGAAATAAGCTATCACTATAAAAAATAACATGGCCATCGGATGGGCGATTCCGCTTCCATCCGATTTCATTGAATTTATCATTTTTAAGGTCTAGATGTGCAGAACTATTATGAAGAAACCTATCGCCATCCCCAGGAACATTTCATATTTATCCCCTCAGTTTGGGATTAATATTCATCAACAAATGAATGTGAAGCTTCTAATGTCCCACCTTTAGAAGAAGGCCTTACATGTGCCCCCCGAACTATTGTAAAAGTTTTCCTGTTATGACTCTTTCACTGTTGAATGCATCTTGCCTAAGGGTAGGGTGTCCATTTTCATGTTAGGAAAAGATCACATTATTGAACACATTATCTTCGGTCTCATTATTCCAATAGGTTCACTGATTTTGGAAGATTTATACCCATTTGTAGAAGAAGAAATACTAGAATCATGCAAATATAGTCTATTTTGAGATGGGTGCACCAGACAATGTGGACCTGGCAATCTGTTTTACCTCACTGGGAATTTGATCATTATCATCGCATGATGGGAGTTCTCATTATGGAATTATTCAGGCTCGTTATGTAGCTTGCTTTTGTTATCAGTCCCCAACCAACGTAAAATAATCCAGTATGTAATACATCCCAATAAAACCTGATAGAGAATTGGAATATTCAGCTATTAGAATGGTCAAATTTAAGAGTGGAGGGAAAGACAAAATCTCAACTACATATCGCAACTTAGAACTACTCAGTGCTGAAAATAGCTGAAACTTAAACATAACACCATGTATTCTTATGTAATAAACTCAACTGTTGTCCCATGTGGGTTCATTGGATAAATTTAGACATGGTTCTCTTCCATTATATACTAGATATTCAGTCCATATTGTTAATAGAAGGAGCTGGTGACTAAGTGGTTTCCCAACTTTCTTTTCCTCTATTTTCTGCTGCTACTAAAAATTGGTGCTATGATCTGTGTAGACTATGCATTTTTATCTGATTTTGGATCTATTTTTGGTTCGATCGCCTCGAAGCTCACTATATAATGGGCTGAAGCAGGTTTCTTTTTCTGGTGTCTGTGATAGTTATAGAGTTTTGGGGGTAGAAGGAGCCGATGTAGCTGAGCTTGTGGTATGCTGATTTGATCATCTTTTGATTTTTGTTGTTGATTCAGATTGTACTTTCTGTTGGCATAGGAGGTTTCTTGGAGAAAAAACACTATCAAGTGTAGACATGTGCACATAAGTTTAGAATCACAATTGTTGTCAATCAAAACGTTTGTAGAAAAAAATTCTCAAAGAATAAGTTGGAGGCATTAACGAAATTTGTTCTCTCAAAGAATAAGTTGGAGGCATTATCAAGGCCACATACAGTGTCAGCATTATTCAAACTATCAAATGTTATACACTTAGGTAACATTTGTAGTCCTAGTTATTGACGTTTCCGCTAGAATTAGGAATTCTAGCATCAAACAAAGAAAGCCTTCCAAAGTAACTATAGCAACATAACCATAGTAGGTAGCTATTGATTGTATATTGCTCAGGTATTTCACGAAAAATCTGTAGTATTATGTAAAAGACTGAGGAAGCACCACTTGTTGCTATCTTGACTCCATTTACAATTAATACACAAGCCTTAAGGAGTTGCTTATATTTATAATATCAGTGCTTCAGGTTACCATATCTTTTAACTATCTTAATAATCATGTTAATTATTACATTTTTCTATGTGTGCCTTCTATGTATGATATCCATTTAGACATGTTATACCATTTTGTATCTTGAGGCAAGTTCTAGTGAATAGGCGTTGGATTGTTAAGTCAATCTATTTCGTATTACATGTTGGTGCTTTAGCCCATTGTTCATGTTAGTGTCCTTGTGTCTCGTTCATGTCCAATAAGGACCATCACTGCAAGGATGTCAAACTTATAAAAACTATCACGTACAACATGTTCTATTTTTTTGTTATCGTTTCCTATTTTAATTATCTTTACATGTTAGTAGTTGTATCATTGTAGTCTGAATAGTTACCTTAAGAATTTCAAGAAACCCAGTAGTATGACATAATTTGCCACGTTGGAAGCATATGTTGTTCTTTATGTCTTGTTACCACCCTTTAAACTGTCAATCTTCCTACTAAGTATTTAAAAGTAATGGGCTAAAAACAACTTTTAATTTACTAAAAACCCGTTTGTCGGGATTTAAATCTAGATCAACAATGTAGTTGACATAAATGCCATAAGAAACCAATTGATTTTATGAATGTACTTGGGCTTGAGTTTTGTTTACTGGATTGCAAAGTTTTTGTGATGTGTTTATAGAGAGAAATGGAATTTCTTATTCAGTGAGTAAAAAGGTTTACAGGGTACTCTCTTATATAGCTATTGAGAGTTGAGACATATATACAAGCGAGCAATATGGGACTAATACAATAAAGAAGTAGCAGGAAAAAACACATCAGAATAAGTAAATAACACAGTATTTCTATACTCCCCCTCAAGCTAGAGCGTAGATGTCGTATAAGCCCAGCTTGTCAATCAGAGTCTGGAAGAGAGATTTAGGTAGAACTTTGGTGAATATGTCTGTAAGCTTCTTCTCAGTGCTAAGATATGGAGTGCAGATATGTCCAGACAAAAATTTCTCCCTAACGAAGTGGCAATCAACCTCAATATGTTTTATTTTTTCATGAAAGGTGGGGTTGCTCGCAATGAAAATGGAAGCCTTATTGTCACTGAACATAGGAATGGGGCTAGAAGAGGTGATACCAAACTCATTCAGAAGACCACGGACCCGTAGGAGCTCACATGCAGTATGAGCCATGGCTCTATATTCTGCCTCTGCACTAGATCGGGCAACAACTGTTTGCTTTTTGATGTGCCATGTAACTAGATTTCCTCCCACAAAGGTGCAATATCTAGATGTAGATTTCCTGTCAGATCGACTTCCTACATAGTCAGAATCAGAAAATCTAGATAAATTGCAATGGCCATGCTTTTTGTACAGAAGACGTTTCCCTGGATAGCTTTTGAGATATCGTAAGATGTCTCAAATAGCATCCCAGTGGCATTGTCGGGGTTTATCAAGATACTGGCTTATGAATCCTACATCAGCAGCCAAGTCAGCTCTAGTGACAGTCAAATAGATAAGTTTGCCAACCAGTCTCCTAAACTGTTGATGATCAACATAAGGAGGAGAAGTTTCATTATCCCAATCCATATTGGGATCCAGAGGAGTGTTGGCTGGCCTGCAACCCAGCATGCATGTCTCCTGCAAAAGATCAAGAGCATATATATTTCCTCTGTGACAGGCATAGTCCTGTAGAATATCTAGAAACTTCAATGCCTAGAAAATATCGTAGTTTCCCTAGGTCTTTGGTGATGAAGTGCTATGCTAAATACTTTTTGGTTGTCTGTATCCCTGCACTGTCACTGCCAGAAAGACAATATCATCAACATACACAATAAGGATGACCAGCCATGCTGCAGTTTTACAAATAAATATAGAATGATAAGATTGTAAACGCCGAAAGCCAAAGGTAATTAAGATCTGACTGAGCTTGTCAAACCATGCATGTGGGCTTTGTTTCAGACCATAGATTACCTTTCTTAGTTTATAGATTTTAGAAGAAGACTCCCCCTGAGCAACAAATCCTACCTCCTCCTGCAGATCTCCATATAGAAAAGCATTTTTGACATCAAGTTGAAACAGAGGCCAGTCTTTATTCACAGCAATAGATATCAAAATACGAACAGAATTTAAGCATGCAACTGGAGAAAATGTTTCAAAATAATCAACTCCATATGTTTGAGTATATCCTTTCACAACTAATCGGGCATTCAAACATTCAATGGTACCATCCGGTTGATATTTAATAGTAAAAATCCAGCGACATCCAATAGTATGGCATGAAGAGGGACGATCAACCAGATCCCATGTCTGTTGATCACAAAGTGCATGCATTTCCTGCTCCATAGCATGCTTCCAGGCAGGATGGCGAAGTGCCTCTTCGGCTGATTTAGGAATTGTCACTGCAAACAAAACAGAATTGAAACAAGCAAAGCTACCACAGATGTCAGATGAATAGAAATTACTGATAGGATGCTGAGTACATGAGCGAACACCTTTCCTTAAACTGATAGGAAGATCTAGGTCAGAATATACCTCAGTGGATGGTGGATCAACTGCAGACGCATGATTTGGTTCGGCCGAGGCTTAAGAAGCATTGATGTTCTTTGACCGGCGCTGATAGATTTGCAGTGGGCATTCTTGAGGCACATCAGGAGCTGGTAATTCCTCAACTAATGGTAACAGTGTGGTAGCCATAATATCAGCCGACAATTTTTCACCATCAATAGCATAGTAAGGCATATTCTCAAAAAAAGTAACATCCGCACTAACAAACCACTATTTTTTAATTGGATCAAAATAGAGGTAGCCTTTCTGAGTACGGGATTATCCCAGAAACACACATTTGACTGAGCGAGCATCAAGTTTGGTGAGGCCAGGACGAAGATTTTTTACAAAACAATTACTCCCAAAAATGCTAGGAGGCAGAGAAAATAAGGGTTTATCAGGAAACAAAATGACGTACGGGACCTGATTTTCCTTAATTAGTTGTAGTAGTATGACATAATTTGTCATGTTGGAAGCATATGTTGTACTTTATGTCATTACCACCCTTTAAACTATCAATCTACCTACTATGTATCTAAAAGTAATGGGCTGAAAACAATTTTTGGTTTTCTAAAAACCCATTTGTCGGGCTTAAAATTTAGATCAACAAAGTAGCTGACAATAAATGCCATAAGAAACCAATTTATTTTATGAATGCCTGTTAATACTTGGGCTTAAGTTTTGTTTACTGGACTGCAAAGTTTCTATGATGCATTTTCTCGATAATTCTATACAAGTATGTTTAAATTTGACACTGTAGTTCATAGAGGACATGGTCCTTACATGAGTCGGTGACATGTCCTTAGTTGCAGTTAGACAACTGGTGAAGTTTCTCTGTAATTTGGAGAATGGATTGACGGGATTCAGAGCATGCCATTATTTGTCTTTTTTTCTCCAGATCAAACCCTTTATACCTACATTTTTTTCCTGAGAAGTTCAACTATTTCTTTGAAGCTGGCGAGCCTTAACATGATTCTAAATGGACATGAGGGTGTTTAAGGGAAGATACAAGTGCATCATGTTGTCAATTCTACTTGCTAACTAGAATGAGGTTGAAAACTGAACCAAAGGTATGAGAAATATGCTTTTTTCTTCTAATTAGATTTGTAATTCATTTAATCCTTGTAAGTATTTAACTACCAACGGAGTTGTGGCCTTATCAGACCTATTTGAAGGCACACCAATAGAACAAAGGTGACAATAGACCTATTTGTATGTTCCTTCTCATGAAGTCTTAACTTGAATTTATATCATCCAATGGATGGTGGATGGGACTTTTCATCCTCAACTAGATGTGTGATTTATGTATATGTTGACTTGCACAATATACCATGACTGCTTGGACGAAGGATCTTAATGGGTTAGAGGTTAAAGCCACACTCAGGAATTGTGTATCATCTTTCTGTATGTGTTCCTCACCATCCCCACGCTCAAACTTCTCATAGTTAGTTCGAGATCACAACTTCAAACCACTGTGAGATTTGAATTTGAATTGAATAGGTGAGGGGTTCCATTTGACTAACTATAAATGTCTCATCATAGCCACCAGTCCTATATCCTCTAATTTTTTGTTGAAATCCCCATTGTCTATTTGATGAAGCATTTCTCTTAGCATTTGACCCTCTGTGTGTGCAAAATTTCTTTCCACATACTTTTCATGTTCATCTTGTCACCTTCAGATCTTGTGCTACATTTGTTTCTCCACATCCCAAAAGACCAAGGCCAGCGACACCTTGATCAGCCATCCTCTAGGTGATATGGAAGATCCTTGTTGCCAAAGGAGGAGAAACCCCGCAATGGAGCATGTGAGAGATGGGCTGGGACAAACAAGGATCTGAAAGGACCTGATCACAATGAGGATGTCGTCTGCCCTTGTAGAAAAAGATGTTCAATGGTTTCTTTTTGTAGTGAGGAGCAACGTTTTCACATTAATGCTAACTGTAGCAGGCAATGTTGATTCTATCTTCGAGTATTTGACTGTATGTTCATTGTTTCTATATAGAACTAAATCTTAAGAGGTTGATGAGATGTTATATCATAATGTCATGTTTTGGTCTGTTGAGAGAACTAAACCTAACATTTATACATCGTCTTGTGTCTTAATTAACCATTAAATGTTAGGTACCCCAAATCCAACTTTGCAATTCTATGATAATTCATACTATTGTCTCTATTAATGTGTGAAACCTGAAGGAATATGACTTTCCTCTCTGAAGACACTTTGATTTCTACACAACCGAACTGCCAATGATTTCTACCATATTTTTCTACCACATTTTTTTTATAATTCAATCAAAGTTGTGTTTAGTTCTTGATGAGGGCTGATGCTAATGAGGATAGTTCAGTTAGAGTCGTTATTAGTTCTTTTAGAGTTAGAAGAATGCTCTTTTCTGGCTATGAGTTTTTGATGACTTATGTTTTTTCTTGTAAAATAATATACTTAAGTTTATTTTTGATGACTTGTACAACAGCTCAACATATGATTCATACTCAAGTGTGTTAAAGCCCATCCTTGAGGCTGTTTGGAGGCTGAATAGGAGAGCCTTGCATTCAGCCATGTAAGGGAACCAATTTCTAGCCATAAACATTGTTGTCATGCCAGTGATTTTGCCTATGCAATCCCAGAACACAACAACCAAAGCGATTGAATCACCTTTAGAGCATCATTGACATTCAGCTTTAGGACTCCTTGAATAGGCCTTTGCCAACTTCTGTTCACCCTACTACTAAATAAGTGTGAACAGATCTATAATGAAGGGACATGGTTGGAATACATGGTGATTTGCTTTCTTTAGGGTATCAATTATGTCATTATGAATCCTAAAACTCGTTAGACACATGTTAGGTGGTCTATAACTACTTTCTTTCCCCTTTATTTATTATTTGAGTCTATATGTCCAAACGATGATCAGTGGTATACTATGTGAACTGAATACCTGAATGGTATTCTTGTGAATTGTTGCTGCTAGATTACATTGTTGCACATGTTGCCTATGAGGAAGTAGGATCAAAGAGCTACATCTTTGCACTTAGCCTCATGTATACGAACCTTGTGCTGGATTTTGTAGTTGAGATCCCTATATTGGAGTTCCATTGGATCTCTAGTATGGTCCAAGCATGTTGTCCCTTTGCCATAACATTGATATAAAATCAAGAACAAGAGTGGTAGCGCCATCTGCTGGTGGAAATATTTGTGTGGCAGTGGCCAAATGATTAGTTTGCAACCGTATATCATGGACTTAATCAATGTATTCCCTTGATGTGGGAGAAAGGTAAGCCACTGACAATGTGGTTATAATCTTGATTGTTGAAAGCTTGTTCAACAGAGAAAACCCCACCGTTAGCAATCAGAGAAGACACACATGCCAACACTAGGAGTGCCATAGGCCAATACGTAAGGAAGTAATTACTTGATCTGTTGTAGTAACAATAAATAGAAGACTCATTACAAACATAATAAGAGTGAGCCCAAACACTGGTGTTTGCTAGATCTGCATTAGACTTCTCAAATTCTGGATACTGGAAACTACTTATAACGTCAGTTTTGGGATTGCAGAAGTTTATCATCTTTGTTAAATATATCAAATTCTTCTTCATTAGCTTTTGCACTAGCCATGCTTTCGTAAACCTCTGCTTCTCTATCAAAAGCCTATTTTTTCCAGCATATACACTGGAAAGTGCAATGGTTGTCACACACACGGTGGTCAACAAAGCTCTAGCTTCTACTTCTTGTTGGGGAAAGGAGTGCTCACTCTTCTATAGTCCTATGACTTCATCACTACAAAGGGTTGATTTCTCCCATGATAATGAGTCTTGAGCATTCCAACTCACATATTGCAAGAACTAGCAAAGGAAGATTGTGAGGTGAACATTCTCTTCATCCATATCCATGTATGAGTTCAACCATGCTGTCTAATGCACAATAACTCATGCATTGCTCCAAAAAGTATATGAAATAAAATTACTAATCAAGTATGACAATAACTTTTTTTTCAGGTATGCAAAAATTTGCATATGTTGCATATTTGGAGGCTTTTAGTGAATGAAACAATGAATTGATCAGGTGTCGATAGTTTGAAAATTTATTATGTGAATGAAACAATGAATTGGTAGGTCAACATTCAATAGATGGGCTATCCATTAAATATAAAAGAAGTCATAGGTTCAACTTAAGGAAGAAATTTTGTCATCTATTGATGTAATGTGGGTAGCCTTCAGTGCATTATGTCGTAGAGAGCACCATTCATGTTACAACAACTTTAGTTATTCCAATTCTATTGAAAACTATTCCTTTCCTTGCTAACATGCTCTGAAAGTTGCTGAGTTTTAACAAATAACTTATCTAGGTGATGTGTTCTTTTTGCAAGCTTAAGCTTAATCATCTCCATGCAACCTGTTCTAGCAAGAACTTTATGTAATTAAGAAACAAATAAATATGCATAATGCATAGATACACATACAAGATAAAATAAATTACAACGATTAACTCATAATGCATAGATAAATCTACAAGTACTTGTGTACTGCATAATTGAAATAGCAATCAAACGATCACAGTAGACTGATATCATAGAAATTAAGTTGATTTGATTGTTAACTGTTTGTTAGCTTAGGTCAGAAATGAATATGGTCCAGAAGAATCATGGATAATGGATAAAAAGCAACAATAAAGCAATATGATGTTCATCTCTATTGAAGTATAGAAATTTGTTGACAGTCCCTCTGAGCTATAATGGTGTTCATCTCTTCTGTAGCATCTCTGGCAGTCCTTGTGTTCTTTTTATTTTTCATTCTCTAAAATTTATTCATGTGATGCTTGTTTTAGGTTGATACATATTCTCCAAGTGTAAAACAAATCCAATAAAGAAGTACATGTGCTGAAGTGTTATTATGTTTATCAGTGAATAAGGACGTTCTTTTTCATTAAAACTAACGCCCTCCAGTTGAGTCCTTGACATCTTGCATAATCTCAGTTCACTCTGAATGTTTACTTCACAGTTAAAGTCGGATGTGATAAGGTAGCAAGCAGATTCTTTTACTTTGGATTATACTTTAATTCCCTCCTCAACCATGGTGAAATTCATTGAACACTGAAACATTCTTTGGAGGTGAGTGGAAAAGCTGTAATGCTTGATAATACCAAGTTGATCTACATGTTTTAAAAGCTTCTCAATTTCTTCTGGTTTGTTTAATACCTGATGTTCTCTTCCCACTTTAGTGAGTTTCATTTGACATATTTTTGTGGGATTTCATTGTAGTTCCTTTACATGAAGCTAGCATGTGTGAACCCATCGATTTCAACGGCCTCTAGGAAACAATAAATTTATCATAAATAGACCTTGAAGATGAAATATTTTTAGTATTGCTTTCTTAATAATGTTTGGATTGCTTTCCTATCTTAGATGTATCAATCATGTGGTGCCTTGCAGAATGTAGTCTTCCAACTGGTTCATCAAGGCTACAGTTCCCATTTGCTAAACCTCCTTCCGAAGATTCTCATTTTGGAGTGTTGTAGGGTGAACATCCATCTTTGAATTCCGCAGACTCCACTCTCTAACGGATTTTCAGCAATGTCAATCTACATGCCCCAGATGGGTTCAAAGGTAGTTATTCTCAGGTAAATCTAAGATACACCCATGGTGGGTTATTTTAGTAAGTATTAGTTTCTGAATTTTATATTCCTCTACCATGTATAAGTTTGTTCTCATATTTAAAACATGAGACCAGATCTTGTGCAAACAATATAAAGATTGAGGCAATATATTATTGTATCTTGGCTATGAGTTCCTCCATGTCAAACAAATTTTGGCATGAAGTCTACTATTTTTTCTCCTCTGGTAGTCCATCTTCATGAGGTAGTTGTCCATAATTACAGAAACAATATAAGTTCTCAGTATAATATTTCTATCCCTGTGAACTTCATACGAACAAAAATAGTTTATATTATTGTTTTCAGGTGAGACGGCTAATGATTTTGCCCAAACTGTTGGCCTAATCAAAGAATATCAAATCCCGCAGGTTCACATCTCACAGTTCTATCCGAGACCAGGTAGTTTACCGTTTTCGTTTGGATACAAACGTCGGAATTTTCTATCATCTATTAGGTTTTTGTATATTAGGATAAAATCCGCTGTTCTAATACTCCATGTCTCAAAATATGAAACATGAAACACAATATTTAGAGCATAAGAATATGTGTCATTTTTACAACCATGCTTCTCTCTTCTACTAAATACAAACTTGGGACTCAACATGGAAGGTGTTGATTTCTATCAACATCGTCATTCTTTATTGTAGTTGCTGGTATATTTGTGTCAACATATGATTTTAAATTTCTAGATTTTAGATCATAGAAATTGACCAGTTTATTATCCTTTTCTTATGGATAATCAACTTGTTGACTGTCTTGGTATAGGAGTATAATATTAATTGCTGCTGCTATAATGTATATTATAACTCAGCTCTCAGATGATAAAAACATATTGGACTCCTACTAGAGTGAAACTATAAAATTATTCATTTTGTATCTGCCATATGCTTGAGTTTTACACCAGTAATTACACTGTCTTGAGCATTGCAGACAAGATCCACATTTTCACTGATAATGATCTCATTCTCATATTATACCTATATGATTCTAAAAGGAAATAGCTACAAACAGTTGGACCCATTGTATAGTGGGCATCCATCTCCATGAATGGTTTTTCAGGTTCCATTTTGCTAGTTCTTTTTGCATTTGGTTCATCTCAATTTAACTATGGTTGATGATGATACTAGTGCTCATTACAAGTTTGTATTTGATTCTACTACAGGATGTGCTTCATATGTATCTACTATGGATATATTTGGACCTACTACTGATGATGCAAGTGATATATTTGGACCTACTGCTGATGATGCAAGTGACATTTTCGAAATCAGTCTACATGTAAATATCATTAATTGAATCAACATCTGTATATAACATTTTATGCAATGGCACATATATTATAATTCAGTAAGTGAATTTGTACACACCTCCTCCCCCTATGATCACCACTGCACAATTATATATATAGCTTTACTTGGACATAATGTTACCAAAATGATTGCATTAGTTCGTAGATTACGTGATGGTATATGCTCCTACTTGTAAGTACTATGCTCTAATTACTTGATGGATAATCAACTTACTGACTATCTTGTCCTAGAATCCTCTAAACGATCTGATATATCACTACAAATAAAGATAGGTGGGAGCATGACAATGCTTCTTTATTGGGTGTTTAACTTATAATTGTTCTTCTTATCTATTTTTCTTTTCCACTAGGTTACATGTTGGAGCTCATTTCTTTCCTATTTTTGTAGGGATGTTTGACTTGTTCCAGACTTCCAAGTACATATTTGATCCTATCTGATATAATCCCAAATCATTTTTATATACTTTGTTTCATATGATAGCTTTATCTATCATTATCGATATGTGCAATAAGCTTCCACCAACCCATTAGGGACTAGGTACAACATGTTTTAGAACACTATGCAAACTTGAGCTTTCTCAGCCAAACCCCCCTCACCAGTGAATATGCTTTCTCAGCCAGTGACTTTGAAGTAGTTTCCAAGATCTAGAGCAGGTTCAAGCAAGGATATTGATAGATCTTTTTATATAATTCATTGTATAACCTCTTTTACATAGCAACTATTGTGCTTGTTTTCCTCCCTGACTTCGACATTCCTCTCTAAGTTAGATTATTTCAAGTTCTTCCACCGAGGACACGAGAGTTGTAGAGTCAGCTCCTCATAATTTTCAACTCTGTGGGTTATGATAATTCACATTGTTATGCCATCATTTTAAAGTTATATATATATTCTGCAACTTTGAATATTGTATATGAACTTGTGCGATCTCAAATTTTTTTTGTTTATAACATACCAAATATATAAAGTTCTTTTTGCTGTGGACATAAACTCTCACTCATTCATATTACTAATCATGTGGTTTCCATGTTATTGTATTTCCATATTTCAATTCTAATCTTTCATCTTCTGGACCTCAGTTTTGATATGCTTTTTTTTGCAGTTGGGAGACTTTTTAATCTGTATGTTGACTCCTTGCACAGCCTGATTGGACTGCTTGGGACCATACTATTGAGTTTAGGACTACTTGGGACCAAACTATTTTGTATTGGATTACTAGGAACTAAGTCTTTATCTAAATTATGCTCTCAAAAAATTCTATTGGTCTATATCACTATATTCCTGGTATATTTTAGATCTTATGAAAAGGTTGATTCTCTTATACTCATACCAATTAATTGGCATATTACAACTTCTAGGTTTGAGTTCTTACTTTATTATGTTTTCCATAAAGAGTTTGGACTTCTTCAGGTAGAGTTTGCTGATTATGGGGAAATGTTGTATGCTCAGGTCCATGTAGTTGTTGATATATTTATGATGCGTGTTTCTTTTCAGCTATTCTTAAAAGAATGTTAGTAGTCCAATGCTCCTTCTACTTCATACCTCAGGGTCCGTTTGAAGAATCCATTATGGACGTTGCTTTCTGTACAATGCCATGATCACCAAAAGTCACCATGAAAAAGGTACGTGATTTTATCTGTTGGTATCATATAGCAGAACATCATACTATATGTTGTGCTCTTGGTCTTGCTCTATCAGTAAATATCTCTAAAAGGAGCTGTTAGGCTCTATTTGCTGTTGTAGTTTCTTGGGGAGCAAGCTGGAGTCTCTTATCATGATGGTCTTATCATTTGAGGCTATATTCCAGAATGTCAAGGGAACAGCCATGGAGGGATGAGAGCTACAATTTTTGTATTGGGTAATCCTCTCTCTCTTGTTTATGTACCCCTCTCCTAATCCCTCTCACGAGCTTCTTCTGTGTGTGGTTATTGCATTCAAGATTATGGTGATTGCCGCTGTGGGCAATAACCTGATAACATATGTGTTTAATGAGATGCATTTCCCACTGTTAGCAGCTGCAAACAAGTAACGTCTTCTTTCACTCATCTGAAAATCCTTTTTATTTATATGCTGAACTTTATTTTATTCATAGTACAAGCTCATATTTCTCATCTAAAAACCATTTAATTCTTATGCAGGGCTTTATATAACTGGCAGTGCAAGCTCGTCTCTCCCAGCTATGGCCACCTAAATGCAACATGGTGACAGACAGGAGCAGTTGTGTACAAACAAAGGGTATCCAGACCACCATATTTTTAATCCAACACATACTTTTCTTCATGATGGTGCAACAACAACAAGAGCTCAAACAAAAGAAGAAGACAATAAGGATATATGCTAGAAATGGCTGAGAAAGAAAAAATACTTTCACAAAGATGTTAATAGATCACTGAATCATTGATATATGTATATACTTTTCTTTGTACACACATTGTCTAATAGGGGCAAGGTATACGTCCTCCCCATGTACATTCGACTCTTCATTATAAATGAAAGTAATATTGTTGGCATTATGAGCATAACTTGCTCTAAATATTACAATTTTGTTACTAAAAGAGCTTGTGTACTAACAAATTTCACTATATATATATATATATATATATATATATATATATGAATATATAGTTGAACTAAGCATTTATGTATGTGTACAAATTAAATGGCACAACATATGTAGCTAGATGCATAATCAACTACATATGTATGTATATAGTAACTGCTGCCTTTCCCTACACATTAACTACATATAATTTGTATTAACTTCATGTTTTTGCTATATACTGACTATATATACAATTGTAGGCATACATTTAGCTATAATTATACCTATATTTAAATATGTAAGGACAATATCTAGCTACGCTTTTGGATACATATGAATTTGTAGCAAATGGATTATCTAATTACATATTTGAAAAATATAGTTAAAGGTTTTAGCTATACGAGCATATACTACAATTTGTATGTGTAAAGAAATATGTAGTCAAAGCCTTTCGCTACAAAATATGGGATTTTTGCTACAATTTTTTTTTGTAGTTAAAGACCATTTTTTTAGTAGTGACAGTTGGTAGTGATTAACATATTTGTGGGGAAAAACAAAACCATGTATGTAATCTTAATTAATAATGAAATATGGGAGTAATGATTACCTAAATTATAATTCATAATAAGTAATATGTTCATTCCAATAATTGATGAGAGGGATGTACAACCCACATTGAGGTTGTATGTATATATGAACAAAAACCAATATATTAGGGATGACTGATCTAATCCCTAAAAACAAAAGAATGTCACGCCATTATGAAATATTGAGTAATGGTTAAACCTATGGATCTTGATGAGTAAAAACTTGATTCCCATAATCATATGATTACAATATAAGTGTGCAATCCAATGGTTGTGTATGCTTTGAAACCTAGGTTTAGTAACCCAAAACTGATGGATCTTGACTTGACCTTTGATATAGATCTATGAATGAATTGGGAGGACATGATTCCCTTTAAAGAATACAAGGATGTGACAAACTCACTTTTCTCTCTCTCATTCAATAATGCACATATTCAATCAAATAATAATATTTTACAATCAATTACTTGTCTCTTGACTGATTGATTGAATTCGAACCTCTTGATGCCCATTTGTGTGTTTTAGTTGAAATTTTGCATTTTAATAATTAATTGTGTTAAGTTATCATTAAAATCAACTTTTATAATGTAATTCAAATGTTGATACCTAAAAAACTTTGTTTTGTCCTCAATCATTTGATACAAGAAGAGAATGAAATTTATGAAGTAACAACAAAACTTTCACCTTGTTGTAGCTTTATATATTTAAAATTTTTTCCGATTAACACAACCTTGTGGTCGAGCCAAACCCCTATTGGCCAATCAAAATAATCTTTTGGTGAGCCATGGATCCACCTTTGATCCAAGAGTTCCCCCTGTAATTCCAATGACGTAAATTAATTCATTAATGTTGAGTTATGTTTAGAGTTACAAGTTCTTTGGTAAAGTTTGGATGGTGATTGATGTTGATATCATGACTAAGATCCCTAAGTTTATGTCTTTTTGAGGTATTTAATTAACAAGTAAAATAGTTGAGTTTTGGAACTAAAATAGAATGTAATGTACCTTGAGTTGTAACAAAGAAATGGTTAAAATCTCATGAAGATTACAGGTTCCTAGAGGAAGTTATGTAGGTTTGAAAATGAGGAAATAATGTGCTTTTTGATGCAATTGTTTAGCATGTTCAAATTACACAACCTAAGTTGATTGTGTCACTTGCCCCTTGGTTGGGCTGGGCGGTGTGGCAAGTTTCTAGCCTTAGATATACTATCTAATGGCCTAGACTTCTAACTTGAGGAAAGCATGGATCTACTTGTTGTGTGGGGCATTCTCAACCCTTGGATGGGAGATCAGTGATTGGGAGTTGTCTCCTTCCTTGTAGTTAGATCAAGGCTCTGAAGTAGTGTTTTCCATGGCTTTTCTCACAACCACTCATCAAGATTGTCGGACAAGAGGGGAGAAGTAAATAAGTATATGGATCCATATGCTCTTTCCAAATTCTACGACCCCTCACAACAGTCTTTTCATGACCGATGTTGGGATTATCACCATGTTCCTTGCCCTACCTCTCCACTAGAAAGTATAGACTGCAATCCATGGGAAGAATAAGGAAGTAGAGGTAGAGAGGAGATACTAGGGAAATGAGGTGTGGAGAAGGTAGACCAAACTCATGGGAGTCAATGATGGGTGGCCTCATCTCTAGTCATCGTGTGTGGGTATTACGCCAAGCCCTTCTAGCTGGAGAAGAAGATAGAGTTTAGATGCTTGATGTGGAGCTTCTCCACTACAATCAGAGGGTCTTCTAGTATTCGTGGATCCTAGGTGATCCTTTTGGAAGCCTTCGGCCAACGCAAGGAAGATCAGGGGTGTTTTGACCCCTATCTTCTCCACCAAGCCACACCCCACAGTGGCGACCTCCTTGAGTCATATGCAGAAGTGACCAACAGCTAGCTCGAGATGCCATGAGGACCTAACTAAAAACACTAAAGATGATAGAGGCCTCCAGAGATGATGAGGATTTCTCCTGAGAGATTGGTTGATCGTCAGAGCTCGTAGACACGATGGTAGTTCTTTCACAAAGAGAACAACTCGTGTAGATGTGAGAATGTGAGGGAAAGAGCAAGAGGGAGAGGGAAAAGTCCTGGTTCACTCAACCTTGAACCATACCTGCTCAAGTAAGGAAAAGAGACCTAGTTGGACCAACCAGTGGCTGACAAGCAACCAACACGGGCCCAGTAGGATTCTAGACCACAAAATCAGCCAGCTCAAAAGTGAACCAACTAGATCCAACAAACCATGGCTCAGCATGAGACAAAAGCTAAAATTCGTGCCCTTGGTGGACACGTGGCAGCTCCCGATTGACCCATAACTTAATAATCTTCAGTAGTTTGTTGAACTTCAATAATTCATAGAAAATAGCTTTCTTATCAGAAAAATACAAATAACCTACAAAAATTCTCAGAAAGATGAGTCTAACCATATGGAACCCTAACATCTATCTTTTGATGAATAGAATATGTGGGTACCACACAAGATGTATTATACTCATTTGGTGGATAATAAATATCAAAGAATGACCTAAAATTATGATAATATGTCAGTAAATCCATATTCATGTTTATAATCCATTTAAGGTCAGTGATTATGATGTTGATGCACAAAATCATGTAAGTTGCTCCATAGGGCTAATTAGGGCTAATAACCCTAATTAGTGTGTTAAAATTACAAAGCTGCTCAAGAAAATAGGAAAATTGTAAAGTAAGCTTATACATGTAAATGGAAGCTAATATATTATTGTGAGATCATAATTATTCATATAAATAAGCTTACATGTTTAAGGATCTTATAATGATGAGAAAACCTATTAAGGTATATAATCTATGGTTAATACATAAAAACAATGATATGGAAACTAACGGTAATACAATTGACTATAATCTGGAATACAACATTAGTAACATCAACCCTTGATAACAAGAAGTGTAAGACAAGAAATAATTATGAGAATATCCTAATGATCTAAGTTAAACCCTAAAATGGACATACTAGGGTTAAGATAATAATAATCTGATGATAGTACATGATCTTATCTTCACCAGGGTTTGACCAAGGTTTGAGTTGACATGAGGAATATGTGATGATTAGTTTGTCTTGATCAAGATACACCATTACCTCTTACTTGTCTTATTATACCATATGCTTGCATTATATGTGTAGTAAAATACTTAACATATGATAGTGGATGAAATGATTGTTCTTGTATGATATCTTTCTTGATTTTCCATACTTATGGCTATGAACACATGTAATATAATATATTTATTCCATTATAACCAGGCACTTAAACTCTTTGGTAGTCAAGTGATGGAAAATAAAGTACTTCAACTATTTGGTAGTCAAGAACTTGAAAGTGATCCAACTCTTTCGTAGTCTAATCACATTATGAAATGAACCAACTCCTTGGTAGTAGATCATAATGTTGGCTAAATGGACATCTGTAAATCCCTTTGTTTTGATGATAACAAACATTTCATTCTTGTGGATCTAACGTGCTACTTGAGTGTTGCATGAATAAAGGTGGATGACAAAATGCAAGGGAATCTATATGCTTGAATGCTTGTAAACTTTATGAAATGTAATCAATTGTAAACTTGTACAAAAATATAATGTACAAGTACTTAGACGTCAAGTAAATCAAGCGTTAGATCTTCCCTAGCTAATCACCACACTTAGATAGGTCATCCCCTTTAATAGTGTCACACATGCACACTCATACACACACTTAGTGCCTTAATTGAAACATTGAAATAGGGTCAATCTCGGTCGACAAACTCCTCGACCGAGACACTCTCGGTCGACAAACTTCTCGACCGAGAAAGACCCAGGTAGCCGTTAGACACAGCTGAATAGGTAGTTGGCAGTTGGAGATGAACGTTACTAACACTTGATCCAGAGTGCCTGTCGGTCGACAAAAGTTCGACCGAGTAGGCATCTCGGTCGACCATTGCTCGACCGAGATGAACTCTGACAGAAACTGCAGAATTAATTAACTAGCTGTTGCTAATGCGCCTAACTTATTCCTAACAGCTAGTTAAGCACTTAGAACCCCCTAGAAAGTGTCTAGAACGTCCTTAAGCACTTGTAGGCCATTCCTATAAATAGGACATGCCTTAGGACACCTAAACCCGAAGCTACACTTGTGATACACTTGAGCATACTTGCAATTGAGCAACCTGTTTGTGAGCAGTTGAGCACATTGGCTATTGGCAAATTTCGTGTCCTATAGGCTAGCATCTCCTATCCACAGCAATCACATTCTTATACACATTGGTTAGGAGATATATATGCTTGATCTAGGCAAATCAAGCCTTGTGCTTCAAAGGATAAGTTGTAATTTCCTTTTTCCTTTCTTGTTCACTATTACTGTTTGTACTCTCCTTGCTACTCCTAGGTTGGAGGCTGCGGATTGGAGAGGTTGGTGATCTTCTTGGTGAAGAAGGAGACCTTGAACTACTTCAAGAAGGCTGGTGCAAAGGGAGGTTACTTCTAAGGAGGAAGGCTACTTCAAGGGGGAGCTTGGAGTTACTTCAAGAAGGCTACCTCAAGTTGGTGCATCTACTTCAAGTGAAGGTTGTTCAAGGGGTGTTAAGAAAGTATTGTATTTTGTGTAAATCCTTGTGAAGGTAATAAAATTAATACTTTTAAGCAACCGGGTAGTGGATTGACTGCCTTAGTATTTGCTAAGGTTGGAACCACTCTAAACACCTTGTCTCCTTCTTATTATTGCAATTGTGGTTGTTTGAGTTAAATTATTTTTAAATATCCATAAAACCCTATTCACCCCCCCTTTAGTGGTTTTTCAATTGGTATCAGAGCAGGCTTCAAGGAACCCTAACCAGGTCTTGAAGAATGGAGGGTGATGGTGATCATAGCCGCAACAAAAGGTGCAGCTTGGATAAATCTACAACATGTTGCAACTGGTGCTTAGCAACAAACCACACAACATCTAGCTGCCCATGGAAATCTAAGAAGGAAGATAAGCACAAAGATTGTCTTATTGCTTCAACAAGTGAAGAAGAAGAAGAAGAGGTAAGCCTTTTTGATTTACCTAAAGAAGATTTAATTGCTAGTCTTCAAGAAACACATGACAAATATGTTGAGTGCAAGAAGAAGCTAAAGAAATCAAATAAAGAAAATGATGAGTTACATGCCAATATTTTTGCTCTCACATCTGAAAATGAGGATCTCAAAAAGACTATTGAAGATCTTGATATTAAACTGAAATCTGTAGAAGCAAATTGCAATCTTCTTTCCCTAGAAAAGATTAATTTGCAAACTCAAGTGAACGATCTTCAAAAACAACCCATCTTGTGCACCCATCTAGATTATGACAATATTGTCAAAGAAAGAAATTCTTTGTCATATAGTCTAGATCAAGCAAAACTAGACATCAAGAAGAGATTGGATGAGATTGCTAAGTTACAACAAAAAGTTGGTAGTCTAAATAATAATAGCATCCTTGACAAAATATTGGATAATCCCTATCATCAAATTGGGAGAAGAGGACTAGGTTACAATCCTAAAGGGAAATTCTATCAACAACCTAGTTGGAGAAAGACACAAGCATATCAACCTATATATGTGCCTAAAGGAACAAGTACATTTTTACCCAAGAACAACACAGAACACAACCATAGAAAAAGATATGAGGTTGACTCGATATGTTGTCATTACTGTTTGCGCCTTGGTCACTATTCTTTTTCATGTCCTTATAAGAAAAAGGATGTTGAGTTAGTTTGGGTTCCAAAACCTCCAAACTAAATGAACAGAATTAAGTTGAGATATGACAAAGGACCTTAGTTGCATATCTATATGTCTATCTCAACTCAATATAATGGGATAACAAATTAATTCAAGTATCTAAACATTTAACTTGCATAATTACGTTTTACTTGGAAGGAATTAACAGTTCAGAAAACATTTCAGAAATCATGTCGGTCGAGAAACTGCCGACCGAGAACACCGTCGGTCGAGAAATCTTCGACCGAGCAGGCAACTGATTTGAATCTGCAGTAAATTTGCTGAATATATTTTCAATTGATCAAATTGCTACCTATTTGATGTAAATGAATGATTTTACATGCAAAATTATTATGGTTGATCATCTGAATAAGTTAAGACTGAAATTATGCTTAGTCTATTAAAATTTCTGTTTTATCATTATTCACATAATTTTTCCTAAAATACTTTCTGGTCTATCCATATAGAAATCATGTGTTATGATATTCAGTTTAAATGACATTAATTGTTTTTAATGTTCTATCATTACATCATGGATATGCTTTCACTATTTCATCATTCAATTCATAAAGATGATGATGATGCATAGGCAAGAAAAATGATTCATTAGTGATATGTTTCTTAGAACAAGAACTTTAATACTCACAAGAGCATAATGTTATAACATATAGATTTCTCAAATTAGTATCTTTAAAGACTTGAAATATTAATCGTGTTTGATATTTATACATACAACAAAGCTTATATAAATATTCTAGGAAAATCAAGGACAAATGTTTTCATGTTGAGTATTATGCTTCAAATTGATATCAAATTACATGCAGATATTATACTTCATATATGAATACTCAATTTGGATATCTGCAAAATTTTCCTCTTGGTTGAAATAAAATTTGACCAAGGGGCGCTGTGGTCGTAGTCAAAGTCGACCTAAAATAAGTTTGACACAATACTTATTTGAATATCATTTTATATTGTGATTAAAAGAACCATAAATTTGTCCAAATATTGGTAATAACATTCACAATATTACTCCCTTAGAAAGTATATATATGCTCTACAAATTTAATCTATCATTTGCACTAAAAATTAGCTTACCCAGTAAGTCTATCGGTCGAAGAATTCTTCGACCGAGAATATCTCGGTCAGCCTATCTCTTTCGACCGACATACCTAAAATAAAAAAAATACATCGGACACACTTCCGGTCGAAAATTGCTCGACCGAGACTATTTCGTGCGACAATTGTACGACCAAGAAATGACCGTTGGGATATGAACGTTGTAATCCGACCGTTACCATCTTGTAACACTGTTAAAATATGACCGTTATGATTCGACCGTTGGAGAGCCGAGTGGCACGTCTGGGATATGACCGTTGCGGTCGATCGGTCGACAAATTGTCGACCGACCTGGTCGCTGGATTGCTATAAAAGGGACCAAAAACGGGTCATTTCCTCACACTCTCATATTCTCACTTCCATAGCTTCTCTCTAGTGCATTCTTGTGCAATCCTTTAGCCTCTTCATCCCCAAAACTTTCTTGCTTCTTCTCCACCTAAAAGCAAAGAAATGGCTTCTTCATCTACACGTGGGAAGAAGAAAGTTGCTAGCAGGAAAGGAAGGGAGGCTTCTCCACCATTGACGATCATCAACGACATTCCCTTCGTCGACGCAGATGCTGGAAATCGCTACCTCAGGCTCTCATCCAAGACTCCTCTTCCACGACGGCCAGTTGACGTCTTGGACTTCCTCAGCATCGTCGACCTGGAAGATCTCTTTGAGGTGCAAAGCTTGAAAGAATTTCTTAATCCCTCCTTCACCTCCTACTCTTCCAAGGTAGTAAATGAGTTTTATGCAAACCTCATCTCCCATTCTGAAAATGACAATACCTTCTTCTATTCTATGGTACATGGGCATAGCTTTTGATTTTCTGAAAAGGATATTCTTGACATGCTTAACATTGACTTAGATGAATATCAAGACACCCTTGACCTTACAACTGGAAACCCACTCAATACATTTTCCCAAGGTGATAATACCATTAGTCTTAGTGACATTAAAAGAGCCATTTTTCAATCCAATTCAATGTGTCACGAAGATAGGGGTACCTACTATGCCATAAACCTTAAACCTGCAGCTAGGATTGTTAACCTTATTGTTTCTACAAACATACATCCTAGAGCAAATAAGTCTGAAGTTCCTATTTTTTGCATGTATCTAATCTATGCCATCATTAACTGTATTCCCATCAATTTTATCCGCATCATTCTTAAGAACATGCTTGAGTTTTCTGGCAATCCCCCATATGCTGATTTTGTATGCCAAATCACTCAACACTTTCTTGAGCCACAAATTGAGGACATGGGATACACATGGGAATGAAGACCACAAAAAATAAGTAAGAACACAGTAGAGAAAATGGGAATTGACTTTGGTCACAAGAGGGCTAGGATGGAAGGTGAAACATCTAGTCAAGACATTCCAACACCACCTCCTCCTACTAACCCATCCCATGATCCCATCCAAAACACCCTCACCTTTATTGCTGGTTCCCAATACCATCTAAGTAAACAACTAGATTACAACCACCATGCCATGACCTATCTAAACCAAAGAATGCAAACCCACTCTCCAAATCAACCAGATGAATATCCTTATTCTTTAAATCCTGGCATGCTCAATCCATACAATTCTTCTTACAACTATTACCAAACTCCACCTCCACCATCTGCAGATCTCACACATACTCAGTTTTCCACAATGCAACTACAAGATATTGCTGCTCACTTCCGCTTTGACCGTGTTCCTACCTTCTTGGAAGCATATTCCTTAACCAAGACAGGTGCTTTGGAGTGGCAAACTTTAGTCAAGTATTATGGGGCTGAGTGATTTCTTGGAAAAGATCCTGATATTGATGTAATTCTTAGGTCTTTCCAGTGAGATTTGGAGTGTTCATTGTATTAGTTGTAATGAAATGATTATCTATGCATGATTGTAATAAAGTGGTTATCTTTGCATGGTTGTAATAATTACATGTTTGTAATGATTTGGTATCTTTCAAAAACATGTGAGTCATCTTATTTATGGCATCATTTGAACATGACTTATAAAACTATTATTGTAGAGCATACAAAGTAAGGGGAGTAATAAATATGAAAAAGAATGAAAATCTTTGCAAAATACCTAAAGCTTAAAATTGTGGCTAAATTGACCATCTATTATGAAGCATTCATATATTATAAGGGATAATTGTTTAAGGGGGAGAAAAACATAAGATTTTTCTTGTACATCTTTTACTATACTTAATCTTAGTATCTTGAATCAAAATATGTTCATGGCACAAACATACAAATCATTATTTGAAGCTTGTTATGACCTTAGTATCCTTAAAAGAAATTTTAGGAAAACAAAGAATATACATATTGTTCTTAATGAGTAAGAAATAAATTATGGCTAAATTTAACGATAATTGCTTTGCATTAATCCCTTGTTTTCTAAATTGAATATTTCTTTAAGGGGGAGCATAGCATACATAAAGGGGGAGAACTATAAGCCATATAAAATGATTATATTGGATATCTTTTTGAAATGACAAAGGGGGAGAAATAATATCCAAAACATCAATGAGTTTCATAAATCTCTTGCTATATTCCCTAATGAATTGGATTTCATGTTCCATATTTCATTGGGAATAATAAGCACACATTTTATATACAAGAGAATAAATTCACAAAGGTAATCTTCAGGTATGAAACTCACTTGATTTATATTTCCTTACTTTATATTTGAGAAATGTTTGTCATCTTCAAAAATGGGGAGATTGTTGGCTAAATGGACATCTGTAAATCCCTTTGTTTTGATGATAACAAACATTTCATTCTTGTGGATCTAACGTGCTACTTGAGTGTTGCAGGAATAAAGGTGGATGACAAAATGCAAGGGAATCTATATGCTTGAATGCTTGTAAACTTTATGAAATGTAATCAATTGTAAACTTGTACAAATATATAATGTACAAGTACTTAGACTTCATGTAAATCAAGCGTTAGATCTTCCCTAGCTAATCACCACACTTAGATAGGTCATCCCCTTTAATAGTGTCACACATGCACACTCATACACACACTTAGTGCCTTAATTGAAACATTGAAACAGGGTCAATCTCAGTCGACAAAATCCTCGACCGAGACACTCTAGGTCGACAAACTTCTCGACCGAGAAAGACCCAGGTAGCCGTTAGACACAACTGAATAGGTAGTTGGCAGTTGGAGTTGAACGTTACTAACACTTGATCCAGAGTTCCTGTCGGTCGACAAAAGTTGGACCGAGTAGGCATCTCGGTCGACCATTGCTTGACCGAGATGAACTCTGACAGAAACTACATAATTAATTAACTAGCCATTGCTAATGCGTCTAACTTATTCCTAATGGCTAGTTAAGCTCTTAGATACCCCTAGAAAGTGTCTAGAACGTCCTTAAGCACTTGTAGGCCATTCCTATAAATAGGACATGCCTTAGGACACCTAAACCCGAAGCTACACTTGTGATACACTTGAGCATACTTGCAATTGAGCAACCTGTTTGTGAGCAGTTGAGCACATTGGCTATTGGAAAATTTCGTGTCCTATAGGCTAGCATCTCCTATCCACATCAATCACATTCCCATACACATTGGTTAGGAGATCTATACACTTGATCTAGGCAAATCAAGCCTTTTGCTTCAAAGGATAAGTTGTAATTTCCTTTTTCCTTTCTTGTTCACTATTACTGTTTGTACTCTCCTTGCTACTCCTAGGTTGGAGGCTGCGGATTGGAGAGGTTGGTGATCTTCTTGGTGAAGAAGGAGACCTTGAACTACTTCAAGAAGGCTGGTGCAAAGGGAGGTTACTTCTAAGGAGGAAGGCTACTTCAAGGGGGAGCTTGGAGTTACATCAAGAAGGCTACCTCAAGTTGGTGCATCTACTTCAAGTGAAGGTTGTTCAAGGGGTGTTAAGAAAGTATTGTATTTTGTGTAAATCCTTGTGAAGGTAATAAAATTAATACTTTCAAAATCCCGGTAGGGTAAGCAACCGGGTAGTGGATTGACTGCCTTAGTATTTGCTAAGGTTGGAACCACTCTAAATACCTTGTCTCCTTCTTATTATGGCAATTGTGGTTGTTTGAGTTAAATTATTTTTAAATATCCATAAAACCCTATTCACCCCCCCCCCCCCACTTTAGTGGTTTTTCACATAAGGCATTTAGTACATTCAACCTTCAGCAGTCAATGCATGGGTAATATAATGGAAAATGTGTCTATAAGATGTGTTCTCTTTTGTTAGTAAACATTCTTTGTTCAAGTATACTTTTGTTATATTTCTTTTGTTACTGCCAAGTACTAGTTTTATCTTATTGCTGATCTTAGCAATGAGAGGTGTACAAAAAGACCCAAAGGCATAATTAGAACAATATTCTTGAATATTCTACTCAAATGTGCCACATGTAATATTTTTTTTAAGTTGTGGACATGTGCTCTTGAAGATCCAGGATAGTTGTAAGTTGTGTGGCGAGCTCATTTATAGGTGGACCTATATTCTTAAGATTCTATTGTTCTAGTGGTAGTACATGTACATGTAAAAGTTTGCTATTCAATGTGTAGTATCAAATGTTGTAAAAATTAAATTTATAATTATATATTGAATGGTGAACATGTGTTGTATGATTTTATTATTTTTCATGTGCATGTGCTGCTATTGTTTCCTTCTAACTCCATTGATACTCTTCTTCTTAGCCTACTATGTGGGGTTTCAATTTAGACGTCATACATCAGATTAAGTTTTAGAAAATGTAGGGATGTCACATGTGGTATCAGATCATGAACAATAGCAAAGCCTAACATTTTCTCATTATGAGACGCAAACTAAAGAAAACCTTAAACTTTAAAAATCCTTAGGGTTAGATTAGTTGTCTTTTAGAGACTAAATCTAACCTAGCCTCTAGGGTAGAACCTAGATATCTGAGAACTACATCTAGACTAGTGCTTGTCATATAGCAAGTCCTAAAATTTCATTATTTCCTAATAATGTGGTGGTGTGGGACGTTCAATTATTTGGAGAGGATGTGCATCAAGGGAAGAAAAATCCTAGACATATGGAGCTTGTAGTCTAGAGTAGTTAGACTAGTCTACACCACATTCTCACCCTTTTCCCTAATTTTTGTGGCATTTTACTCTCCACTATGTGTGGGAAACTCAGTTTCTAGATTTGGTGTTTTATTCCAATCAGATCGAACCTCGATAGTTTTCTCAGATGCTTATTCTATAGGAGAAAAACTATATAATATTTTATTATATATGTAAGTATTACAAAAATGTGTCCCCACACAAGTGCGAGTACGGTGTGGTCATGCAACCTAAGTAAAAAGTGAACGTCATCACTCTAGAAGAGAGGGTAGTTCTAGATTATATGTCTAGAGCCTTTTTGGAATACATGATATATGGAATAGAAAAAATAAGATTTGATGATGATCTGATTATTATATAGAGATGTTATAAGATAGTTTATGATAATAGATGTTTGTCTTTGAGGACTTAAGTTTTGTTTTGAGGATGCAAGATGAATTTTGATGATGCAAGTATGTGTGTTTTTCTAAGTTAAGATAAGCTAAGTTAAGACAAGATGTGAGTCAGCACGAGCCCCAATCTCCTTTATGGAGGAGGACCTCTAGTGTTAGGACTAGTTTTAGGGTTAACTACTGAGAGAGTGAGACCCAGAGGGAGATGGTCAAAGAACCTAAACTCCAACATATGAGAATTATGAGATATGTGATATGATATGTCCTAAACTAGACTACTCCTAAGTGAATGAGTTGAGTGGCTTTATGCATGATACCTATAGTATTGTTGAACCCTATATGTCCTTGGGAGGACCAAACCCTAGAGGCAAAGAGAGGTTGGTTATATATGCATATGTGAATATTAATAAAAGAACCTACCATCTAAGTGAGGGAGAGAGAGTCCCAAGACCCTGGAGGATGTAACTGTGTTGGTTCTTGTAAATCCTAATGCTCGGGTTGGTGGTTCCCCATGTAGGACTCTAGTGGTGTATATATAGAGAGAGTTTTGGGTAAGGATGTCTCATGGGTAAATACCTATGAAGTGAATGTCATAGCATGTTTTGGTTTGTGATTATGTGGTTAAATCTTGTAAGTCTATCAATGGTTCCAATGAGGTAATCCGAAAACCCTAGACTAAGAGTGGAAAGATAAAGTATATGTATATGAGATACTCATAAAGTTGAGTTTGCTCAAATAGACAGAACAAGGCACTAACCTCATGATATGGGTCAGGAGAACCTCAGTTGGACTAGATGAAGTTTTGATATATGTTTAACAAGCCAGTTGTATAAGTTTGTTTAGAACAACCATGGTATAATATAAGTAAGAATGTGATCTTATCTTGAAAAGTGAAATAAGTAGATATGGCATGATGGAACAAAGAGTATAGTTCATAGATCCCTATGTATAAATTGTTAACCATATATATGAATAATGATTTTATGTGATATTGTTGGTTAATCTTGCGATGAAATCACTAGTAAATGTCGCCAATCTATTATGAGCAATGAATTAAGATCACATGAATGAAACATGTTATATGAGGTGTTAATCTTAGTGCTTAATAAATATGAAAAATATAGTCTAAAAAATTTGCACAATATAAAGATTATGACACCTTGATATGATCTAGATGGATAAAGTGGGTTAACTATAGTTAACTCCCTCCTAAAAGGCATATGTTAATGTTGAATCTAATAATTAGCTCAATAAAAATATTAAAGACACCTTGATATAATAGGTTAAATTTAGTATCCCCTTTAGAAAATGGTAATATGATGTGGGAACCCTAATACATGGGTAAAGATAAGGGTGAAACCCTAACATATGAGATATGTCATGACATAACCAATATTTCTAAGTCATTATTTCAATGTTTTATGAAGAGGTGATCCACATTAGATGTTTTAAAACCACCTAGTAGTGGTTTGGATATGATTGTGGGGCTTTGTTTTTGGATATGTTGCACATAGAGTGTTGTCCTAGATATGGATGAAGACCTTTTAGTTTTTCCTTGAAGTAAGAGGACGGCTTAATTTCGAGGATGAAATTTCTTTTAAGATGTATATGATGTGATGGACTAGATTTTTGGCTTAATTTCAAGGATGAAATTTCTCTTAAGGTGTGTAGGTTGTGATGGAGTGGACTTTTTGAATCCTTAAATGTCGAATGACATAAGTGAATTCATAATTGTTGAGTTATCTTGAGAGTTACAAGTGCTTTGGTAAGGTTTGGATGGTGATTGATGTTGATATCATGACTAAGATCCCTAAGTTTATGTCTTTTTGAGGTATTGAATTAACAAGTCAAATAGTTGAGTTTAGGCAACAAAATAGAACGTAATGTACCTTGAGTTGTGATAAAGAAATGGCTAAAATTTCATGAATATTGGAGGTTCCAAGAGGAAGTTATGTAGGTTTGAAAATGAAGAAATCATGTGCTTTATGATGCAATTGTTTAGCAAGGTTAGAATTATACAACCTAAATTGGTTGTGTCATATGCCCCTTGGTTGGACTGGGTAGTGTGGCAAGTTTATGTCCTTAGATCTACTATCCAGTGGCCTAGACTTTTAACTTGAGTAAACCATATATCTGGTTGTTGTGTGGGGCATTCTCGGCCCTTGGATGGGAAATCAACGACTATGGGTTGTCTCCTTCCTTGCAGTTGGATCAAGGATCCAAAGTAGTTTTTGCCACAACTTTTCTCACCATCACTCATCAAGATTGTGGGACGAAGGGTGAAGTAAATGAATACATGGATCCATATGCTCATTCTAAATTCTACGACCCCTCACAACATTCTTTTTATGACCAGTGCTGGGAGTATCACCCTCTTCCTTGTCTTGCCTCACCACCAACAAGGAAAGACTGTGTTCCATGTAAAGAAGAAGGAAGTAGAGGTAGAGAGAAGATAATAGGAAAATAAGGAATGGAAAAGGTAGACCAAACTCATGGGAGTCAACGATGGGTGACCTCATCTCTGGTCATGGTGTGTGGGTACTACACCACGCCCTTCTAGTTGGAGAAATAGATAGAGTTTAGATGCTTGATGTGGAGCTTCTCCACTACAATCAGAGGGTCTCACATTGTTCACGGAGCCTAGGTGAAACTTTTAGAAGCCTTCGACCAACACAAGGAAGATCAAGGGTGTTTTCCCCCTATTTTCTCTGCCAAGCTGCACCCCATGCACGACGGTGGCCTCCTCGAGCCACAACTAGAAGCCACTAGTAGCGAGCCTAAGATGCCGTGAGGATCTAACCAATGACACAACAAATATGGTGGAGGCTCTAAGAGATGATGAGGAGTTCTCATGAGTAGTTGATTGATCACTAGAGCTCGTATCCACGATAGAGGTTCTTTTGCAGAGAGCACGACTCTTGTAGATGTAAGAATGTGAGGGAAAGAGCAAGAGGGAGAGGGCCTAGACCCGCTTCGTGCAACCCTAAACCAGACCAGCTCAAGCAAGGAAAAGAGACCCAGTTGGACCAACCAGCGATTGACAACCAGCCAACACAGACCCACTAGGATTCCAAACCACAAAATTGGTTGGTTCAAAGTTGAACCAACCAGATCCAATGAATCGTGGCTCAGTGCGAGACATGAAACATAATATATATGTTCCATTATATCCAAGCACTTCAACTTTTTAGTAGTCAAAGCTGGAAAATAAAGTACTTCAACTCTTTGGTAGTCAAGTACTTGAAAGTGATCCAACTCTTTAGTAGTCTATCATAAGGCCTTCAGTGCATTCAACCTTCGACGATCAATGCATGGATGACATAGTGGAAAATGTATCTAAAAGATGTGTTCTCTTTTGTTAATAAACATTATTTGTTCAAGTATGATTTATCTATATTTCTTTAATAACTTCCATGTACTAGTTTTATATTATTACCAAGCTTAGTAAGGAGAGATATATAAAAAGACATGTAGGTGCACTCAGTACAATATTCTGGAATATTCTGCTAATGTCTACCAGATGTAATCTTTTATTTAGGCTGTGGACATGTGCTCTTGAAGATCCATGATAATTTTAAGTTGTATGGTGAGCTCATGTACATGTGGACCTATTGTCTTAATATCATGTTGTTTTGGTGGTAGTACATGTACGTGTTGTACAATGTGTAATATCAATTGTTGTAACTATTCATTTTATAATTATATGTTGAATGATGAATATGTGTTTTATGGTTTTATTATTATTTATGTGCATCTGCTATTGTTGTTTCCTTCTGACTCCCGTCATATTCATTAGCCTAGTGTGTGGGTTTTAAATTGGGATTCTCACTGAGGTGAGGTTTCAATTTAGACATCACACATCAGATTAATTTTTTAGAAAATCCAGGGACGTCACAATCCCTTTGTCTTTGTCCTCTATACAACCATGTGAGTTTCCAAAATATTAGTTGTATCTTCCTCTACAATCATCTTCAAGCAAATGTAAGCATACCAATCTATATATTTCTTCTCCCTCTTTCTTTGTTTGCATTTTCCCTTCATTTTGATGCCATATAGAACCCCTCCTTTATTCTCCTACCTCCTCCTCCTCCATGGCCTCCACCATGGATCACTAGTTTAGGGGATTTATCCCTTAGACTACCACAACCACTTTTGAACTGAGATCAATCCTTGTGGCACCACAACATAGTCAACCAAACTTCTATTATTAGCCATTGAGCCCTCCTGGTCTAGGTCGTGCTTCTCACTAGTGTGTAGCTAACCAAAGGAGTAACAATTCCTTATTTACAACATTGGAGATGGCGGTATGTACAATTTTCTTCTGATTTAGCAGTATGTGTTGGACCCAAATCGGAGGGGTAGAATTGCAATACTCCCTTCACTTGTCCCTCCTTTTTTGTGGGATGAATGGAGCCCAAATCTAATGGTGTTTAGTCCCTATACATAGCCTTGGATGGACGCGACCGCTATGACCATGCAATCATAAGGCAAGGGTCCAGATCACTCATCAAATGTTAGAGGTAACATTTGTTATTGCCATTAATGTTCCTTTTGCAAACATACAAATCATAATATCTCTCAACTCCTTTGGCCAAATTTTACAAAACAATACACCAATTTGATCAACTAAAAAATATAACTTGGATTTACGACCTAAATTATCTTCTAATCATCTTCTTTTACTATGTTTATGATATTTGACAATGTTTGACTTCATTTAATGCATGATCACGATAAAGTTTTAATTTTTATTTTTTAAACAACCTCGTAATCTTCAAAACATTAACTTTTGTACACTCTTATACCAGTTGAGGTCCCTAGTAACCATACTTGCACTTTGATAAACCTCTATGCACATTTATTACTTGTTTTGGACTTCAATAATGGATACCCCTTAATAGCCAATCTTTCTTTTTATTAATATCAAGTTCTTAATCTCCTCAAAGTCAGTAATATGCACCTCTCCATAAAACAATATCTACCCATATTGCCCCTAATATTCCTATTTGTCCTTATAGCTTTATATGCATGTATGTGAAACCTCATAATGATGTGTGTTATGATATAATCAAATGATTACTTGACGTCTTTTGGGCATCAAACTCCTTTCTATTATTCAAATAAAAAATACCATGATGTATAGAGACCCTACTATCTGAGTTCACATTATATTTTGATGTGATGGTGAGCATGATATTAAATCCACTAGTGATGACCTCGTGTGACACATATGACTTTCTTATGCCCTAAGCTTAATGTGATTCTTAATCTTTTTCTCTCCCCTTTAAAATTGGGTATTTTCCTAATCCTTTTGGCCTTGTTTGATGTGGATGTTCACCTACGTCATATGTGGAATCCTTATGACACAAGTCTTATAAGTTGGAAATTTGAATATATGTTGAATAAGTTGGACTTTAATGGCTAGAACCTAGGGGACACCCACCTATATTTGAATATGATTATTATGTCCTTATCTTGATGATCTAAATGAAATCTAGTCTAAAACTATTGTCATGAAGGTCCTTAAACTTATTTGTCCTATTATGAGCCTTTTGACCTTGAATTATACACAAGTGACTCAAACCTTGTAAACATTATTTGAGATGAATGGAAGCTAGGAATAACTTGAATCTTGAATTACACCTTCATGATGGACCTTAAATTAATTAAAGAACACTAATATGTAATTAACCAACTTTGAACCTAACTTGGCCGATACCTTAAAATTGGAGCTATCTTGGGTAAGTGATGAGAATCTAATACATGCATGTGATCTTGTTTTAATTGGGTGTTTTCTTATAACCTAATTGGTCAAGGATGGATTAGAATTCTCTAATTTTAGTGCTCTATTTAATAGTCATATGATTATGATTTTCTTAGTTCAATGCTTGAAATGCATGTATGCTTGTTAAGTTTGTCATATATTTCCATTAGTAATATAGTATCATACTCAATCTTTTTTCTCATCAATTTTATATCTTAAACACATGATATAGAACCCCATTATACATATCTTGTACACCTAATTGTATTCTCGAGGTAAGAACACAAGGTTTGACATACTACTTGAGTTTTCATGTTGGGGTGAACAATGTTGATAAACATGGATAGCTAATGGTTTTGAGCCTTAACCACTCTAACGAACCCCTTCCATCAAGAAGTTGGCTAAAGGTCGTATGATACTTGATATTGTAGGTATAATGGATCAAAATGAGAAAATGTATGGGTTTTTCTATACTCTCTTATTGTTGTCATTTACTTCTGCAAATATTTTTAAATTATTATGATCTTATATATATGTAACTTTATTCCATATACATAGTACCTTGTGTGTTTAACCGCTTGTTTCTCATAATTTTTAGGTTTGGAGATAACTTGGCAGAATTTGTCTTGTGAGTAACTTTTCAAGTTGTACCTATTTTAATATCTTAGCTAGTGTACATTTTTTTTATTAAGCCGGGAGGTTCTCTATTCATCTCACCCTCCCCTCGTGAGCAAACAAAGATCAGAATACAGCTCCTGCGTACTACCGCAGGTAAACCCCTCACAGCCAAAACATCAAACACCCGCCCCGAACAGATAAAACATCAAACACATGCTACCCAAGAAAACAAAACCAACCAGCTAACTGGGATATCTCATCACCACATAAGGAACACCCTTCTTCTCAAGCTCTATCATGCCTCGAATCCTGGTACATGATCAGACTTGTATAATTTGATGTCAATGTTTAATTTAAACTATGTAGTAATTGATGTTTCTAAATATATTTGTAATTTGATTCTTAATGTTTATTTGATTCAGTGTCATTATTGGTATTTCTTAATATACACATTTAACGCTGAAATTATGTTGGACTTTGCATAATATGGTTCTTCATGTATTATAAGAATTCCTAGCTTCCATAAGTTTTCTTGATATTAAGTTTGGTTAAATGGGTTGGGATTCTGGCTCCATGAGGCATCTTTTCTTTATTTTCAATCATAAACCCTATTACATAACGGGGGTACGAGAGAAGTGGATTGAAGTAGAAGGAGGTGTGCCACCCAAACATATGGTTTGGCACTCTTTTTTGGTTTATATTTCTTTTTTGTCTACGAAAGGTAAGAAGATGGAGGAAGAATTTTAGAAGAGGGGTTAGAACGTCATGTAGCTTGATTTCCAATTCAATGCACCGAGTATTCTCCTTGTCTCATTATAGTCATATATGACATAAAGGAGGGACATGTAATTATTTCATGCAATCTTTTCACTAACCAATATGAAGAACATATGTGTTTGATCCCTCTTAATTCATTCAAATCTTACCATCATTCCTCAAGAAACATGATTCTTAAATTCATAGACCACATAAGATAATTTATAGCCATAGGGCAAGTTAAAAAAGCGGTCTTTTTGAGTTGTTACTTCTAATAAGGGGATTATAATGGTGAAAACGTGCATATATGAAAAAAATTATAAATCAAGATCATCTAGATAAAGTCTATAATTATTTAAAACAAAAATAAATTAAAATTTTGAGCTAAAAGATTCCATAGTAAAATCTTAAGATAGAAATAGACAGGTGTGGGTGGAAATTGATGTAGGTACCACCCACCCTCCACTCCAAAAGAAATTTTCTCTTCCCTGAGAAAACACTCTGTCCAAGATGGATGAAAAATGGTGTTGGTTGTTGCACGAGTTGTGGTTGTGTTTCTATCAGCAATGTATCCTTTAAATAAAGTCTAAGAGGAAATTATCCAAATGTAAGATGTCATCTTGCAATTTGTTATTTAATGGATGCAAAAATTGTTTAATCTAAATTGGAAGTACAAACTAAATTAACGATTCATTTGTGTCCTGGTAAGAGCATGTGTTTTATGGCATTGGCCCAACACGTGAGTTCAATTATCAAGTTGATTAGGTTTAGAAAAAACGAGAGGTAGTTCATTATTCATGGGTTACATTGTAAAATATTTGTCTGCATGTTGGCCATTCTTCACAATCTCATAAGACTTCTTGCTCCCCAAGATGAGAGCAACATGTATGTAGATATGCCTTATGATGTATGGTTAGGACCTAAGGGTTTAACTTGAAAGGATCAATGTCATGCACTAACAATAAGAAAGTGGTCTCTAGATTGTATTTGTTTTCTTTTTATAAGACCATTTTGTCATAAATTTTTTCTCTCGTTATAGATCCATGCATTTTTTGTATGTCTTTCCTCTTCAAATCTAATTGTATCTTTGTCACTGATTATGATTTATACTTGATCTTCATCCTTTCTTTGATTGTTTGTGGTGTTCCATTGGTAATACTCGAACGGAAGATGTCAATAACTAGGTGTAAATTATAAAGTCGATCAAGGTGGTGGACAATGGTTTTGAACCAAATTTTTTTATTTATATGCTTCTTGAACATGTCTAAAATCTATTTCGAGTTAGATCCCTACCCAAGCAACTTGTGAGATGTGTCTCACTCTTGAATTCCACCCATTTAAGGGTAGTGAGACTCCCTATATCGCACCGGTATGGAGAGAATAGAAACCCTAAAAAATAACAAACAATATAAATAGAGGGAAAATAAGCTATTTATATTGAATCTCAGAGATAAAAATGCAAATATAGATTGAAAGTGCCACTCAAACACTCAAACTATGATAAATATGCATTCATGACCATGCACTCTGAATCTTCCCATTTGTGATCATTATGTGTAGACTAAGGTTTAACTTTGGATAACACCTCACTTTACCCAAAACCAAGGCTATGGAAAACTTTGTGACCTTTTTACGTTGTCTGTTGAGCACAAGATATCCATCCTTACCATGTATCCCATCTAAGGAGGAAGGTCGAGGTGGAACACTACTACTGGTACATACCGACATGTTTAACCATTTTGTAAGAAAATATAAATCGTGCAACAATTTATAATGTAAAAAGACCATTAGAACCCCAACACATTGTGAAGATCGAAAATAATTGAGGTGGAGAAGTCCTCAACCAAAAAGGGATTACAAATCCTCCCACTAAAAAGATCATGGATATAGGCTACAATCATCTGTGAAAAATTTCTTCCTACAGTGGCCGGATGACACTACCAACTCTACGTAACTAAAGCACAAGGAACCTGTCGCAGAACTGTCTATCACCCTAAGTCTACACTCCTAATGTCTACAAAGACAAAGGAGAATGGATTTGGCATCCATCTATAGAATCATACAGAGTTTCTTAAAAGAAATATATAAAAAATAATAAAAAACTAAATAGATAACAGGATACTAATATGGAGAGATAGACATGTACCCATTTCTATTTTCAAAGATATAACTTTGATGACTCATTTAAGATCTTAGAGTCTTGAGTGAACTAGATCATGATTTGGCAACTAAAAATTTGATAAACAAAGATACTAAGGATAAAGAATTAAGTACGCTATGAAAAGACATGCAAGCACAACTTAAGAGTATACATAAGTTGCTTTAAAATCATTATAATAGACAAGAAGAACAAATAAAGTGAGAAACCTTAACAATATTTTTTATAAGAGGCACAATTTTTGTTATATTTTCTATTGTATGAACATTAAGCCTTTGACCTCTTATAAAGGAAGGGTCTGTTAGGAGGTATTTGAGTCTCAAATCCTATATGTCATCCTTTTTCTATGTGAGGGACCTCAAGACCAAAATCAATAAGCTAACCCTTTTTCAATTATACCTTTTGCCCATACCCTGAGAATTCAGGTAGGTACACAAGGGTTATATAATGTATTTCTTTGTAATATGTTCAAGGTTTATCGGCATAGTATAATCAAACATGGAAGTATTGTCCATAGAAAAACTATCACAATAGAGTAAGCAACCAAGTATTCATGTGATCATACATATAGACAAGCCAATATCATAGTAGGGTCTAGATATTAAATATACCTTACGAGTAATGAGCAAGTTATGATCCTTGAGTAAGATTCTACAGAAGGTCCAACCCCAAGGATACCTCAGATATACAAATACATAATACAAGGTCTTATATTAATAGATTCTTGATAAGCTAAGCATCATACATGTCATGTGGATATTCCTCTAGGCCTAGGTTTCAATCAGATCAAACATGGTTTTCATGGTTCTAAACATGCATGTATTGATTCAACATAGAATAAGTATCAAAATTAAGCCCTAGTTCTAGGTGAGCCATCTAGATTATGAGTATTTTTGGATAAACATAATTCTAGTTTAGTAAGGGGGTGAATTTGATTAGGTTATTATAATTGTTTATTCATGCAAGATCATAACTATTCATTCTAGATCAATTCCTTACAATAAGATCAGACTTCCAAATCATAATACCATAAAAAAATATAGGATGGATCAAGTTGGTATTTAGTGCTACAAGCATAACAACCCTACTATTTTGAATTTACTAAGATACATGTGTAACATTATACCACGTTATTAGCAAGGTTAGAGTCCAAACAAGCAACAAGTGCAAGCACAATATGTTAGGTCTCATAAGTATGTTACATGTAGTCAAAGGTGCATATTCATGGATTATATGGCATTTAGTGTCAAAATTCATTGTAGGGACTAATTTGAGGGTTAATATAAAGGCTTGGCCACACAGATCCACTTGTACATAGGAATTTAAGGTTCAATCTTGTGGGCACTTAAGCATCACATTTTAGGACATAATAGTGTACAATATTGAATCTTTGAACTACTCATGGAAACATACATCATAAAATTCTACTTCAATATGGTACATAGTGTGACTAGCATACTGATCTTAGGATTTTAAGGGATTATTTCTTGATGAAATAAGACAAATTACTTTAATTGACCACGTAGTAGATAAATTAGTAATTTTTAGAGCAAGTATAGTCATAAGTGGTCAAGATGGTCATTAGGGTGCATTGATATGGTCAGCAGCAAAAATCATAAAAGAGAATTAAGATTACTGATGTAGGGTATTAGAGTGTCTAGGGGCCATTTATGAGACATGAAGCACATGACTGAGACTGGTTATTATTCAAAATTTCATGAAGGCATCATCTATACTTAAGATGGGGAAAACGAGCAAAACTAGAAAAAAATATTAGCATCATTAGAAAGGGGAAGTATTTTTAACATGATGGTATATTACATCATAGGATTTTGTTCAGGGAACAAGGATATAGAGGTATTTCATGATTATCATATTGAAAGAGTGATATTTGGGTTCTTCACCTAGAATGGGTAGAGATTCGGCCATATAGCTGGGACCTAATGCAAGCTTGGAAGCCTCAAGTCACTTCCCACTGGCACGAGGCAGATGCTAAGAACTCATAAATGCTCACCATCGTCTATTTCAATTCCCACAATCACCCATATCATTGTTGACATCTTTCTTTAAAACAGTTGCTCGTGACCATATGCATGAAGCCACTGTGAGAGGCTAGGTGGAATTCAATATGGGTTGTCGATCTCGTGAGAAATTTAATTGTAGCACCAATCTAATGGTGTGTCAATCTTTTCCTTTGTAGGCTCACCCCAAGTGGGCTCCTACATGCCATGGTGGAACAACCTCTAGAGAGGTTGTCATGAAGGAGCTTCTAAGCCTGGGGAATAAGGGAAAGGTGACACTTGTGTTTGGGTCACATGCTGAAGGACAAGTTGGTGGCATCAAAACACAATACTAGAACATGTACAATAAAATCCTAAAAGGGCTAGGAGGCAGAATTAGAGAAGGTATATGAGAGGGGGAACGAGGGGTTCACATCTACATTTTTGAATTGGAAACAGAGGGATAAGACAGGATATGAAGAAAAAAAAATAAAGATGGTCAAATGGAGGGAAGAAATGAGAATAGAGGGAAATTTGGTGGTCCTTTTATAGAGTACATTGTAGCACTACTACAGTGTATGGATCAAGGTTGGGGATGAGGATATAACCATTGGATCAAGGGTAGTGAACCATGGAACATGATCTCACGACTCAGATTCCCCCGGCCGAGGTTGATGAAAATGCAGCTCAATGGAGGAATACGGTGGCCGGTTATATCATCTGCTTTAGACCTCACATTCCCACGCTCCAAGATCACCTCACTCAGATGTTGAAACTAGCAGGCCCAATTGAAGTTTTTGGGAGGTCTAATGGTTTCTTTGTCATCCGGTTCCAATCGGAGCAAGATATGAACATAGTGATTGAGGGCGGCCCGTGGATGATCAAAGGAAAGCCAATGTTACTCAAACTATGGGAGAAGGGTGAGCCACTGGAACAAGAATGACTTATGTCAGTTCTGGTGTGGGTGAAGCTTCACAACCTTCCGTTGGAATTGTGGTCAGAGAGAATGCTAGCGAGGATTGCATTTTTTCTCGGCAAACCACAATGTCAAGACAGACAGACTAAGGCTAGAGCGAGGGTTGACTATGTAAGGGTTAACATCCTGATGAATGCTTCGTCTGGTTTCCCTACGGCAGTCAAGTTTAGAACTGATAAAGGTCATCCCTATGAAGTTCTGGTAGAATATGAATGGACTCCAGAGCGCTGTCCCCATTGTGGCACTTTTAGACATGATAAGTCCCTATGTAAACCAAGGATGTTGGAGACGGCAACAGCTACCTCTGTCCCTGTTACGACAACTAGCCCCACTAGTTCGTCGAGCATGATATCTGTTCATCAAATTGCCCAGTCAGGGTCTACCACCGCAGCAGTAGCAAGCCCCTCTAGTTCATTGAACATGATCCCGGTTCGAAATAATGCCCAACACGGGTCTACTTCGGCAATACCACAAGTAACACAGCAGCAACACTATGCTTCCGAGTCAACTGAAAATCAACAACAACCCACTGCAAGTGCTCAGGACACTAGCGGTAGGGATGAAGAAGGATTTGTGCAACCTAGAAGAACAGCAAGTCTGCAAAAAAAGAGGAAAACTCGAAGCCAACACCAGAAGCAGAAGGAAAAAAATGACAACCGTCTCCAGCTATTGGATTCAACTGAAGGAACTGCTGAATCAGTGGGAGGTAGCGCTCACACCAATCCTCCTCCTAATGGTTGATCTCCCAACAATTATAGCCTTGAATGTCCGGGGTCTCTCACAGTTGGAGAAACTCGACATGGTTCGGGCTGAGTTCAAGAGAGCAAAGGCTGACTTAGCTCTTTTATCTGAAGTGAAGTTCAAGAATAAAAAAGCTAGAAAGCTTCTGGCTAGACAATGGCCTGATTGTAATTGGATTGCTAACGTAGCCATCTGTAATAAGTTCGTATTTTGATTTTGTGGGAGAATCAAAATTACACTATAAAAATCATTCATCAGTCCAGACAACATTTACACATCAGGTTGAATATTGGGGGGAAAGAACTTAATATCACTGCTGTGTATGCGAACAATGATGACAGTAAAAGATGCAACCTTTGGGATGACTTGCGTTATCTCAAAAGCCAAGGAAAGGAAAAATGGTTCATACTTGGTGATTTTAATGCAGTCCGCCTCAACGCAGAAAGAGTGGGTAGATCGGCACCATCTGCTCGTTTGATGGTTGATTTCAACCAAGCTATTTCTAACACTAATACAGTAGAAATACCTGCCAAGGGCTCGTTCTTTACCTAGAATAACCAGTAGGTTGGACCAGACAATACGAGATGTAAGCTTGATAGAGCTTTGTGTCAAATGACAACTTTCTCTAATTTCCCTAATATGTGGCTGGAAGTGCTTCCTACCATTTATAGCGACCATCACATCCTTGTGCTTCATCTTGATGAGGAGAAGAAAAGGAAGAAATATCCTACCAAATATTTCAAGGCGTGGGCAGATTTACCCAGATTCAAGGAAATTGTGAGTAAAGCATGAGCAACCGAGATGAAAGGCAACCCAATGTATCGGCTATGCCAAAAACTTAAGCAAACCAAAAGGGCCCTACAGACCTAGAATTGGGAGCGGTTGGGAGATGTTTCTGATTCAGCAAAAAACAAAGAAAGGGAGGCCATCAATGCTGTTACAGCTTCAGACCAGGACCCAAATAATGAACTCCTATGGGAAATTGCAAAATAGAAAAAGAATGAGGCTCTAAAGGTAAAAAACATAGAGGAGTCCATTATTCGACAAAAATCCAGAGTACAGTGGCTCAAACATGGTGACTCAAACACCAGCTTCTTCTATGCGTCGATGAAGACAAGAAGGAGTAAAAATCAAATCAAAACTCTACAGTGGGCTGGCGCTAACTACAGGGATGAAGAAGACATAAAGCATTGCTTCTATGAGCATTACAATAACCTCTTCAATTGCGCTGTTGACCCTAGAGGAGGAGGGGGAAAATGGAAAAACATAAAAAAAATTACAGCAAACCAAAAAGAGGCCATGTGTAAACTGGTCATGGATGATGAAATCCTCAATACTATGAAGGTCTTAAGTGATGATAAGGCTCCGGGCACTGATGGCTTCAATGCCCATTTTTTCAAACAAACTTGGGAAGTAGTTGGTCCTGATGTGTGTTGAGCCATAAAAGATTATTTGTACAAAGGAAGGCTTCTCAAAGAAGTTAACAAGACTTACATCTCCTTGATTCCAAAAATCAACAAACCTGAGTGCCTTGGTGATTGGAGACTTATATCTCTTTGTAATGTGGTTTACAAGATAATGGCCAAAATGCTTGCTAACCGCTTGAGAGATGTGATGCCTGATATCATCAGCTTAAATCAGTCTGCATTTGTGAAGGGAAGAAGGATTTTAGATGCTATTATTCTTGCAAATGAAGTAATCCATGACTTTAAAACTTGTAAAAATAACAAGCTATGTCTAAAGGTAGATCTTAGAAAAGCATATGATACCATTGATCGGATGTATATCCTTAATATAATGAGGGCCATGGAGTTCCCTTAATGACAGATAAACTGGGTTAAAGAGTACTTGTACACTTCATCCTTCCTGGTCCTGGTGAATGGATCTCCTACTGAAATGATACATGCCACTATGGGGATTAGACAGGGTGACCCTCTTGCTCCCTACCTATGTGTCATAGGCATGGAAGGTCTCACCTTGATGTTGAACAAAGCAGTGGAAGAAGAAAAGTTCAAACCTATTAAGACAAGAAGCAACTCACTGTCACATATTTTGTTTGCAGATGATTTAATAGTATTTTCCTGAGCCACAGAAAGGGATGTGACTGGAATTCTGGATTGTCTTGATGAGTTTAGTAGCCTCTCTGGCCTCAAAATCAACCCCATTAAGAGCCAGTTGTTCTTGAGCAACTCTACCCCTGCAAATATAAGAGAGCTTATGAAAGTGGAGAAAACGAACCTGCCAGTGAGGTACTTGGGTCTGCCATTGTTTTTTGGTCGTCTTACTAAAAACATGTGTTCTCCTCTGATTGATAAAATTAAGAATAAGCTGGACTCTTGGAAGTCCAAGCTGTTGTCGAAAGCTGGTAGGCTGGAGCTCATTATTTCCACCCTTTCCTCTTATCATCTCTTCTGGACTGGCACGTTCCCTCTGCCAAAAGGAACCATGGATGAAATTGATAAACTTTGTAGGAACTTCCTTTGGGGAGATACATAAGATTCCAAAAAAATCCATACAGTTGCATGGGATGAAATCTGTAAGCCTAAGGATGAAGGTGGCCTTAGTATCTGATCAGTAGTTGACTGGAGCAATGCTGACCTCACCAGGATGCTGTGGGACATAGCAAATGACAAGGAAAATTTATGGGTAAGATGGATTCATAATCAATACCGGGTTGATGAGTCATTGTGGTCCCACAAACAAAGGTATAGCGCTAGCTGGATGTGGAGATCGCTGTTAAAACATCGAGACAAACTAAGCCACAAAGTAAGATTCAAGATTGGCACTGGCAGGTCTATATTTCTCTGAATGACCCTTGGGTCCATGGTGACTATCTTTGGGACTCTGTTAATGCATGTCTCATCTTACGAAGTGGTTTGGAAAAGAACCAGGAGCTAAGATCCCTGATTCACAACGGTGCCTGGAGGCTTCCTAAATTCAGGGGTAGCGCTGCTATCACTAAGATTTGTAGTAACATATGTATTGATAAAGAAGACCTGTGCTATTTTGATGGCCTAGAATCCTTCACACTCAAGGGCTCATGGGAGCTATGTAGGGAATGTCTGCCTGAACAATAATGGGAAAAGTGGTTGTGGAGGAGTAAAACACCTAACAAAGTTAAACTTTTCAGTTGGAAGTACTTCAAAAGATGTTTAATAACTAAAGATTACCTGCAGAATAGGGGCTGCAACTTGGCGTCGAGATGTGCCCTCTGTAAGCAATCAAATGAAACAGAAAACCACATCTTTTGGGTCTGCAATTTTTCCCAAGAAATGTGGGATAGAGCAAAGCCACATTTCGTCCAAGAACCAGAAAACAAAGATTACATAACAAACATTACTGCAGTAAAAGAAAAATAGCTGATAATGCTTGTACTCTACCATATCTGGAGTGCTCGTAACCTGAAAATTTTTGAAGAGGCCAGTATCACTCTGAAACAGACCTGGAATAAGGCTTTCACAGACCTTTGCTACATGATATAGATAGATATGCATATATAATCTTTTTGTTTTTTCTTACATATACGTACCCACTTGTAAATGCTGGTTTTGATAGAATATATAAGGAAGCATTCTTAATGATGAAAAAAAATGAGTGTCACCATAAACACATGTGCACAAGACAAACCAATCAAGCATCAAAAAATTCAATAATGAAATAAATTAAAGATTGAGAAAAAGAGAAAATGTGCAGTACATATCATATATGAGGAGAGAGAAACAATAGTTATCACATCCTCTCCCCCTTAACATCATATTTGTCCCCAAAATATGCACACTATTTAATCGATAGAGGGACTTCATATTCGATAACTTGGTATTCTTTCAACATCAACACTATTTCAAAATCAAACAATCTAGCATCACATTCAACATATAGTCAGACTAATCATCAAATTTTGAATGATCGCATGAGTAACAAATTGGGCGAGATTATTCTATAGACCACACATTTGAAGAGATCACATTTTAGCTCAACGTATATAGCTTTTCAAATTTAGAGTGAGGAATGACTTTCATTCTTGAGCTTTAGGGTTCTATCTTCTACATTGGCCTAGGTGGGGTTATGCATCCATGATTGAGGTTTCATATTTGAAACAATTTGAGGCAAACATCATATTTCAATCGTGATTCTATGTTCAAATTTAATGGAAGGTCCCACCCTAGTCCATTAGAAAGATAAAATCCATCATACATTGAGAGAATCAGCATTGTCATCATTGCAAAATATTCAAGATTTGGGGACACAATGAAAGTCATTAATATTATATCACAGGTGATATTCAAATATAAATGGGGTGATCATAGGAGAGCAAGACAAGTAATAATTAGTCAAGATTTATGAAATCAATATCTAGAGTAATGTTTGGACAACAAAGCCATGGGTGCAAACATTTCTAAGATAAGGTTTTAGATTCCCATGTAGATTTTACAGGTGATCATTTATTCATTTACATTAACAAAGCAACAATCAAGCAACATTTCTAACATTATTCAAGAAACATTTTGTGACATAAATATAAACTCCTTTTTCATGGTATTAAAGGTGAATAAATGGTCCACAAGATATAGTAACATCATTGTGTTTCAAGTCTTTCATTTAATTGAGGATCATAATCGAGTATCAATATAATCTTAGATTTGACCTATTAGATTCTTAGGTCATGTAAGACCCCTAACCTTGCTTTTTGGTTGAACATGATTTCTTATCATAATTAGATTCTTAAAACCTCAGTAAAACCCTATGATGTGCTTTGATATCATGTGACAAGCTTATGTTTTATGTTAGGTCCAATTTAGACACTTTTTGACCTAGTTACTTATTTTATACCTAATCACAAATTGCCCATATCTAGGGTTTTTCTTGCAATTTGTAAAATTATTGTAGTACTTCACATGTTTACACATATGTTTGATATGGTTGGGCTTTGGGGCTCCTTTTCACACCTTGGTTTGAGTGGTGCCATCTCAAGTTGAGGTTAGGATTTTCATTGATGCCCTAAGTTGATGGTTGACCTTGAATTGTTGGTGTACATGGCCAAAGAGCCAATCATATGATGATTGGAATGAGGCATTAAATACATGAATTGATAATAATAATGGTAATTCTATCTGTTATGTTTGTCTCAACATGAGATGATGACACAAACATAAGTACATGTCTAATGAATGATGTTACTCGATGACATATGTCTTCAGGTTGAGGACTTGAACAATGAGATCATATGTATGATAAGAGTACATACATTCTTGTTATGTCCCTAGTTAAATTTATAATGGAAGAAAAATAGACAAAAGTAATACATAAGACTACAATGTGTGTTGACTAATGACAAAGTCTGATTAGTCACTATATGTGATATCAAGTCAAGCACACATGTACATGTTAGAGAACAATGTATTATACAGACCCACCATGAGAGTAAGACATGGAGACATCTTATACCTCAAGTCACTACATTCCATACATGTCATCCATGCACTTTGACATCATCCAATGTGATCCTAAATATGAATGGCTCCAATGAATTACACTAGCATGGACATAGCCATCGCGTGTGTGTTTTATATTGCATATTTCTTGTTTGTGGTTATGGCATGTTTATAATATGCACTATAAGTATGTGGTGATTGGATATTTTTATGTATCTATATATAAAATTCCTCAATCAATATTAAGTCTTATATGCTTTCCATAATGAGAACAAATGAAAAGTTTGATCGACCAAGTGTGGTGCCTAGTCTATCTCATGGAGGTGTGATGGTAGATATGTGGATTTGCCCTAGAAGGGTATAGATTCTATCATGTTGGCTTATGGGTTAGGCTTAATTAGGTGACCTTAATAGAATTAAGTGCATATAATTATGTAGATGGCTTATGGCAAGGAGCTGTGCATACCATCTATCCAAGAGTTGCATGAGATGCAATTGGAAAACATTTCCTACCTTAATGATTGATCATGAGAGACAACATTGGTTGGGTATTAACTTCATTCTTTTGGATCTTGGCTCACTAGGATATTCCCAATTGAGGGGGTTATCAATTTGACAAAATAGTGGGAGCGATAATTAATTACAAGCCTAATCAATATCATTAACCTATCAAATCAAACAAATAAAAAATGTTTTAAAAAGTTATAGTATTTTTTGTAGAACCTATAGGGAAACACAAAGAAGTTATTATTTCAATCATTCCTTGAGAAGGACAAAATTAAAGAGGATTTACTTGCACATTTGGTTAAGATTCGATAAGTGATCTCAATCATGAGCAAAATCTCTAGGTCCTTGAAAGACCAGAGCTAAAGGAAAATGATCCTAATGCACCTAAGGCTGAAATGCATGCTTACTTGAACCATGACACTGATGTTGTAGACATTTAATACCTTATGCTATGTTGTATGAACTATGAGTTGCATAAGAAAAATGAAAAACATAGACATTCTCTAGATGGTAACACATCTTAAGAATCATACAAAGAAAGTAAGGTGCAATGTCTCCAAAGTGTTATATGATTGCAAACTAACAGAGGGAGATACAGTAGAGCCCCATTTGCTCAATATGATTGGCCATGTGGAGAGATTGGAATTTCTTTTAGGTCAAGAATAAAACTCAAATGTGAATCTACAAATCATTTTATGAATCATACAACCAATTTATAAAGTGTTACTACTTGAGTAACTTGGCTAAATCATTGTTAGAACTACATGGCATGTTGATGACAAAGAAATAATGATGACAAACAAATCTTTGACGGTGATCAATGGAAGTGAGTCCAAAGACAAAGGCAAGACCAAGAAAAGTTCTAAGGCTAACCTAAAGTCCAATTATTATGCACTAAAGAAAAGGAGAAGGGTAAGTGAAAAGTAATTAGTCTTTTTCACTTAAAGGAACAAAGGAAGAAGAAAGGGATAGAGATCTCTATTTAAAGTGAGCTAGAACTGTATAGAGATATTGTTGCTTCCGCTACAGTTGGAAGTGGTCATCAATGGGCATGAAATATAATTAGTGACTTGATATTATGTATTTGCCATTGATCAAAACATCATGCATCTTATATGGATAAGATTAAATTGATGTATCATTTTATAAACAAGATCTTGTATGGAAATGCACTATGTCTCGTACTTGTTAGTTCTAGAGGAAAATGTGTATTGCATACATAATAAATGACTTTGTGACTCAAACAAAGAATGCCTATAGCATTGTCATGTAAGGCACATAAATGAGAAATGCATTTCTTGAATCCATATGATGGTTATGTATACTCTTTTGGTTATTGAACCAATAAAGACATGTAAGTACTATTTATTGTGCAATATGACAAAAGCATCTTCACTATATGTAGTGAGAGAGTGAGTGCTCTATCAACGTTGACGCATATTGATGTATATATACTATTTATAATAAATGTTAAAGGTAGTTGCCAATACCTCATTATATATTTATTGATGTTAGGAGTAGATATGGAAGTTTGTATTTCATAAAATACAAATATGAATCTCTTGAAGTATTTAAGGACATTATGTTGAAGTATGTAACTAACTTAGTAACATTATTAAGATATTGCGATGTGATCAATGTTGAGATATTTTAAACTAAGAGTTTAAGCAACTTCTAGAGATAATGATAATGTATCATGATGATTCCATCTGAAACACCATGATTATGGATCATGAGAGCGTATCAAAAAGAACGAATCACACCCTATTGGTCATGTTGTGAATTTCAATAAAATATAGTTAATCTTACAATTTCTATTGAGCACATGCTTTACACTAAAATATTGTATCATGTGAAATGGTTCAAAAGACGTCGTATAAAATATGGCATAAGAGATGTCTTGATATGGCTTTGTCTAAAATCAAATAATTGTTATTTTGTTGAATACGACTTTTATTCCAATCTAACAACAAAGTGTTTGCTACCATGAAGGTTGTATTCCCGAATTGGTATTTAGTTCCAAAGGAATCAGGGGGAGAAAAGTTGAATTCAAAATGTTTGAGACAAACAAGAAGACATTGTACCTAAAAGAGGTACAATTGGAACATGAAGAATAACAAAATCTTGTGGAATCTCAAGTTTCTTATGTAACACAAAACTTATAGTTCTAGTAGAGAACACCTTGAGCTTGAAATATTATGATATCTTCAAGAAGGTGGTTAGTTGGTCATATTTAATGAGTCAAATACCTACCTAGAAGCTATTGAGAGACCATAATCTGAAGGATGAGGCCATGAAATCTAAGACGGACGCCATGTACACCAATAAGGTATGACCTTGCTAGATCCACTTGAAGGGTCAAACCCCATAGGGTGCATTTGGGCTTTAATAAAAGACCAATAATGAAGGTTTAATTGGTTGCAAAGAGTTTCAAAAAGTTCATGGTGTTGAACATGATGAAGTCTTTCACCAATTACCATGATTAAATCCACCAGGATCATGCTTGATATTGCACCTCAGTGTGATTGTGAGATTTGTCATATGGTTGTTTAAAACACATTCCTTAACTTGAATAATTATGAGGATGTGTAAGTGACACAACCTAAAGGTTTCATGAATCCAATAATGTACACTATAGTAAAAATGCCCATCAGTGGCCTTTTAGAAATGCCACTAAAAATAAATAAACACCACTAAACATGTTTAATGGCATTTGTTGACACTTAAAAAAAATGCCTCTAGTACCAAGGCCACTAGAAAGATAGTGGCATAAGTTGTAAATGCCACTAAACATTTGGCTTTAGTGGCTTCCAAAAAATGCCAAATAAAGGCCACTAAAACATCATTTGGCATTTATAAAAAAGCCACTATCCATGAATTGGCTTTTATACAAATGCCACTAATTTGTATTATGTTGTTGTATGAAAAGAATATTTTTGAGTGCAATGGCATATAAAAAAGCCACTAATGACATACTAGTTTTGTATTACTATACTTTCATAGTTTTTAGTCATTAAATTTTTAGTTCATTATTAGGTTTTCTAAGTGAATGCCATTGCATCCGAACTCAATTTTCCAAAAGTATGAATTCTTTATTTATAATTAAATGACAATTACATGGGAAGGACATTTTACCTTGCCCCTTAGATGAAATACAACACTAATGGTATACTTTCATACAACATTTTTCTATTCAATACAATAACTTCTACATCATTGGATCTGTCTCTTCCCTTATATGACTATCTACTTTTCAGCACTGCCGACTTTAGAGCTCCTTCAGGAAATAGCTTTATGTGTAGGTAGAATCCCTGATCCACCTCCCAAAACCATTGGATAACTGGTGATGCATTGTTGTAGCTGGAGTATTCTATATTCTGAAGTAATTAGTAACCATGATAGAATTGAAATTGAAGTTTCTGGACATACTTCCAATTAATGGCATCTTCTAAAAATTCTTGTAGATGAAAACCTATAAAGAAGAGATATTTACCAAAAGAAGCAATAGAAATATGCATAAAGAGTTGTAGCACATGAGGCTGAAATTACCATATACACTTAATTCATAAGAATTCAACCTAGCACGAGATGGCTGCATACTCCGACTTTCAATAGGTAGCCATCGACAACTTCTAGTTCCTCCTAAATAGGTGTGTAGAGGAAGATAATATGGGGACTCAACATCTTGGCTCTTACCGCATATTTTAGGTCCAGATTTCCAGCAAGCATTTGTATATCAAATAAAAGAAAAGAAAGTTGATTTATAGAGTTGCAGGAGAAGGATCACTATGATTTTGAACTGTAGTGAGCATAAAGCATAGTGAAGAAAATGTGTAAATAGTTCCTTAGATATGATGAGTTTCAAATGAAATCCTATTACAAATTTAAGGACCTCAATTATTTGTAGTTTTTCTGTCAAACAGACATGATATGAGGTGCATGTAGTAGGTGATAGCATTATGCGAATGAGTTGGTCTACTGCTGCCAGTTTTGAGACTAGCAAATGATTGATGATATCTATAAGGTTTTAAGTATTATTATTTGGTATGCAGGTAGGGCTTGCTAGACTTGAGAGGCGAATGAGGTGGGATAGCAGGGAGAGGCAAGCTTCTCTTGATAACTTACAAGAGCACCAAGACAAAGACAAGTGTGAGAGGCTGATGATTTGGCAATATGGTGACATTCAGTTTGACGATGAGGATCTTGATCCCATTGGTAAGAAGCATGTAGGCTACCGGTAGATGTATCGAGGCCACACAATAGGAAAGATTGGGATATACCTGTAGGAATTAGAGAAAAATCTATGAGTTAGAAAGGGAAAATGAAAAGGAAAAAAAGATGGAGCAAAGATGTAGGAGGAGCTATTTTCACATTTTTAACCTGTTGATTTTGTGTTTCTTTTCTATTTATTTTCTTTGCTAGATAAGATGTACTGGAACATTATTTTTATATGCCCAAATAAGGTCTGATCCCAATTAGTCTCCATTAAGGGACAAGAGAGCTAGGAGTACTAGAAAAGAAAAGCTGAGAACAACAAGTGCGGAACAGATAATGTAATATTTTTTTACCCCCTTTTCCTGTAAGGTTATTAGAATTCCATGTTATTTGAATTTTGTACTGACTTTGGGATTAAGTAAATCAACATTTTTGTTTCCATGGTGGATCATTGTTGGATCTCTGTTCCTTCTTCAACTTCCTCGTGTGCCCCTTATCCTGCATTTCGTGAGCTTTTGGGTGCTTATCGAAACAAGTTCAAAATAACAGTATTAGATCGTCAGCGGACCACATACTATTCAATCTCCAAAGGAAGTGTTCTATATTGACTATGGTAACCAAGAAAAAGTCTCCTATAGCCAGTTGAGGCCTTTGGATCCCTCAGTTTCTTCGTCTCCTGGTCTTGCTCAGCTTTGTAGCCTTGCCTATATAAAAGTACCAAATCTAGAAGATGACTTTGGTCAAGAAGCTACCGAATATTTGAGTGAAAAGTTGCTTAGCAGCCCAAAAGAATTCAAGGTGCAAATAGAAGATAGAGATACCTCTGGTGGAAAAGTGAAAGGGCAGGGGATCAGAACTGTTTCTAGTTGTTTCTTTAGTGGATGTTGAAGCTGGTTCCAGTGTTAATGCTGACATGCTTGAGGTTTGAATCTTGTCAATTTTCGTTCTAAATGTGATTTTTTTCTAGCTATCTTAGTTTGTTTTGATTTTTTTTTATTTTGTTGGTCTGATGCTCCATGATTTGATGGTTGTTTTTATGAGTAAACAAACTAGACTGAGCAATTCATAATAAAAGATGCTTCTATCTGGTTTTGTTATGGGGAGCATTTATGCAGGCAATAAGCCAGAAAATAGCCAAGGTATACGTAAATATTGTAAGTGCGGAAGTAATTGTGTGGCACTAAATCAATCACATATGCCATGTAGAATAAGTACACCTTAATAGGTTCATGTGATTAACACAAAGAATAATTAATTACTAATTGTTTTGAAAAGTTCAATCCCATTTTTCAAGCAGGTATTAGACACGTGATTGCATCAGCACTTGAACACTAGTTATATACTTTCAAGGGCCTTGTTATAAAAGCAAAAATTGTTTGTCAAGTAAATTGGAGACAAAACTGGAGTACTATATGTTGTCTGTTTCTTGTTCAGTGATTGTTGTACTATATTCGAAATGAATATTGAGAGGCACTAATACAAGGAAAATGTCTATGGTTGTACTTATCTTCTTCGCTTCATAATATCTTGGTTGTAGGGTGAACTTTACACTTACATGGTTATATATATAAGTGTTTTCTATAATATCTATTTTATAAAAAAAATGTGTAATATTGTATGAAGTTATATAAGAAAATAAGCACCCACTTTTTAAAAAATGACAGCTTAAACCCTTCCTGGCTCTCAAGCGGACACAAGATATATTTTGCACGCCTCCTGCGTTATACTTTTTAAAACATTGGTTGTAGAAAGTTGTTGCAGAGATTCATCAGTTGAATCATCCAAACAAAGACATTTATTATTTCAGCACTTTTTCTAAGACATGATCGACTCATTGATTGGGTATATAGAACCACTCAAAATGACCACAATAATATATCCACAATTCATGATAAAGGTTTCCTCAATAAATAGAAAATGGTACAATGAAGTGGTAGAATGAACAAAAGGTCCATGAGCCTCGTAAATTAGATACTTAGTGATTAATAAAGTAGAAACCCAAATATATTGAAATGGGATACTTGTAGGAGTTTACTTGAATCTTTAGCCATTGCAACATTCAAAAACACAAGCTAGCAAAGTAAACTGTAGGATGTTAATACAACAGTTAGTGGAGGTATATCACGATTGACTTGTTAACATAATCTGAAGCTAGAAATAGTGGGCAGTGTTAAAACATACAAAATATTGAAAATAAGAAAGAAAAAAAAGCCATGTGGTAAAATAGCAGCTAAGTTGCGTTCTAAACCAGCTGCAAATAATAGCTTTCCATCTTGAGCAAAAAAAAAAAATATAAAGTTATAAAATAGCATGCAGTACCACACAAAAACCTAGATACATTGAGGACAAAAATATTATAGTGTAAAGTCATAGCACTTTTCCACCTTCTGATTGAAGCATTGTTGTACATCAACTTCTCTAAAAATATTGGAGTGTTATAATTACTTGATAGAGTGGTTTCACAAAAATATAGAGATTAGATAGTTCAATATGGGCTATCACGACTGAACAAAGTCAACCATCTCAAGGTAGATGAAGAAATTACCAATCTCTCTAGGAAAATTGAACTATATATACAGATATTAGATCAAATAGAAACAAATGGTAACACATATGGTGGCCTCAAATTTAAAAATATCTATTGTAACATATCATTCTAGAATGCTTCAGGAAATTCAAGAGTGCATTTGTTCAATCAATTTCAGTGGTACCCTATGTGGCACAAATTTCCTATTTTGCAGGTTGCATTGGCACATCCAAAGTTTAGTTTCATGCTCAAGTCTTGCAACTATCATGACCTGTGTGCTTGTGGAAGGAAGGAAACAACCCAAATGAGTAATTGTAGGATTATGTCTTTAGCTCACACAAGTTTTCTTTTAACTCCATTGCATGAGCACCCCATAACCTAATTTCATAGCTAGATTACAGGTCCTCTAATGGGAGCATATCTATCTTCCCCACCCAATCTAATGGTCACTAATACCTCAAGAATTGATCAAAATCACCCTATTAGGTCACTTGCATCTCAGGCACCATCAACTATGCCCAGTTCACTAATTGGGTCAAGGAAGTTTGAACCTACACTAAAGCTTACATCAAAAGTCAATTATGTATGAAAGCTTCACAAAATTGCAGTTATTATTTGAGAGGATAGATTTTGGACACCATACTTAATTTGTTATAGGTCTGTCCTCATTCTTGCAAGTGAGCTAATAAAAAAAAATCTACTATTGAATAGGATATGAACATCATATCCTCCTACACCAATCATGAATGTGTATTTGTCCCTCAAGGCATGCCTCTTGCAACTGTATTTTATTAATACTAGGGAACCACTTTATATAAAACATTATAAGAATTAAATTGAGCCTTATATACATGTAGTTGGATGTGAATTATGTGACTTTTCACATTCTTCATGAACCTCTTATCCAAGTTGAATGAGATAGTCCTCGTCCAGAGTCAACCTCAAGATCTATATGAGTATGTATTATGTAGATCTACATGAATGTATTAAGTCGTAATGTACTTGCCTATACCCTCAAATTAAGAGAAACTTGGATTCACAATGTAGGAGATTCCTTTCTTCATTAGTGATCACATTTTTAGTTGTCAATAGGATGTGTTATGACACTTGCTTTAGTTTGCTTACTATTTATGTTCATTGTCAGAAAAATCATATTCATGAACGAAAGAACATTTCTCATCAAAACATGACAAACTAGTCGCACATGTCATGAGAATCACAAATTCCTTTATGCATTGGCAAGAGAGTATTATTTATGTAAATTATAAGAAAAAGTACAAAAGGAACAAGAATATATGAACTCACTTGTAGAGGAGAAAATTATGTAGTAACTTCATCCTTCTGTGCATCTCAACTAGCTCGGAGCATCTTCATTAGTTGACTGATATCTACATGAATTTGACAAGAACCGATCTACATTATTTGCAAGAACATTTGACTTACGAGAGATTCTAGTTCCAGAGGTGCATTGACAAATTGGTTCATATCAAATGTCTCATTAATGTAACTTTATGTGGTACTTATGCGGATAAGCTGTAAATCAACCAACAAAAAGTTAATTAAACAACAACAAAAAATAGATTAATCTATGTTAGAAAAAAATTACTCAATGATAAAATAATATTGTGAAAGTATTGCCATCCACCATGTTTTTTCTTTCCTTGCATCAGAATTAAAAAACATTTTTCATCTTTGCTATTGTTGTAGTGTGTAGAGATCAGATGATCATTTATAGATGTAGTTAGTCTACTTAAAACCACACTAGACTGGTGAGGAGCGTGCGCACTATCATCACTTCTTCATTCAAGTTCCAACATACCTTATTGATGGTACTGGTTGTCTAGCCACATTGCCCATTCACATTAAGTCTTTCTTTATCTTATAAGGTCATTCTATTGTGCCTTCTCCTACAATAGAGTATAAATATTAAAAAAGGTCAGACATCGATATGTTATTACTTCTATATTTTTCAATGTATGACATGCCAGGTTTAGCTAGCATTTGTTAAGTCTAAATATAAAGTGTAATCTTACATTAATCATAGAGATAATTATAGACTTGTATGTCATATTTGATGAAGAAATATAAGAATATTTCTCCTATACTACTTGTGACGATCGACAAACAAATTGTCATTAATCAAGAGAAATAAACATAAACATCACATTAACAAAAATCACTAAAAATTAAAACCATTTTGCAAAGATATCCATTTCTAGGAAAACTCTTTAAGGCATAACCAAAACTTTATATACATCATTGTTCACATTGTACATACATTGTACCATCTTTTCTCGAGGATAACATATAGCAGTTGCTCTATCAAAACACATACTGAAGCAACATAAAACCTTGAGGCATTCAAGCCAAACTCCTCATATTATCATAAAATCATAACGAACCAACTACAAGGACCTAAGAGTACAGAGACAACACATAGGACTACTATCTACAAGACACGACAGACAATACACTCAACCTAAAAAATGTTGGTGACCAATGGGGTGAGACCCATGTCCCAGCGAGAGATATAACTCTCCGCCAATAATATTATTATCACAGTTTAAATGGTATAAAACTGAGTAGAGGATAAGCAGTTCATAATATTCTCATCTTTTAAAGCATTGCAACTATTTGTGATAGAGTAGCAAGTCATTATTCTATTTATAAGGAATGGGAAGAACATGCATATCATTTACTCATCATACTATATCAACATCGCAAGCTTATCCGGTGATACTCATTATCATGGTATGTTATCCATGAATCATTCTCATTTCTATTTGTTGGCCTCAACCAATATGCTAACCAGATATTTAGTTGTACCATTCATGTGAGTATACATCATCACATTATATTCAGGCATTGGACTATGCCAATCCAATGTAACTATTCCTATGCATTGATCTATGCCAATCCTGTGCAACTATTCCACACATTGGACTATGCCAATCCTGTGCAAACATCATTGAATACCACATCACTTTTACTAGGCATTATACCTTGGACAAGACATCATGTTTATTCACATCCTTTCTATAAACAAGTATCCCTCTCATATATTTCAAACACTATAGCCCTTATTTGGCTATAAGAATAAAGCATGTATGATCAAGATTTCATTATTATTATTGTATCCATTTATTATTATCATTATATTACTAAGTTTCCATTTCGTAGTTTATTTTGAAAATTATCATTTCTTACATGAGACTTTTATAAACATCTTGTTACTTCTCACTAGGCAACAACTATCCTTGTGGCTCACAAGGCCCATTAAGTGTCTTGTCACCTCTCTCTAGGCAACAAATTATCACATGGCTCACAAAGCCATTACATATCTTGTCACCTCTCACTAGGAAACAACTTATTCACATGGTTCACAAAGCCATAACACATCTTGTCACCTCTCACTAGGCAACAAATTATTCACATGGCTCACAAAGCCATAACACATCTCGTCAATTCTCACTAGGCAACAACTTATTAACATGGCTCACAAAGCCATAACACATCTTGTCACCTCTCACTAGGCAACAACTTATTCACATGGCTCACAAAGCCATAACACATCTTGTCACCTCTCACTAGGCAACAACTTATTCACATGGCTCAAAAAGCCATAATACATCTTGTCACCTCTCACTAGGCAACAACTTATTCACATGGCTCACAAAGCCATAACACATCTTGTCACCTCTCACTAGGCAACAACTTATTCACATGGCTCACAAATCCATAACACATCTTATCACCTCTCACTAGGTAACAACTTATTCACATAGCTCACAAAGCCATAACACATCTTATCACCTCTCACTAGGCAACAACTTATTCACATGGCTCACAAAGCCATAACACATCTTGTCACCTCTCACTAGGAAACAACTTATTCACATGGCTCACAAAGCCATAACTCATCTTGTCACCTCTCACTAGGAAACAACTTATTCACATGGCTCACAAAGCCATAACTCATTATACTTGTTATACAAGTATTTAGCATGTCTTTCAAGGCTTATGCAATTAGAGAATTACAACCATCCCATCATTGGGGTTAGGGTTTCCCCTTTATGACTGATTAGGGTTTCATGTTTATTTTATTGATCCAAACCCTAATTCATTGCTCCACGCATCTAGGGGCATACATTGCTATCATAAGTATCCAATCATACTTATTTATTCTCAACATTTATCATTAAATGATTACCAACACAAGGTATGAGTTTCTCTTTCATCCTCTCTAGGATATTGATTACATCATACTTTATTGTTTTGGCTTAACCCTTTCTCAAGGTATGTTAGCCTACACTTATCGAAGTGCATTAAACTCATTACATTTCAATGTAACAATTGGAATGACACTCTTCATGTGTTACTCATCCATACATATTTGATTTAAGATGCATCAAGGTGTATCAACCTTAAAGTGTTGGATGTGATATTTACCATGCCTTGATGTATCACTTCCCTCATCACTTTTAACTTACTTAATTTCATCAACTTATCTTGTATTAGGATATTTTCCATCCTAATACTTTATCCACTGTCCCATCATATTAATCTGGTAAAGTATTGGCCATAAGACACACACTTGAATCATCCAACTATCATCAATGATATGGACTCATCTCGGGTTAAGGCATTGTTGATATAAGGTTGTCCATTATCAACCACTTTAGATGTTTCTGCTATCAAGGTATTAGCCACACAATTACTTGGTGTTACACTCATCACTCCTAAGAGTGTCTTGCCCTCACCTTTACATGGTAACTTGGGTTAGAAGTGTGCATATGTTCACCATATTGGGTTGTAAGTATATGAGCACTCACCATATCGGGATAGAAGTATATACACACCATTCATATCAGGTTGAAGGTGTGTGTACGTGTTACCCATGTCATGAATGAGGTATTAAGACATCACCATGTCGGGCTAGACATCAAGTAGGGTTGTGTATCGACTACCATATTGTACAATAGCACTTGCTATTCTTTACTCATACGAGATTACCCAAATTAGGGTTTCACATCAACTAACAAGTATACAATTGACCTTGTATCGTGCATGGAGTCTATACTTGACTCCCTATCATGAAATAGGTGTATACTACACCCCCATATCATGCAAGAAGGTATTTAATCATATCCATATTGTTTTAATGAAGTAAGTGCATCATCATATCGGGTTAGAGGTGCTTGCTTATGTGCTTGCACCCGATATCACTTTTATAAAGTGATACCATCATCTTCAAGCTCTAGACCTTAGTTCTTACTGTTATAGTTCATTGAAATAGGTATAAGCAACTACTAGAACTCATAATTTCATCAATTATTTCAAGAAATTTCGGAATTAAAAGTAGATCATTAAATATGGCAATCTAGGTGATGAATAATAACATGGTTGAGTTCAAGTTATATAACCACCTTAAGAACCACTTCAAAGCTCCAACCTCCAAAGCTCCATGTTCCTAAGGTTGAATATGTCTTATGAAAAGTCCAAGGCTCGTTCATATATAAGGAATCACCATGGATAAGAAATTGGTGAAGAAGAAAAGAAAGGAAGATCAAAACCCTAAAATCATGCTTCAATCCAAGGTTGAAGATGATCATGGACTCACCTTAGGGTTAATTATGAGCTCCTACTTGCTCCTTAGAACCCTTGAACTATACCATACTGATCTTGCACGATATGTCACCACCCATGCATGGTATGACACTCACTTGCACGATATTCCACTCAAACTACTCCACTATGGCCGATATCACCCTATATGGTCGATATCACCTACTTGGGCGATATGATCCTACCATGGGTGATATCCAAAGGCCCATGCACGATACCACAGCATCCCTTCACGATATGGGAGCTCTATGCATGACACCTTAAGGTAGGATGGTGGTAAGGGTCGCAAAATTGCACCAAGGGGTGAAACTAGGGGTATATATACTTGTTGCACACGATGGAAGGTAAAAATGAGTTGTCATACTTTTGAGCTAGTAGGTGACACGTGTATATGAATGGGTTCACGTGTCCATGCATGCATCATCATTTATCTTGTCTTGTGAAACATTTGAGGATCATCTAGAGATTCAAATTCGTCCATTACTTATCCTTTTGAATAAAATATATCAATTAATTCATCAGTTTTTGCACAACCCGATACAACTTTGTTAAGGAAGTTGTAACTGATAAAAACCACATCCTTGAGGTGTTTTGCATGATATGGACTTTGCCAAGAGTTCACAACACGATATGGGACACCTCCTTGGGCTCCTTGGCCGATAGACACTCATATATAAGCTTTTCAATTTGATACAACTCAAGTTAAGCTTTCAAGTTCAACCCTTTTCTTAGTCATTTCTTCATCAAGATTACCATCATTCATAATAGAATCAAACATGGTGTATCCTCCTTTCTCTCTCCTATACATGATTCTAGGAGGGAGTAGGAACACTCTAGAGGTGGTAATTTTCATATCAACCCTACATTTTGGGTTAATAGCACTTTGTACCAAAATTGGTGCACAATGCACCAACATTGTTCAAACAAGTTTAAACATGGAATTTAGGCTTTCCACAAGCCACCACCTTGCATAATTCTCTCTCTTATGATGCAAAAACATATAAGGAACATTCAGCATGTGACATATTGCAATATAACCCTTCATCTTGGATAAATTGCACTTTGTTCCAAAACAAAGGAATATTGCTCAAACAACATTCAATCATGACCAAACTTGAAACATAAGTGTGTCACATGATGAAAAAACTCCTTAAAGGATTATATTAAAGTTCTAAGAAACTTTATTTAGCCAAAACAAATAGGGTTACCTCATAACATAGGACACGGTTGTCACACTACTCCTTGTATGTCATACCAGTTAATATAGTCATCAAATATTGCTCCTTGTATGTCATATCAATTAATCTATCAATTAACAATCACTAAGAAAGGTATGGAAAACTGATGAAGTATAATCATACACTGGTAACAACATGTATTAAAAAGAAATAATACTGGTATGTTATAAAGCATTTTAAATAAGATAGAAATAATACTATCTACTATAAATCATAATGGTATGCAACTCTTACCTCAAGGTTTGTAATCATTTGTTCTCCAAAAGCATCGCTAGGATGAATCTATATCATTGTGAAACACACAAATTAGTATAGACAACTGTAAATGAGTGAGCACCACGGTCGTGGCGATATTGTGGTAGCACGACCATGATGGTCAGCACACTCGTGGCGAGGTTGGTGATGGTGGCCATTCTGGGCTAGCACACTCATTTTGGGTGTCTGCAGAACTGCCGTACAAGGTGGCACAGCCGTGGTGTCTTTCCCCTGCAATGTTTGCACTAAAATATGATGTTGTCTCATATGTGGATGCAATGCTATTTTAAAAGGGAAATTACGAAGTGCATAACACAACTCCTAGAAAAAAATATATAGAATTTTAGTCAGAATCCCAATTCTTCTTCCTTGATCCACAATCAAGCTGCCAAACTTTATTATACCATTGTATATCACAAATTAATATAGTGACATTATTAGTGCAGAGCATAGTGAAAAATTAGATTTTAGTTGGGAGTTCAATAGTTTGTGCTAGCCACCAAGATGCCAGACTTTTACATATCATGATTGCCAACAGAAAGACCAATCTTAATCATTAACCCTAACTAAAATGCAGCAGTCAATCCATATAAAAAATGTTGAAGTGGGCAGATTAACATGAAGGAAGTTTAGTTCAATTGTTTTTCAAGCTCTAACATACAATATTTCTTGATCTGTAAATGAACTAGATGGTATATATTCAAAGCATCACTACAATAAACTTCAAAACTTACCCATGTTAACTCTTCAAATGCTTCAACCTTTCAAAAAGGTACTTACTTGAAAGTTGTTAACACTCTCCTTCAATTCCACATACTACCCTTCACTAGTACAAATAGGGTCAGCTTAGACGACTGCAATCCTTCATTCTGAAGTAGGATGAAGTTGTTCATCTTGGTCCAACCGTTATTTCTAGCCTGTCTAACCTGTCTTAGTTAAAGATGCTGCTAAATAATAAGGTCCCCACCAAACCTTATTGTGGGAACCGTCAAGTTTGAGTACATCTTGACTATATTATAATACATTATTTAATCACATATTGGACGGCACAACCTATTCCTTCTGATCTAGAATTTTTTATAAAAATCAGCCCCAACATTACATGGTGGAAATCTAGCATTTATTTTATCTGTTGCAACTCTGGAAAATTAGAAGTACAATAAAATCTAGATTCATTCTATCTATTGCAACTCCACAAAATTAGAAATACAATAGAAACTAGAATATACCATGCTTTGTTTATTAACTAAAATATATCTATTACATGGCTCTATTTATTAACTGAAACACATCTATTACCTTCAAGAAACTAACCTATGTGCAATGGGTCAATCTCAGCAATGCTTCAGGGTCAATGCCTACTACTATCAAAGCTCTTTAATCACAGAAGAAACCAACAAATGAAGAATATGCATCAAGTGTTGTATTGCATTTGGTATGTGAACCAGTTATGTAAACAGAAACAATAAATCCACCTACAAAAAGCTATGACTATCCTAGCAAACCATCAGAACTGAGAAGAGAGCAACAATCAAAATCTGCATCTCGACCTTCCATTAAGGAAACATCATCTGGAATCACTGCTTCCTATTACCAAGGAAGCATTGAATGACATACAAACATCAGTAGGGACAAACAGATCGTGGAGAGAATTAGATTATGTGAGTGCAAGCGAAAAGTCGGAGAAAAATTTGCTAACTATTTTCAATTAGGTAGTGATCCTCTATTCAGTAAATATGCATCTACACCATGATACACAAAAATTATCCCATAATGAGCTGTATATAAAACGTTCTGCTCTATTTTTTTTTCTTATTCAACATGTAAGACAACATTGACAAACATCTTCCTACAAGAACAAACAAACCCAACTAAACATGATCGTGAGGCTTTGTAAGATCCCCAATTATAGTGTCAGAGTAAAGGCTACTCCCAAGTCCTTTACAGCGAGCTGTGGTCTATGAGGCAGGAAGATTTGCATAATGTACTTGTTCAACCAGTGATGGTACATCCGATAATATGTCTCTTCAACCGTTGACTACCAGCTTCTATCTTTACTTTTATTTTTGCTGCCTCTCATGTCTTCTTCGAGCATCTGATTTAGAAAATAACTCGACCCACTCATCTGATAGCACGAGAACCTCCTCCCCTTCCTCTTCGTCCTCCCCGAGCTCTGTTGGTGCCCCATCTTCGACATATGAATCTCCTAATAGACCTGCCCCCGATAAATCAACCCTTCCGTCCCCACCCTCTAGTCCAACCAAAAGTTCTCGGTTCACATAAGCGCTATTGTCCTAGGCCGCTACGAGTGGGAGTGGTAGCGTGGTGGGAAAATACGGTAATTGCATACTTGGGCAGCTTAGCAGCATGGGAGGCTGGCGGTTGTGGACGCAACACGGATAGGGAGGCAAAGGCAAGGGAGAGTGTACATATTGGAAAGGAGGATGACCGACTTGGTGAGGAGGTGTTTTTGGGAAGAAGGGGAAGGGGCGATCGAGGGGAAATGCCGGCGGTACTGCGGCGAGGCAGGAAGGGTCCATTTCGCTCGGATGCTAGATAACGAAACCTAATTTCTATGTAAGTGAATGAAATTATAAATACCATTATCTGTGTGACACTCTCACCAGTGATCCTCTTTTAATTTGTCAATTTTAGATTGCCACTAATTAGATGCATAAAAGCCTTTAATATTTATCCTTTTTAGAAACTCTATAGTAGGTGGTTTAGATGCATTTTAATTAAAAATGCCTGTAAATTAATTAGATAGTGGCTTTTTTTTATAAAATCCACTAGAATAAATGCCAATAATGGGCAGTTTTGCTGTAGTGGTAAATGACATCTATAAGCTACAAAGGTCCATTTGTTGATTGAAGCAAGCATCTAAGAGCTAGAATCTTCTATTTGACATGACAGTCAAATATTCTGACTTGAGCCAGAATGAAGAAGAAATTTGTGACGACAAGAATTTCGTGGGAGCATATTAATATTCCACATTATTATGGGGAATAATATCCTTATCCTATAAATGTTAAAACATATCAAGTAAAGTACCTTGTCCATGAAGGTTTAAGATAAGCATCCTATGTGATGGGAATTGATATCTATAGAGATAGATCTGGGAATCTTCTTGACCTAAGAAAGATAACATAAATTTGTAAGATGTTGAAGGAGTTCATCATGCAAGACTGAATGAGAGAAAACTTGTCCATGGTCCATGGAGATAGTTTCTCAGGAGCCTAGTGTCCCAGTTCTTGTGAGGAATAGGAACACATGGATAGATACCATACACATTCACAATTGAATCTATGTGCAATGTTATGTACTTGACTCATTATATCATATGTATTGGAAATGACGAAAGGATATCTAGTTATCTTATATGTATTAGACATGATGAGAGGATATATGTATACCTATCTAGCATACTTGTATGTATTAGACATGATGAGAAGGTATTTGTAAAATACTAGTAAAAGTCACTAGAGTGCCATAAAGAACATCCTTTGGTACTTCAGAAGAACTAAAGGGATTGGTTCCTTGGTTATGGTAATAAGGAAGAGTTGGGTGTAAAGGGTTATACCAATGCAAGCTTCCAAAATGACAAATAAAATTAATGATCGTAATTTTTTTTAACCCTAAATGAGAACTATAAGTTGGAAATGGTTATGAGAAAAAGACAACTACAATGGAAGCTCAGTATCTTGGTGTTATGAACAATAGAAGATACTATATGGATCTAGAAGTTCATATAGAAAAACTTGTGGAAGCTTCCAACCATTGATGAAACAGTAGAAATATTGTGATAGAAATGGAGCTACTGGTTAGCAATGAATCTCAAATAGTATACTATGACATTTCCATCTCATATGAGATTTCATAGAGGAAGGAGAAATGAAACTTATAAATAACGACTTGAAGCATACATTGTTGACCTGTTGTAAAAGTGCTTGTACAATAGAAACATGACGTAAATGTTAAGATCACTTGGAATAAGATTTGTGGTTGATTGGCTCTAAGTGCAAGTGGAAGTCTGTTGGTATGTATGACCAGAGAGCCAATCATATGATGACTAGAATGAGGCCTTAAATACTTGATTTGATAATAATAAAGGTAATTTCTCTATTATGTTTGTCTCAACATGAGATGATGACACAAACATAAGTAGATGTCTAAAGAATGATGTCACTCGATGACATATGTCTTCAGGTTGAGGACCTAAAAAATGAGATCATATGTATGATAAGAGTACATACATTCTTGCTATGTCCCTAGTAAGATATTACTATGGAAGAGAAATAGACAACATTAACACATAACACTAGAGTGTGTGTATACTAATGCTAAAGTCTCATTAGTCATGATATGTGATATCAACTCAAGCACACAAGTACATGTTAGAGAATAGTTTATGAAACAGAGCACTGTGAGAGTGATACATGGACACCATGTAGTAGTAGTCAAAATCATCTCTCATAGTGATAGTAGTGATTTTATTTCTTAGACATGAAGTCATTACATTTGTGACACCCAAATTTATGGGACCTAGCATATACTTGATTTTACATCCAATTTTCATGATTTTGAATATAAGAGAAAAAGACATGTAGAAAGGATATCTTGTGAAATTTGGTCAATTTTGTAATATCCTCAAAGATTGGTGATTTAATATCTACTTTAATGGTATAATGGTAACAACCAAAGTAGAACAATGAATGAAATATGATGACTCAAGTTGATGGATTCAAACTCTAGAACTAATTTAGGTTTTCAGTGATCAAATGAATCATGAGGAATCTTCAACTAAGGACTTTTTAGTTCAAATATTAAATTTTGTAACCAAAAATATGATTAATCTTATGAGTCCTTTGGAAGACCTTGGAATGGAAGATGTTACTTAAAACCCCGATCATATCCATTTTGGACCAATCACAGTTATACATGGGTCCCTAGTGCACAAATTGGGAATGGAATATTTCTTGATCATAATAATAGCTCAAATATTTTTATTAGATGGAAATTTTAAATATGATATTATCGAAGAAATTTTAGATCATGTTGATGTATATAGTGGTTTCATTAATTAATTTAGTCATTCTTCAATTTTTATTCAAAAACTAGGTTTGGAGGATTTATCCATATAGTTTTTCCCTAATCTATTTCCCAATGGAAGGTGATGTAAATATAATATTTAATCAATAATTTGAGATTCAATCAGATTCATAAGTGGGTTATATGATTTTTTTCATTTGGACTTTATAAAAAAAGAAAATAAAAAAATGGGTGTGACACCGGTCCGTGCGAACTGGGGAGCCGCAACCCCTGTTTGAGGGATCCAAATTGAGGACCCAAGAAAAGGGGAGGGAGCTGCCCATGATCGTTGGGTAATAGGCTATAAAAGCCTTGGATCTTGAAGACTAAGGAGATAGGAAGTTTTAGACCCTACTGGAAGAAACTGAGAGAGAGAAAGAGAGAGAGAGAGAGAGCGTCAAGAGGAAGGCCAAAAGGAGTCATGGTGGTGGCAGTAGGGTACAGACTGGGGTGTTCCAATATTTACAACTCATGCTCAACGATGGAGTCACCAAAGACATGGACTCTGGGCCTACCAACTGATGCATATCCATCTTCCTGACAGACACTAGAGGAGATGGAGTTGGTGGAACCCTGTATTTGGCAAGAAATAGGGGAGACAAATCCCCCTTTCATGCACATGATGAGGAAATGGGCATCTATTATGGTTTGACTAGTTATAGTGACATGGTAGGTGAAATCCTGACCATTAGATCCACTACCGATGGTCCAAACTTCTTCGAATCAAGTAATCATCCAAAAATCAAATTTTTAGTCTGGAATTTTGATCTTTGGCAAATAAGGTATCTATGGAAAGTAATGATGTCTAGCATCTTTAAAAAACAAATTCAGAAACTATTTCAGATGTTTTTATTATTATTATAATTTGATTACTCAGAGATATGAGATTACAACATATTGGGTACTAAACTATTAAATGACTTTGGAAATTAATGGATATTTAACAATAAGTGTATAGTGTATCTATTTGTGTTTAACATGATTTAAAAGTCTTACAATTCTGATTTTAAGCTTTACCAAGGATTTTGATATAAACCCTAATAAGAGCATTATGGGTATATAATCCATTCATCATAATGAAATGATTTGAGATTCTTGTTGGTATATATATGCCCATAGAGCCATCCCGAGCAATTGCATAGAGTCAGATATTAATTAATCAATTAATGTGATTATTTGGTTAATTAATGAATTCCAAAATATTCTAATTAATCCACGAGCATTTTAATTAACATAGTGTTTCTGTTTATCGATGGGTTTAGGAAACCCTACTTCCCTTCATCTCCTATTTAAAGGAGCTAGACGGCTGATATCTATATAAGATATCGAGAGAGGCTTTTCAGTTTACGCTCATGTACATAAACCCTAGCCGTCACTGTCCTCAGGAGAGAAAGGACAGCACCACGTCACTAGCACGCCGCCGCACAGAGATGACTCCTTCCCGTCGGCTTAGGAAGTGTGACGTGGAGTTTCAATCCATCCATGTGGATGAAGAAGAGATGCAGACACTGAGACACCTGTGTTCAGAGGATGTCAACGGCCATCCGTACGCTCTACGAGCGACATAGATCACCGCACCAAAGGAGCACTGCCAGATCTTCCTGTGATGCACTTAACAAATAAGAGAGAAGTTCCGTCTGTGTAGGCCAGCATCGTTGCACACCATCGTGCAGTGGGACATCACCGGACATGCTCTGTGATAAGGTATATCCCGCAAACACTCTTTCTGAATATGTTGTTGTCAAAGAGATCCAATTTTGGGTTGTGTGGATTTTTTTTTGCTTCCGCCCCGCATGTTTTCTCCACAAAACCCAACAATGGTATCAGAGTAGCATCGATCTACGTCGTATTTGAATTCATTTAGATATGACCGAATCACTGTATACTATTTTCTATGTTGCATACGATGCAAATTAAAACTATTAATGTGAAAATATAAACCTTATTCCACATACACCGCAAGCTTCTATTTTTTACATTTCATACGGGGTCGACTATGGAAAATATTGATTTTCCTAGGTGCATGGAAGTAGTATTCTGTAGACCTGTGTACCCCACATTATCTATGTTGGAGTCAAAAAAATTTATTTAATGGGGAATGTCCCACATTAAAAGTACTACAATTTTAATATGTATATACATGTATGCAGATATACCTATGATATCATACACGTTGCCATTAAAAAAAAATTATGTGGTGAATGCATGCACGGTTATGGCTTAGTATCCCCTTTTGTGAATGTTGTGAATGAATGTGGATGTCAATTTTGTGGATATGTTTGTTTGTGAATGCTATGGATGTACAATGGTTGCATATGGATCCTTTATATAAAGTATTTGGCTTGCATGCCAAGCCTCATCTCTTATTTCAAAGTGTAATGAATTCCTTCCCTTTATATTTATACTCATATGATGTAATAGAGATAGGATAGTTTTAGTATTTGTAAACTTGATGTAAGGAGGCCACTTGAAGATCCAACTCCAAGGAGCATCCATGGAGAAGCACCATGAAATCTAATTCCAAGAAGCAACCTGAAGATCCAACTCCAAGGAGCGTCCATGGAGAAGCAATAAGAAGATACAATTCCAAGAAGCAACTTGAAGTTCCAACCTCACGGAGCATCCATGAAGTTGTTCATTGTAATGTTGATCCTTATAGGCTTATAGGTTGATTCACAGGTGTTGCATGAGATGCATAAGACCATAGGTGGACCGTAATCGTTTGTTGCTCCAAAGGATCACAATAGTATGGCCATAACTGATGTATTTGTGTTTGTGATTGTATGTCTATCGTTTGTGGTTGTGAATATTGTAGTATATGATACATACTATAAGTATGTGGTGTTTGGATATGTGTATATATTAATAAAACCCCTCAATTAATAATATTAAGTTTTATTTACCTTCCATATAGCAACACACATGAAAAGCTTGATCGACTATGTGTGGGCACGCCTTCGCGTGGTACACTGTCTATCTCATGGAAGTGTGATGCTGGGTGTGTGGGTCTGCCTCCACAGGGTGCACACTCATTGTGTTGGCTTATGGGTTGGACTTAACTAGGGAACCTTGATAGGATCAAGTACCTAGAGGCACACAGATGCATCATGACAATGATTTGTGCATGTTCATCTATCCAAGAGTTGCATATGATGCAACTGGAAAAAGTTGCCTACCTTAGTATTTGGTCTTTGACGTCGACGTTGGATGGGCATTGATCCAATTATTTTGGATCTTAGCTCACTAGAAGGTTGTACATTGCAATCTTTTGAGTTGATAGTAAGGGTTATCAATTTGAATAAAATAGTGAGAGTGTAATTAATTAAAGGCCTAATTAATCTCGTTTATCAAATCTTTACAAGTCAAAATGTTTTGGACTAAATACAAATTTTCCTTTTGTAGCAATCAAATGGAAAACAACACTCATACTTTCTCATTGCGATCGGTCCTTGAGAAGGACAAACTTACCAGAACCAACTTTCAAAACTGGTTTAGGACGCTGAGAATTGTTCTCACACATGAGCATAAGCTCTATGTCCTTGAAACACCAAAGCCAGCGGAACTCGCCGCAAATGCGCCCAAGGCTGAAAAGGATGCTTACAAGAAGCACCTTGATGATGTCGTAGATGTCAAGTGCCTGATGTTGTGCTCAATGAACTATGAGTTGCAAGACCATCATGAGAACATGAATGTCATAGAGATGGTAACACATCTCAAGAACATGTGTCAACATCAAGCAAGACAAGAGAGATATGATGTCTCGAAGGCTTTGTTTAGGAGCAAGATGAAAAGGGAGACTCAGTTGGCACCCATATACTCACTTTGATTGGGTATGTGGAAAACCTATCCAAGCTGGGATTTCCCCTAGGTCAAGAGTTGGACACTGATGTGATTTTATAATAGTCGCCTGAATCATATAGTCATTTTTTCATGAACTACAACATGAACAATCTTGACAAGTCGTTGTCAAAATTGTTGGGCATGTTGAGGACAGCTGAAGCACAGATGATGAAAGACCAGCCCAAGTCTGTGATGATGATCAACAAGACAAAGGGAAAGTAAAAAGGCAAAGGCAAGGCTAAGAAAGGTTCTAAAGTCAGACAGAAGACAAAGTCATCCACGCTCAAAGCTAAAGGTGGGATCTCCAAAGAAGGTAGTTGTCACCAGGCTGGACCTTGGAAAAGAAGCTGTCCTCTCTACCTAGAGGAACTGAGGAAGAAGAAGCAGGGGATAGAGATCTCCACTTCAGGTATATACATTATTGAGATAAACTTAAATACTTCTTCATCATGGGTACTGGATACCGGATGTGGATCTCACTCTCACATATGTTCTAATATGTAGGATCTGATAAGAAGTAAGCCTTTACGAAAGGGCCAAGTTGAGTTGCGGGTCGCTAATGGAGCAAGAGTTGTTGCCAGCACAGTTGGAGTTATTAGTTTATCTTTGCCTATGGGCCTTGTAATAGAATTAGAGAATTGCTATTATGTACCTGCCATTACTAGAAATATTATTTCTATATCTTGTATGGATAAGAGTGGATTTGAATTTCACATTAAGAATGGAATTATTTCTATTTCTAAAGATGAGATCTTTTATGGCAATGCCCCTATGTCTTATGGTATCAGATTGTTAGAACTTGAGACTAGCATATACAACGTAAATACTAAAAGGTCAAAACTTGACAACTCAAACAAAACATACTTATGGCATTGTCGTCTTGGGCACATAAACGAGAAGCGCATATCTACACTCCATAAGGATGGTTATCTAGACTCTTTTGATACTGAATCATTAGAGACATGTGAGGCATGTTTATTAGGGAAGATGACCAAGACTCCTTTCACTGGACACAGTGAGAGAGCCAGTGATCTGCTAGGGCTCATACATACTGATGTATGTGGACCTTTTAGATCAAATGCTAGAGGAGGCTATCAATACTTCATTACCTTCACTGATGACCTCAGTCGGTATGGGTATGTATATCTTATGAAACACAAGTTAGAAACTCTTGAATGAAGTAGAGAAGCAACTTGGTAAGAGTATTAAAGCACTTCATTCAGATCGAGGTGGTGAATACTTAAGCCAAGAGTTTGAGGACCTTCTGAGAAACTATGGTATTGTATCACAATGGACTCCACCTGGTACACCACAACGTAGTGGTGTGTCAGAAAGAAGGAATCATACATTATTAGACATGGTACGATCAATGATGCGAACTTCCAATATCATTCTGGGGATATGGTCTTGAAACTGCAACGTTTACACTTAACCGTGTACCTTCCAAATTGGTTCAAAAGACACCATATGTGATATGGAATGGGAATCGTCCCAATTTGTCTATGTTAAAGATTTGGGGATGTGAAGCTTATGTTAGGAAACAATTTCCTGAAAATCTTTGACCCAAATCGGAAAAATGCTATTTTGTTGGATACCCCAATGAAACTCGGGGATACTACTTTTACACACCAACTGACACCAAAGTGTTTGTTACTAGGACCGATGTACTTCTTGAAAAGGAATTTATTTCCAAAGGAATTAGTGGGAGGAATGTAGAGCTCGAAGAAGTTCAAGACCAACAAGAAAGCAGAGAACCTGAGGAGGTACATAAGAAACATGAAGACTCACAAATTATTGTGGAATTACAAGTTCCAAATGTAACACAGGAACCTTGTAGGTCTAGTAGGACATGACTTGAGCCTGAGAGATTTGGATTTCTCGTGACTCAAAATAGTGATGAATTGGGCATAGAAGATGAGCCAACTTCCTATCTAGAGGCTACTAAGTGACCAAAATCTGAGAAATGGCTCAAAGCCATGAGATCTGAGATGGAATCCATGTACACCAACAAGGTATGGACCTTGGTGATCCACCCGAAGGGGTAAAACCCATAGGATGCAAGTGGGTCTTCAAGAAGAAGACCGGCATGGATGGAAATGTTCAAACCTATAAAGGTAGATTGGTTGTGAAAGGATTCCATCAAATTCAAGCTGTTGATTATGACGAGACCTTCTCACCAGTTGCGATGGTTAAATCCACCAGGATCATGCTTTCATTGCAGCTTATCATGACTATGAGATTTGGCAGATGGATGTTAAAACAACATTCCTTAATGGGAAATTACTCAAGGATGTGTACATGACACAACCTGAGGGTTTTATCGATCCAAAGGAAGCCAGTAAAGTCTATAAGCAACAAAGTTCAGTCTATGGATTGAAGCAAGCATCTTAGAGCTGGAATCTACATTTTGATAAAGTTGTCAAAAAGTTTGGATTTAGTCAAAATGAAGATGAACCTTGTGTTTACAAAAGGGTTAGTGGGAGCACAATCATATTTCTCATATTGTATGTGGATGATATACTATTGATGGGAAATGACATCCCTACTCTTCAGACAGTAAAAGGTTGGATAGGGAAGACCTTCTCTTTGAAGGATTTAGGCAAAGCATCCAATATAATCGGGATCAAGATCTATAGAGATAGATCTAGAAGGCTTCTAGGACAAAGCCAGAGCACATACATTGACAAGGTGCTAAAGAGGTTTAGCATGGAGGGTTCTAAGAGAGGTAACTTGCCCATGTCCCATGGGGTTACGAACTCTAAAGCCCAATGTCCTAGTTCATGTGATGAATGGGAATGCATGAGTAAGATTTCATATGCATCATCAATTGCATCTATCATGTGCGCCATATTATGTACTCGTCCTGATGTGTCATATGCTTTGATCATGACGAGCTGGTATCAGTTGGATCCAGGTGAATGTCACTAGACAGTCGTAAAGAACATCCTAAAGTACTTGAGAAGGACTAAAGATCAATTCTTGGTATACGGCGGTGAGGTAGAGCTCGTGATAAAGGGTTACACCGACGCTAGCTTCCAAACTGACAAAGATGACTACAGATCACAATCTGGAATTGTGTTTTGCCTGAATAATGGAGTTGTGAGCTGGAAGAGTTCCAAGCAAGAGATGGTTGCGGATTCTAAAACAGAGGCTGAATATATTACCACATCTACTGATGCAAAGGAAGCTGGGTGGATCAAGAAGTTCATTTCTGAACTTGGAGTGGTTCCAAGCGCTGGTGATGCAATTGAGTTGTTTTGTGACAACAACAGAGAAATTGCACATGATAAAGAACCAAGATCACACCAATGTTCCAAACATAATATATAGAAGTTCCATATCATATGAGAGATCATACAATGAGGAGATGTGAAGATTTGTAGAGTATCTACAGAAAGCAATGTGGTTGACCTACTCACAAAAGCACTTTCACAGTAGAAACATGACAGACATGTTCGATCACTTGGATTGAGATTCATGAGTGATTGGGTATAAGTGCAAGTGGGAATTTCTTGGTATGTATGCCCATAGAGACTATCATTTGATGATTGTAATGCTATACTATGTAAACGATTTGTATTACTACTTTGATCATATCAATAAAGGCAAGTTTCCAATCTATATGTTTGTGTTTTAAATTGTGAGATGACCATAAAACTTATTGATGTCTATAGAATAATATACTCAATGACATATGTCTTCGGGTTGATGACCTGAACAGTGAGATCATATGTATGCTAAGAGTATGTATTCTTGTTTTGTCCCTAATCGATTGTTATTGTAGAAATATCCATAGACATCAAAAACACATAAGATTAGAATGTATGTTGGTTGATGGAAGAATCTCATTATCCATGATATGGAGATATCAAACCAAATACATAGATACTTGTTAGAGAATAGTGTATCAGATAGACCCACCTTGAGAGTGACACATGGATACCATGATTGGTAGTTAAAGTCACATCTCATAATGATGGTGGTGATTGTGGTTCTTAGACCTGAAGTCACTACACTTATCACATGTCGTTTGGTGTACTTTGACATCATCCACAGTGGTCCTGAATAAGGATTACCATAAAGATGGTGCTTGGGTGCACTATGACACATGGGGATGACTTTGAGTGATGTAGATGGAATTTGTCCTTCCTATGGGAGTTTGCTATTCCGGCCACTTGATAAGCGAGACTGAAAAATGCATGGCCATGCTGATGTGAGTCAATATGAATATGTGATATTGAGCTTACATATATCTCAGACAGTCTGATCTAGTTCATGGAACATGTATTGAACATTGAAGAGGATAACAATTCCATGACTCGAGTTTAATCTGGATATCAGCGACAAAGGAACTATACAATCACTATAACACCAGTCATGAATGATAGGTCAAGTTGTTCTCCAACTTCTCGAAATACTTGGGTGGCAATGAAGTCTTTCTAGATACTAATCATTGCTTGTGAAATCATAATATGATTATGGATATCACTGCCAACATAATTTGGAGCCTATCGGGTCACACATATAGGATGTGTTGGAATAGGAGTATAATTGTAGATTTGATTGGGATTGCTCCGAATCACATTGATTACTAAAAAATTTATGTAATCAATTAGAATAATATTGGAGTGACTGACTCTAAGTGCAAGTGGTAGTTAGTTGGTATATATATGCCGATAAAGCCATCCTGAGCAATTGCATAGAGTCGGATATTAATTAATCAATTAATGTGAATATTTGGTTAATTAATGAATTCCAGAATATTCTAATTAATCCTTGAGCGTTTTAATTAACGTAGTACTTCTATTTATCGATGGGTTTAGGAAACCCTACTTCCCTTTGTCTCCTATTTAAAGGAGCTTGACGGCCGATATCTATATAAGATATCGAGAAGGGTTTTCAGTTTATGCTCATGTACATAAACCCTAGCTGTCACCGTCCTCAGGAGAGAAAGGAGAGCACCGCGATGGTAGCATGCCGCCGCAAAGAGACGACTCCTTCCTGCCGGCTTAGGAAACGCGACGTGGAGTTCCAGTCCATCTGCATGGACGAAGTAGACACGCATATCCTGAGACACCTGTGCTCGAAGGACGTCAACGGCCATCCGTACACTCTACGAGCGGCGTACATCATCGCACGAAAGAAGCACCGCCGGATCTTCCTACGACACACATAACAAACGGGAGAGAAGTTCCGTCCATGTAGGTCAACATCATTGCACACCATCGTGCAGTGAGACATCACCAGACTTGCTCTACGATAAGACCATCGTGCAGTGAGAAATCACCAAACTTGCTCTACAATAAGGTATATCCCGCAAACACTCTTGTCGAATACATTGTTGTTGACGAGATCCTATTTTGGGTTGTGTGGATTTTTTTTGGTGCTTCTGTTGCACATGTTTTCTCCACAAAACCCAAAAAAAATTACCTAGACCTTAATATACATTGTCCTTACTATTTCTAAAGTTTTAATGGACTTTAACATACATTTTATATTAGTATATAAATTTTTGACCTAAATCGCCCTTACGTAAGATAATTTATATTTATATGTGAGACAACATGTGTTTTATGTGACTATATAGTATGTAAAATGGTTCTAATTATATTTTTCATGTGATATTATAGATAAGTTAGTAAGGTAAATATATGTGAGTTTGTCTAAAGTTTTCTATTTTGTTTAATTAATATACTTATATATATTAAGACATATGATTTTTTGGTTTATATGGTTACATCAATGTCAAAATGCTATATAATGTGGGAATTGAGTTTAATTTAATGTTCAGACATTAAATGTGCTTTAAATAAAAGATTCTTTCGATTAAACAAGAACCCTAAGTTGGTATATAAGGTTGGGACGATGGGGTTTGAGAGTTTAAGATGAAGAAGGAAAATATACATGGACATATAGACATATGTTGATGTTTAGATTATTAGGCTTTGGAACAAGGAATCTAGACAATGTTAAGAAGGTACTCTAATGAGGTATGTGGGACATGTCCATTGAATTTCATTATTTACACTTTTCTACAAGTAACTTAAAGATTAAGTTACTTTTAGACTTTAGTGTTTCACATCTTATCATACTTTGAGAAATCAGATAACATTCAGTTTCAGTTATGTTTCCAATTTATCAACTTTCAATAATTGATATTTAGATAAATTTAGATACTTAGTATTTCTATCCTCAAGTTCAATTTATTCTCTCAAGCCTTTAGACTTAGATTTTATATATCTGATTTATAAAATGAGATTTTTAGATTAATACTTATTCAGACAACAAGAATCTATATTTTAGATTTTTCATTACTCATTATGAGCAGTCAAAAAAAATACACATATTGAATAAGAGTCTCAGATCCAATCTCTGTTGTTTAGATAAAGATTCAAATTTAGATTAAGATTTAATTCAAAATTTAAGAATAGAGACTCAGATTTAGATCAATACATAGTTATAGATTTAGAGATAAAAACTAATAGTAGATTCATAGATAAGGGATTATAGTCTAGAAATGAGAGATTAATGTTCAGAGATAAGAGAATTCAAAAATAAGAAACTAAGAATAGATATACAAAAAATGACATCAGAACATTAATTTTATACATTATAGGATAATTTTTAATCAAAGAGTCTCGGGATGATTTAGAGAGTGCGCTGCACTAGATATTGCGAGTGTCACAATGGGCACGTTATGCCAAAATAGGGTGTGCTACACCATAGAGAACACTTTAGTGTCAACAGAGGGTGCTTTGCACTATAGAGGACAATTCAGTGTCAACAGAGGTTGCTTTGAACCATAGAGGACACTTCAGTGTCACAGCGGAGGACTTATCAAATAATGGTTGCCACACATTATATATAAGACATAAACAAAATACACATCGATTAAGTATAAGTTACAACTTTTTGATACTAGCCAATTTTCAATTATGTCATATTTATATATATCATATTAGGAATTTAGTTCCACTCACTCTAACCTAGGTTTCCCTTTGTCCATTGCAGGGGATGAGATGTCCACAACTACATAATTTTAGGAGATACCCTTGACAAGAGGATGCATCTACTTAGGAAGTTTTCTTGGTGGGGCGCCATTTACACTGTCCCAAATTTGGCATGACATTTGTAGAAGCTAGTATCATGGTATAAAGTTCCTTTTGTAATAGAGTTTCTTTTCTAAGAATTTATGAGAATGTATTTTTATATAGTCTGCAATGGTTCTTTTTTATTATTATTTTTATGTATATCTTGCTTGTGACACTCCAATTTTTTTAATTATTATCTTCCTCTCATGTGATATGAAAATTGGGGTGTTACAATATGGTATAAGAGCAATTATGGATATAGCCATCAGGAAAATTTTCATATTCTTAGTTTAGATTGTTATCCATTAGAAACCATGTGAGACTAGATATATTTAGAAGGACAATTAGTAATCATGATTATCAAAGAAGTGAGTGAAAGATAGTATAATTTGGGTTAGAGGTTTAGCCAGGCAATAGAAGTTGAAATTTGTATTATGGTTAGTGTCTAAATGTTTTGGACTTTTATGCTAACTTTAAATCTATGCATGTCATGCCCTCTCTTTTTCCCACATGTTTGTGGTATGGGACACAAGCTAATGGGGTTTTGTAGAAGGGATGTTATATGCATGGATACAAACTTATTATGCTTGTCTCATTCTTTCTAGTGCATATGGTATGGGACATATGTACTATTAGGTGAGGTAAATAAGATAAGACATGGTACTTTCAAATGTATGACAGGCCACCATGCATCGAGAGGTAACAAAGAAAGAGTTGACACAAAAATATTTGAGGTAGATGGTCACCTAAACCTAATTGAATATCAATTAGAACCCTATAATGCATCCCAAAGGGAGATAATTTGAAATAGATGAGTAACTTGGCTGTGAGGTGAAATAATGTGTGGGGAGAGGTGAGGTCTTTTTCCTACTATACTTGATGAGAATTAGAGAACTCTTGATGTACTTAGAACTTTCATTTCAAGGAGGAATTGTGGTCGTAAGTCAAATCATGATGGTTGTTTAGGAAATTACTTGAGGATAATGAAATTGATGTTATGAATCGAGTTTAAGCTTAAGGTAAGATCATTATTGGAGGTGATTAAAAGTCATCAAGGGTATACATAAGGATGCTTTAAGCTTATCGTGATACAATATATGCCATAGTGTAGATCAATGATGTTGGATCACTATAATATTGAGTTTTAGATGATTTTGACTTGGGATAGAGCTTATAGAAGTTTTTTAATCAAGATTTGATTCAATATTACTAGCGATAAGTATAGTTTCATAACAATTAGTACTTTATGTTCACCCAACATAGAGAACCATGATAAGATGAAGAAAGTCATTAAGAATAATATTATGATCAGACATGCAAGTAAGATTTTCATACTTTCATGGCTACAACCTTACTGTGCATAAGGTCTAAATTAGGGACATGTTAATAAGATTCTTCTAAATAATTAAGATCTAAGATTTAGGTAAATTATATGATTTTATGTTTTAGACGCTGAAGTAGAATGCCATGATATGATTCATGCAATTAGTAATACATGTAAGGAAATGTCATGCTCAAATATAAGAATGATTAAGATTCATGAATTCAGTTCATGAGAAGATTTTCACAATGATAATTAAGTCTGGTAGGTCAAATTATATCAATATTGAAGATTTAAGTTCATGTTGAGACATTGGTATAACAATGCATTAATATAAATATAAGATTATATATAATGAGATGAAATGAGGTTATGAATTTTGACCCAGTCCCTAGTGTAGGTCAACTTGATAGACATTACCCTATCCCTAAGTGTAGATTGTGAGACCTAGGTACTAGAGTATAAGTATCTAGATAAATATTTGTGAAAATTGAGAATTAAGAGTGAAGAAAGAACAGTTGTGTATGTTTAAGATTTTCCTTCTGATTTCCATTTTGGTTGTACATGCTAGTTTGATAAATTTGTTAGACATAGTTAGTTATCCATGAGAAGGTCAAACCTTATTTATGCCCGCGAGACTTGTTAGTGTTTATAAGAAAGACAATAACCTAAGGTGGGTAGCACCCTATAGTTTAGCTAAACTTGGAGGATGAAATTTTAAAAAGGTGGGTACTATTGTGACACCCTAATTTTTGGGACATAGCAAATACTTGATTTTACATCCAATTTTCATGATTTTGAATATAACAGAAAAAGACATGTAGAAAGGGTATCTTGTGCAATTTGGTTAGTTTTGTAATATCCTCAAAGTTTGGGGGTTTAATATCTACTTTGATGATATGAGGTAACGTCCAAAGTCAAATGATGAAAGAAATATATAAATCTAGATTATGCATTCAAATTCTAGACATAGTTTAGGTTTTAAGTAATCAAATGTATCATGATGAATATTCAACTAAGGAATTTTGTTAGATCAAATATTAAATTTTGTAACCAAAAATATGATTACTCTTATGAATCCTTTGGAAGACCAAGGAATGGACCATGTGCCCTAAAACCCAATTCTAGCCCATTTTGGGCCAATCACAGCTACACATGGGACCCTAGAGAACAAAATTGGTAAAGGAATATTTCTTGATCATAATTAATGCTCAAATATTTTTATTAGATGAAAAACTAAAATATGATATTATTGGAGAAATTTCAAGTCATTTGGAAGTATATAGTGGTTTAGGTAATTAATTTAGTCATTATTCAATATTTACTCAAAAAGTAGATTTAGAGGGTTTATCCATCTAGTTTTGCCCGAATCTCCTGCCCAAAGGAAGGTGATGGAAAAAATAATGTTTAATCCAAAATTGGGATTTAATGGGATTCAATGTGATTTACATATAATTATTTCTTTCATTTGGACTTTTATCAGAAAAAGGGGTGTGACACCAGTCTATGCAAACTGGGGAGCCGCAACCCCTGTTTGCGGGATACGAATAGAGGACCCAAGAACAGGAGAATGCTACCCAAGTTCATTGGATAATTGTGTATACAAGACTTTGATCTTGAAGACTGGGGGAGATAGGAGGTTTTTAGACCCTGTTGGAAGAAATTGAGAGTGAGAGAGAGAGCGAGAGAGAGAGATAGAGAGAGTCAAGAGGAAGGCTAAAAGGAGCCATGATAGTGGTGATAGCATAAAATATGGGGGTTTACGATCTTTACTTATTTGTGCTCAACGATGGTGCTTCCCAAGACATGGAGTCTGGGCTAGACCAGATGGGGGGCCCAGGGTGCCAACCGATGGCCTATCCATCTTCCAAGCAATTGCCAGAGGAGTTGTTGTTCGTAGCACCCTATATTTGGTGTAAAATAGGAGAGTTGAATCTCCCTTTCATGTGCATGATGATGGACAGGGACGTCTGCTATGGTTGGGATGGTTATACTGACGTGGCAGGTGAAATCCCATGCATTGGATCCACTATCCAAGGTCCAGACTTCTTCAAATTAGCAAATCTTTAAAAAATCAAATCTTGGGTTTGGAATCTTGGATTTTGGCAAACAAGGTATATATGAAAGCTAATGATGTCTAGTATCTTATAAAAGTATATTCAAAAAGTGTTTTGTATGTTTGATTCTTATTTTTTTTTTTGAAGTTAAACAGACAAATTTCATTGTGGAGGAGCCATACGGCATCTACATGAGGAGAAAAATAAACTAAAAGACCACACAAAGATCGAGAATAGATACAAACTACCACAAAAACTCATATCAGAATCTGATAAGGACAATGATGTATATATCCCTCTTCTCCTTCACTGGCTAAGGAAGCTTTCTATGAGGAATACCTTCAACCTGAGTATGAATATGCGGTAGAGTACCTGTACCAAATCGGTGTTCCAAAAGGATATTTTCTCCACACTTGCTGCCATACAAACTCCACAACAAAATTGACCGAGAAAGAAAAATCTACCACGAGAAGAGAAAGCAGCGCTGATTAACAGTGAGATAGACAAAACAAGAAAACAATCTAAACAGAAAGCCAGTAAAAGAGAAAGGGGATAAGAAACTCGTCACAGCCGGGCTCAACGATAGGGAGGAAGAAGACCGCTGCCTCTAAAGACACCACGCCCACACACCTCCCGAAGAAGAAACCCTACTGATGACGGCCGAGAAGAGGCTGAGGGGGAGCGGGGCACCGCTTTACGACAGCCAAACCCCCTCCCCCCAGCCAGACATATATGGAGAAAGAAACCCTAGCGGCGCTAGGGTGAGAGTGTCGCACGGCTCATGTTTGATTCTTATAATAATTTGATTACTAAGCGAAATGAGATTTCAATGTATTGGGTACTAAAAGTAGTAAATGACTTTGGAAATTCAAGAATAATATACAGTGGGTATATGTTTTTGTTTAACATGATTCTAAAGCCTGACTATTCTGATTTCAAGTTTTACCAAGGATTTTGATATAACCATAATAAAAGCACTATGGTTATTTCACCCATCTAATCACAATGAAATAATTTGAAATTTTAACTAGACCTTAATATGCATTGGTCTTAGTATTTGTAATGTTTTAATGGACTTTTATGTATATTTATATTAGTATATGACTTTTGTGCCTAAGTGTCCATTATTTAAGATAATTTATGATTATATGTGAGACAACATGTATTTTATGTTCCTATATTTTATACAAAACGGTTCTAATTATACTTTCCTTTGATTTTATAGCTAAGTTAGTAAGGGAAATATATGTGAGTTTGTTTGAAGTTTGCTATTTTATTTGATTTATATACTTATATATATTAGGACATATGATGTTTTTGGTTTATATGGATATATCAATATTAGTATTCTACAGTATTCTATATTATATGGGATTTGAGATTAATTTAATGATCAGACATTAAATGTGATTTAAATCATAGATAGTTTAAGTTAAACAAGAACTAAATCGGTATATAAGGTTATCATTTTGGGGTGTGAGAGTTTAAGATGAAGAAGGGAAATAAACATGGACTAATAGGCATTTTTTGATGTCTAGGTGATTACGTTATGGAACAAGGAATCCAGACAATGTTAAGAAGGTAATCTAACAAGGTAAGTGGTTCATGTCCATTGAATTTTATTATTTTATGATCCAACCTACACTTTTCTACAAGTAACTTAGAGATTAAGTTACTTTCATATTTTAGTGTTCCACATCTTGTCATGTTGTGAGAAATAAGATTTCATTCAGTTTGAGTTATGTTTGGAGTTTATCATCTTTCAATAATTATGATTTACTTTACTTTAGATACTCAATACTTCTATATTCAAGATCAATTTATTCTCTCAATCATTTAGAATCAGATGTTATACATCTAATTTAAGCCATATATTAAATAAGAGTTTTATATTAAGACTTATTCAGAAAATAGGAATCTAGATTTCAAATTTTTATTACTCACTGTGAGTAGTCATAAATTAGACACACATATTGAATAAGAGTCTAAGATTCAATCTCAATTATTTAGATAAAAATTCAAATTTAGATTATTATTTAATTCAAAATTTAAGAATAGAGATTTAAATTTAGATATGAATAGAGGTTTAGATTCAGAGATAGAAATTAAGAACAAACTTAGAGATTAGAGATAAAGATCCAGAAACAAGAGGTAAAGGTTTAGAGATGAGATATTAAGATTCACATATAAGAAATTAATAATACAAAAAAATGACATCGAAACATTGATTAAACACATTAGAGGATATGTCCTCACTAAAGAGTCTCAAGATGATTTAGAGAACACACTGAGCCAGACATAACAAGTTTCACAGAGGGAATATTTTGCCAACAGAGGGTGTGTTTCACCATACAGTGTACTTTTGTGTCAATAGAGGGCATGTTGTGCCAACAGAGGGTGCTTTGTACCTTAGAGGGCACTTAAGTGTTACAGATGGCACATTGTGCCAAAGGAGGGTGCTTTTTGCACCATAGAGGACATTGTAGTGTCACAGAGGAGGATTTATCGTATAATGATGGCCACACATTAAATAAAAGACATAAATAAAAGACACATCAATTTCAGTATAAGTTATAGCTTTTAGATACTAGTGAATTTTTAGTTATATCATATTTATGTTTATCATATTACTAATTCAATGCCACTTACTCTAACCTCAATTTCCCTTTTTGCATGGCTAGGGACAAAATGTCCATAGGTATAGGATTTCAAGAGATAGCCATGACAAGAGGATGCATTAACTGAGGAAGGTTGCTTGGTGGGGCACTATCTACACGGTCCTAGATTTTACATGAGATTTGTATAAGGTAGTATCATGGTATTAAGTTCCTTTTATTATAGTGTTTCTTTTCTAAGAATTTATGAGAACTTATATTTGTATAGTCTAGAATGGTTCTTTTCTATTATTATTGTTATGTATATCATGCTTGTGACACTCCCAAAATAAATTTATTATTATTTTCTGCTCATGTGATATCGAAATTGGGGTGTCATAGCATTGATCACATGTCATTCATGTACCTTGACATAAGCCAACATGATCATGAATAAGATTTTCCATAACACTGATAATTGAGTGATGTAGATGGGATTTGTCCATCCTATAGGAGATTAGTACTCAAGGCCTCTTGATAAGTAAGATTGAGAAATGTATGGCCATACTAATGTGACTCAATATGTGATATGTGAACTCATGTGCACCTCAAATAGTCATCTCTAGTTCATGGAACATGGATTGAACGTTGAGAGGATGATGATTCCATGCCTCGAGTTCAATTCTGATATCAGAGACAAAGGCACTATACGATCATGGTAACACTGATCACATATTGTAGTCTAAAGTTGTTCTTGAACTTTTCAAATTATTTAGGTAGCAATTATGTGTCGCTAGACGCCACTCTTAGCTTGTAATGTCATAAGTAAGTTATGGAAATTCACCACTAATGTAATTTTGGACCTATAGGGTCACACACATAGGATACACTTGTATTAAAGGAGTATATTTTGGGATGATGTTTAGATTGACTACTAAAGGTTTTTAGGTTTTCAATTAAACAACTGAGTTTCAAAATTGACTGACTGGACTCCCAACTAACTGGTTCAAGTGTTGAACTGACCTATTGGAATATTAGGTCAACTGAAATCAACACTGGTTGCTCGATGGGTAAACCAGGGTGTGAGATGTATGATTCACATAGTGAAGACTGGTTCAGTGTTCCCAATTGATCGACTTGCAGTATGGAATGACTAGTTCAATGGTTAATTTGATTGGATTAAGGATTGGTGTTGGCATCATGTTGTGTATTGATCGTACTTTGAATACCAAAGTGATTCATAATAGGGAACTACATGAACCGACCAGATCTCTACATGAACCAATGGGTTCACACATGAACCAACCGGTTGGGAATGAGAGAACCGAGCGGTTCACCATGTGTAGCTTCTGGAAAATTCATGAATCTGTCCCCTTTAACTGCCACACTGATTGGGTGCCCTAACCCTAGCCTCTCCTATACATAGAGGGGTACTAGGCACTTCTTAGAACACAGCAGTTGCTCTGACAATTATTGTTCTCTCTGGCTATGGTAACCAACATAGAGCCTCAGCAAGTCCTACCCGATAAAGGGATGGATAGCAAGGGAGATGCAATTGTACAAGAGCATATCAACTCTAGTAGGTTGACATTTGAAAGGGACAAATCCTTCCCATTGTCTCTAGTAGTGAAATGTGGATTTCCCAATGGTCTGCGTGGATAACTCTCTGGAAAGATGTCATTGTCTTCCACTAGGAGGACACCATGTCTATGGTGTTACACCACGAGGCCGATGGAGATGACTATTCAGTGTTGTTGCTAAAGAAGATGTAATATGAGTCCTAAAGAAGAAGAAGCACAATGCTACTACAAGGTTAATGCCACTAGACTTTCTCCTGGACTAGGAATAACCTTGCAACATTCCCTTCCTAGATACATTATTGTTGATGTGATCTTACTGTCTAGGAGAATGGGGGTTTAGTTTTTGTTTCCATTGCCTTATTTGTTGCCCCAATTTTTCTATAGTGGTATTAGAGCAATGTCAATTTATGGTGTATCTGATATTTAAATTGATATGGTTGGATTTATTTTATTGCATACGATGTGAATATTAAACTGGTTGATGTGCATATATGATTGATGACCCATACGATTCCAAACAAATATATATATATATATATATTTATATTTATATATTTATATATATATATATATATATATATATGCAACTTCACCCTAAATTGGTTTTGATTGTGGATATGAAGCATGGTTATGGCCAATAACCCTTGATCTATATGTGCTTGGTTGTGGTTATTTACTCATATTGTTACTCAATCTGCCAATTGAGCATCTCTCTCCTTTTTAATGTAAATTAATGATCTTCTTCTTATTTCCCCTCGAATGCAACTCGAGGTTTTCCCTTATAAAATGTAATAAGAAATAGAATAGTTTTAGTTTACGTTTCATTGTGAGAAGACATTTTGCACTAGATGAATTGATTGACTTATGAGAGGAACTAATCGAATGGAGGACTGAGGAGGACAGACGATAGGAGGATGAACTGATCGACTAGTGGCATGATCGACCGATTGGAGGTGTCATGTCCCCAAATTTTTCCATCTCGAGACTTAGAAGGCCTAAGAGGACAAATCTAAAAACATTAGGAAATTGTATCGGAGTGTGTTGCGGAAGCAATATGCACAAATAACCATAAAATACACCATAACATTTCCCAACATTCAACATGCATAATTACAGAATGAATTGTGACAAATTATATTTTTCATAATTTAGAAGGAAGTTTTACAAGTATATGCACATGTATGCCAACATGATCTAATCACAATAAGTAAACATGTACGACTACTCACTTTCTATCTTTTCTCTCATGCTAGCTCTGAACCTAGAAATTATGTAAAATAGACAAATCAACAAAAGTTGTGTACCAGACATCCTGAGGAGTGAGCTTGGGCACTTGAAACCTTCTTTCCCATTCCCTCACCCATGGTGGAGGTAGAAGTAGTAGAGTCATCTCAAATCTGAGTTTCGAAGCTGGCCCAGGCACACCTTGACACCAAAACTTTGTGATGACAAGTGAGGGACCTGATGGAAGTAGTACATGTAAGAGATATGGCGTGGAGGGTGATGGGTTCTCACCAAAAAAGAGATCCCAACGGTGGCATCCTCCTGTGTGTCACATAAAGACAAAGGAAGGGGGGAGGTCAGGATATGACTAACCTCGGGTCTTCATCCTCAGTTCGACAACAGACCAACCAAGTGGATCCCCTTTGTGCGTGAGACTAGGACTGGCCTTGCAAGCGACAACCCTTGGGTGGTCATTATGACCGCCAAGGAGCACCACAAACCCAAAGTTGTGTACAAAAGCCACATGAGGATGCTAGTGCCAATGTAGGACAGAAATAGAGGAAAAACACCGATGGAGCCTCATCAGGGAGTAGCAAATGCAACACCCCTATTTGGAGGACAGAGCATTGGACACTTGTGTACAATTGAGACTGCGTGCGGGGAGAGAATAAAAAAGTTGGATGGCCAGGTCAATTCATTGTCCAATTCTTCCAGTCCGAGCAGGAGACTCAAGACCCTAGGTTAGCAAGCAGCTAAAAAAGGCTGAGGGTAACGTGGCATAAATCTAGGTAACTAGGGGCGAGATCCAACGACCATTGATAATCCTAATAGGTAAAATCCTCCTAGTCTCCCAGATTTCAATCAGACCATAGAAATACAATTAAAAGTAGCACCCTTATCCGAATAATTTTTGAAAAATATCCATAGCCTCATTAAAATGTACACTTTATCAATAAACCCCTAGATCAAACCCTTGAACCAATTTCAATGATGATATTTATTTATAGTATAATGTTCCATTTTATGGTTCATTAAATGCAATATGTAATATCCAGTTGATATTATTTCTTATAAATTGAACCATAAGAATGATTTAAGTCTAACTTTGAACTATGATCCGAGTAATATACCTAAATAATAGGTCATTTTCTATAAATGACTAGTTATATGCTTTTAGCACGATATTAATCATAGAAAATAGACCAATCATCAAAAAAATAAGAAATTTGGACCAGATCTCTAAATTAACATCCTGATTAATATAAAAATACTAGAGACATATTTTAGATTAGTAACACTAAGGTTTGACCTAAGCCCTAATTGGACCTAAAATACCATTAATAGTGGTGAACTTTGTTAATGGTGGTCAATTGTTATTCCAGTGATGACCAGAGATGGTAGATTTTCAAGGATAACTTAGGTTCTCTAAACTCAGGTACTTGGGTTTTGTTTAAGTATATGACTATGGTTTTCTTGGTTGAAATCATGATATGTATGTATGCTCTCTTCTATGTGAAAATATTAGATGTAGTAACACTATATAGTACTCTATGTTTCATCCCTTGAAAATATAAATGATGAATAGATGCTTTGTACTTATGTAAGGTGTTCATTATCCCCCTTAAGAAGGAATGGGTTAATCTTGACTAGCACACGGTGTACTAGGAGTTCCCTAGAGTACTTGGTACACTGGGATGGGTCCTATATATATGTTTTGGTACTAGTCCACCTTAGTAATACAACTCATCTAGAAAAATGACTAAAATTGGCATATAAAACTTATTAAAGAACTATTTTCTATGATGTTCCTTCTTTCTTTTGGCAATTCTTGCAAAATTATAAAAACCATAAATATATGAATCTTTTTACGCATGTACACAACACATTGTGTTGATTTGTTGTTTCATGTATGTTTTAGGTTCAGAGCTATCATGGGAGAAAAGATGGGAGTGAGTAGTTGTACAAGTTGTACCTATTGTTTAGTTCCTAGTTAGCATACATGTTCATTGACTTGTAAATCTTCAATCAATATGTAATTGTAATTCATGTTGTAATAACTCATTTTGTATTATACACATGTTGAATGTTGAGAATGTTATGGTGTATGATTATAGTTGTATGTTCATGTATTGATATGTGGATTCCACATTGTACTTTGATACTTTGAGTAATGTTTTCAAAGTTACCTCATCTTGGCCCCGTGTGTTACAAGAATGTGAAATCCGGGGATGTTACGGGAGGAGTCCAGGTAATAGTAGATCTTGAGAACTAGATGACAGTTTCAAGAGCCCAAGTGAGTGACCCAGAGGTGAGATGACCGGTTCAAGAGTTGAATCGATCAACCCAAATTGGTTCGAGCATAGACTTCATTAACAATAGGTTGCATATGATATGCACCCTAGGTATGTGTGGTAATTCCTTGTGGCTCCAAGAAATTACAATAGCATGGCCATAACCATCGCTTGTGTTTTTTATGTTACATATTTTTCATTTGTGGTTCTAGCATATTTATAATATGTACTATAAGTATGTGGTGATTAGATATGTATATGTATCTATATATGAAATCCCTATATAAACATCAAACATGAAAAGCTTAATTGACCAATCGTGGGCACGCCCTAGCGTGGTGCGTCGATATCTCATGAAAGTGTGATGGTAGATATGTGGATCTTCCCTAGAAGGGTACATATTCTACTGTGTTGGCTTATGGGTCAGGCTTAACTAGGTGACCTTAATAGGATTAGGTGCCTAGAAACATTCAGATGGATTATGGCAAGGAATAGTGCATACCATCTATCCAAGAGTTGCATGAGATTCAATTGGTAAATGTTGTCTACCTTAATGATTGATCATGAGCGAGTAGGTTGGGTATTGACTTAATTGTTTTGGATCTTGGCTCACTAGAAGATTGTAAGTTGTAGTCTCATGAATTGATACATGATAGTTATCAATTTGATCAAAGTAGTGGGAGCAATAATTAATTAAAGGACTAGTTAATATTATTAACTTATCAAATAAAAAATGTTTTGAAAGTTGCAATATTTCTTTGTAGAATCTAATGGCTAACATAAACACTTTCTTATTGTGATCTATCCTTGATAAGGACAAAACTAAATAGGATTGACTTCAACATCTGGTTAAGAATTTTGAGAAGCGTTTTCAATCATGTGTGAAAGCTCTACATCCTTGAAAGACCAGATCCAGAGGAACCCGCTCTAAATGTGCCCAAGGATGAAATGGATGCTTACTTGAAGTATTCCAATGATGTCATAGAAATTTTATACCTTTTCTATGTTTTATGAACTATGAGTTGCATAAGTAGCATGAAAAATATGGACATTCTCGAGATGGTAACACATCTTAGGAATCATGTAAAGCAACAAAGGTGTAATATCTCCAAATTTTTATTGAGTGAAAAATGATAGAGGGAGATCCACTAGAGCCCCATGTGCCCAATATGATTAGTCAAGAGGAGAGACTGGTATTTCTTTTAGGTCAAGAGTTGATCTTAAATATGAATCTACAATTCATTTATGAATCATACAGCCAGTTTATCAAGTGTTACTACTTGAGTAACTTGGCTAAACTGTTGTTAGAACTACTTGAAATATTGTTGCAAAAAAAATAATGAAGAAGGACAAATCGGAGATGGTGATCAATGGAAGCAAGTCCAAGGGCAAAGGAAAGGCCAATAAGAGTTCTAAGGCTAAGCTAAAGTTCAAGTCTTTTACACTCAATACAAGGAGACGGGTAATTGAAAAGGAATACGTCATTTTCACTTAAAGGAACAAAGAAATAAAAAAGTGATATAGATCTCTACTTCAAGTGAGCTAGAACTATATTCATAAAGAGTTATACCCCTACAGTTGGAAGAAATCATTCATGGGCGTGTAATATAATTAATGAATTCCTATTATGTACTTGCCATTAACGAAAACATCATGTATCTTGTATTGACAAGATTATATTGATGTATCATTTTATGAGATGAGATCTTGTATGGAAACACCCTATGTCTCATATTTTATAGCTATAGAGACAAGAGTGTATGACACATATAATGAATGACTTGATGACTCAAACAAAGAGTACCTATAGCATTGTAATTTAGAGCAAACAAATGACAAATGCTTTTCTTGAATCCATATGATGGTTATGTAGACTCTTTTGGTTATTGAACCAATAGAGACATACAAGTCTTATTTATTGTGCAAGATGACAAAAGAATATTCACTAAATGTAGTGGTAGATGAGTGTTCTATCAGGGTTTATGCATACTAATATATAGACCATTTAGAATAAAAGCAAAAGGTAGTTTCCAATACCTCATTATATATTTACTGATGTTATCAGTAGATTTGGAAGTTTGCATTTAATGAAATATGGGTATGAATCTCTTGAAGTGTTCAAGGAGATTATGATGAAGTGCATAACTAAATTGGTAAAATTATTAAGATACTTCGATGTGATTGATGTTGAGATATTTCAAACCAAGAGTTTGAGCACCTTCTGGAGACAATGATAATGTATCATGATGACTCCATCTAAAACACAATGACCGTGGATCATGAGAGTGTGTTAAAAAGAAGGAATCTCACCCTATTGGTCATGGTGCGATTATCAATAAACTGTAACTAATCTTCCAATTTAGTTTGGGCACATGTTTCACACTAAAATAATGTACCATTTGAAATGGTTGAAAAGCGCCAATTAAGATATTGCATGGGAGATGTATCGATTTGTCTTTCATAAAGATTTGGAATCAAATTTTAAATAAGATAATGGTTTCTTAAAGGCATTGTCCAAAAACAAATAAATGTTAATTTGATGAACACTACTTTTATTCCAATCCAACAACAAAGTGTTTGCTCCCATGATAGTTGTATTCCCTAATTGAAATTTAATTCCCCCAAAGGAATTGGTGGGATAAAATTATAACTCAAAATGTTTGAGACAAATAAGAAAACATTAAACCTAAAATAAGTAAAATACGAACATGAGATGTTGGGTCTAGGGATCTAGCGGGGGTGAATAGAAATTCAAAATTCTCACAAGATAAGTTAGATCTTCAAATTATATCAATCAAAACCCATAGCTTAAGAGAAATTTCAAGTCCTATTAAGCAAGCATAGCAAGGATCAAAGAAATTGTAACATACACTTAGAAAAGGTGGTTTAGTGTGTTTCCAATCTCCAAACTAGAAGATACTCAATCCACTACCTAGAGAGGTCAACCTCTAGGACTTTGCAATTTGTGTATACTAATATTCATTCATAAGTGATATAAAGAGACCACCATACATCCAAGGACTTAACTATCTAAGACAAGAGTCTTCAACCTACACAAGGACTTACCCATTTGATCAAGATGTCTTCAGCCATCAACATGGACTTACACACACTTGCATCAAGTCTTTGGCCTTAAAGAAATTTGCCCACTCTTCTTCAATCTTGTCCTTACCCTTCTCCTTCAGTCGGAGAAGATATTCTCCTCTTCTTCAACCTTGAAGAATAACACCAACAACTTCACCTTAATTCAGAGTTGCTTGCTTCAACCTTTGCTCTTTGAGAAAGGGGGTAGGGAAGATGGAACAGAAGGAGATATTTACAAGCACATTGAGGCATCTCTCTTGCAACTTGCCTAACTCACTCATAACCACAAAATTCTTTTTAAATTAGAGATAAAGTGGCTCAACGAGTTGTAGCACACTTAGCTATAGCAAGGAGTTAGAATAGCATGAATGAGAAAACTTGGAATGAAATCCAAGGGGTCCTATTTATACTTGTGGGTGTTCCCTTCAGTGTTGGATCACTTAAGGAAAAAATATATCCATTAAACAACTTTTAACAAATCTATTTTCTCTCACAACAACTCTCCCAAGGTTGTAATCACTTTTTCTACAATTTCCATTTAATACATTTGTTTGAGTTTCAATAAAGGTAACTCGACTGATCCACTAAGTGACAAAGCCAATTTTTAAACTATGGATCAAGTTTGTTCTGGGAAACTTGACGGATGAGTCAAAATAAATTTTTATTTGTTGATCGATCGATCAACTTCTGTGAGTGTGCAACTCGACTGATTGGTCTCTTCAGAAAATCCATCATTGAATCGGTCGAGTTTCCAACTCTACCGATAAATAGCCAATGACAAATTTTCTAATTTGACATTTGAGTGACCAAATGTTGGAATTAAGTGTCCCTAGTTTTTTCTCATATTAGTTACAATTCATATCATCAATACAAGTGATTACAAGATTAATCTAAGGTCATTTCGAGTGATTTCCCAAAATGTGCTCTTGCATTTCTTTTGACTTGAACTTGAACAAGGTAGGGCTTGTGTAATTTGATCATTTTCATGTACCTAAAGTCTAAAATCAATATTGAACAAACATGTTAGATACATAGAAATGGAATGGTAAAGTCATTATCAAAATATGGGAAATATATAACTCTAAAGTCAACATGGTCCCCCTTTTTGATAATGACAAACCATTCCTCAATCATATTGAAAAGGATATGTAAAGTTATACCTTTGCCTTGAGTGTTGTAGGGGGATTCATGATTTGAACAAAGTGAATTTCTCCCCATCAATCTATGAGTACTTTTACCTACATAGTTAGTCTATTTACACAAAACAATATAACAAGTACACTTTATGGTCCTTTAGCAAGTCACATGATAAAGAATATAATGAACAAGAAAAAGATCACATAAACAATAAAAACAAAATGGTTGAGTTGCAAAACATTGAACTCTCTCCCCCTTTTGACATTATCAAAAAGGTAGAGAGGTAGAAGAGTACATAAATAGGTCTTCTCCAAGCACAAACAAACAACATCCACAACATAAAACATGAAATCTCATATCATACATCAAGCAGAGATAAGAGAAACTAACAATCTAGGTCATAATCAAAATACGATAAACATGGAACCAACTCCTAAGATGTTGTAAATCAAAGAGTAAGTGTACAAAGGATTAAGATGACAACCTAGAGAGCATATCCTTAGAAACAACTACAAGCCAGAATGATGAAAACATGATGATAAATAGTAGAACTCAGAAAATGTGCCCAGATGTTTATAGTAAAAAATAGCCTAGAAAAAATTATATGATCAACATCTATATACTTAAAACTAGAACATATAAACATCTAGTTCATCTATGTCCACATCATCAACAACATCATCAGCATCGACATCAGAGGCCTCTGGCTCATAGTCATCATCCCCATTTAAAGGTGCAACAGAGACAACAACATCACCATCGTCACCATCGTCACCAGTAAAGCCATCAGAACCATCACCAGCATCATCATTAGAGGTAGGTCCACCAATATGAGAGGGTGTAGCAGTGGAAGCAGTAGGTTGAGGGGTAGGGTAAAAGTGATCATATGCATAGGATGCGTAATCACCTCTTGGGTTGGGTTGGTAGGCAGGAAAAGGATGTGCACAGGAACGGTTCCTGTTGGACATGATGGCACAAAGATCCTGATGCATGTTCTGCTGAACCAAAAGGTTATACGTCTTTTGATGCATCATGTTTCCCATAGGGTTTCATTTTATGCTTGGAACGAGGTTCCTAAAAGTTGGGAAGGCTGAGGTGGTGGAGGTGGAGGCTCCTGGTGTGGTAGAGGAAGGGATAGGGACACACTTCTAAAGTGTGGTCTCACAGATGCATATTCCTTTCCGAGCTAGTTTGAATGAACACCATGGAAAAAAGATATGCTAGTGGAAACTTAAAAAAGACCACATATTAGGTCTAGGTAGGGTGGGTGGGATCCATGGGTGTTCTTGCCATAGTCAAAGAAGGTCATATGGTGGAGAACATATCTTACCCACTTGACTTTGATGTTCTATAAGATACAAAACATAATCACCACAGTCTTTTATGCAATTTTAGTCTGGTTTTTCTTTGGATGAATATTGCAGTTAACGACTAGGGAGAGTATGCAGTTCTTGAGGTCTAAATTTTGGGAGGGAAGGGTAGACTTGTTCTTATAGGAAAATTAAGGCTTCTTTGAGAATTTGTGAATATCAAGAAGAGTGAGATCATATTGCTTGTAGAAAGCATCAAGTCCAACTAGGTCAAAATACTCGGGGTAGTGTGTCCTTCAAGTGTCAGTCACCTCAATACTCGAGAAAAAGATGTTCAGGGTATCCTAAGAGACTTGAAATTTCTTCCCGACGATCATGGAAGAAAGGACAACTTCAGCATTCTACGAGGGTATGAGTGTGTCATAATTCCATTGCAAATCAATATAGAATTCATGAACAACTTTCATACTTGTGATGGAATTGTGGTAGCACACACATTTGACACAGGGCGTAGAGGTGGTGGTCATATAGCAACTCAGCTACATGATCAATAACCCTTTGTCTATGTGGGGTTGGCTCAAAAAGGGAACAAAAAGGAAAAGGACTCCTAGGAAGGAGCTTCTTGTACCTATTTAGAGCCTCGTTGGAGACAAAGAATGTATCTTCAAAGGGTATAGGGCACAAATTGGAAGAGGGGGATGGTACTCCTACTAGGGAGGATCTCTTTCTCCTATTTGATGCCATGAAGACAAAATGAGAAGGATTGAGTGAGGAAAAATGATTGAAACACCACCACAAACCGTCCACACACCTACGGTTGATGGGAAAGATGTTAAGGAAGGTTGATGAAGGTCAAACTAGGGCTAGGGAGAGGAAGGTCATGTCTTTAATTGAGAGCTTGAGGGAGCTAGAGGTTGGATCAGTCAATTTTTCTATAGTTGAGAGGGAGAAAATTCAGCCAAACCTAACTTATGCTTTCTCTAGCCTAGCCATCGATCGAGTTCTATGACTCAGAAACTCGACTAATCGGCTATTTAAAAAAGCTCTCGACTGCTGATTGGTAGAGTTGTTAACTCGACTAACAGAACCAACTTTAGAATTTCGAATTTCTAGCCTTAGAGTACTAATTAAGTTTATTTTTTAGTCCATTTTTCATTTTAAACATACTTAGGCACATATCACTTAAAATTGGGTACTATTTTGTGATAAAATAAGTGTTTGCATAAAATACCCAAAAACAAGTGAAGAATAAGGCAAAAAGAATATGAAAATTTGATTTTAGAATATTAGCAAGCAAGGGTGATCAACACATAGGCAAAACATATAGGATAGATAGAAACTAGATAGAAGGTACGTCATATTCATCCAAAGAAGTTATGAGTAGTTTGGATGTTACAACCCCAATTTTTGGGTTTATTTGGTGAGAAATGTAGTTTCTCATATTAAAGATAATTGAACAAATAATGATATAAGTTGTTTTGAATAAATGGATTTCTTTTACAATAGCCTTGATGGTTTTGTGCTTTATTGGCTGTTGGGCCCAGATAACAAGGACATTCAATTAATAAATAAATAAATAATTGAGTTTTTGAGAAAGGAATGATGTGGAAACCTCTAGAAGGCAAAAGAATGTAATCCAAGGAAGGATTTCATGCCTCTTGGGTTCCTTGGGTTCCAAGGAGTCCAAAGTTGGAAAAAGAAAGCAATAAGAAAAGAAAAGATTAATTAAGTATTTCCTTGTTAAAAAAGAAATGGAAAATAATGATAAAATGTGGGAAATAAATGAAAGGAGATATAATTGAGTTATCCTTAGTGGGATTTCGTATCCCAAGGATTCCTAATGATAAAAGGAATACTAATGAGGAAAATAAAAGAGAAATAAAGAGAAAACCTAAAAAGAGTTATTTTAATAAGAAATACACATGATAATGTGAAATAATGCATATTGATGCATGTAGAAGGATAATGAGTATTCCTTAAAAAGGAATTTCGAATTGTTAGAGTTTCTTGGGGTCCAAGCAGCCCCAATAAAGGAAAAGGAAGAGAAAATACCATAATTGTAAAATAAAGAGATAATGGGAATACATAATTAATGGATTATGTAAATTTGATAAAAGGAAGTATTTTCCTATGGAGGTATATATATATATATATATATATATATATATATTTGTGGCTAATAGATTAAAAGACAAATAAAGAGAGTGAAGGAGAGGAATTGTGAATTCCTCATATTTAAAGAAAAGAGAATATCAAAATGATTAAGAAGAGAGAGAAGGTTTTCTTATCCTTGAAGGAATATGATTCCTTTTGGGAAAGGGGCTCTTTGAGCCATGTATATACAACTCATGTCTTCGTTTCTCACCCTATACAAAAGGGGTAGACCCTTTGGGACGAGTTCCAGAGAGTTTCCGCACCTCCCACTGTCTTCCCTATCTTCTTCTTGTTCTTCATCATGAAAACCCAAACCGTGGGGGATTATGCACACCGGAGCCATGAAAGACCATGGCCTCATCTTGGTGAGAGCCTAGTGGTGCCTCGTCGACCTAAAGAGGGTTGGCCAGCTTTCCCTAGTGAACCATCTCGCACAAACCGCCTGTAGCAGGCTGCACGGCATGCCAATCAGTGCTGGTTGGACGTGCTGGAGACGACCTCGGTGGCCGCAAGATGGAGGAGCCCCGTGGGCACCGAAGCATGGCGGAGTCAGGGAGAGGTTTTCTGGTGAGCTCGGGGCCTGGAGGTGGAGGAGATGAGCCCACACACAGCTGCAGATCGCGGCTAGGGCGACACGGCTATGGCTGCACGAGGTTGAAGGAGGCAAAGGCCGTGTTGGATGAAATTGCCCCTCCGCGGGCTGAACAAGCAAGAACTTAAGTGAGGGTATAACGGTAATTCCATTATATTTCCAAATCCACAATATTGCATGGGCTGAGATGATGTGGCACAATCTCATTGGCTGCGGTAAGTGATTTATTGCAAAAATCATATCTAATGATTGGTAACTCCGATTAGGACAAATCTTATATGAAAATTGATCCTCAGAATGAGGGGAATTCAATAAAAATATGTTTAGAAGCTAATTCCTATTGATATACGAAAAGTAGTGTAAATCGTCATCTTTAATGAATTAAAGATTAAGAAACCCTATTTTGAAATGAATAAAGTGTTTAATAGGGTTTAATGGAACATTAGAGTTGATATTAACTTGTTAAATGTAAAACGGTACATTATGTTCAAAAAGGAAGAACTTTGCGCATGATTAGTCTAATTTGGAGTTTATGTGCACAAATATGCTTGAAATTTGAAAAGGACATAAAGTTATCATCTTTAATGATTTAATTAAGGAAAGACCCTTAGATTTGATGATAGATGGATTTAATGTTGTTCAATTGATAATTCAAGCCGATAATAACCTATTGTTGATGAATGTGAAGATGGAATCTAAAAAAAAATATGATCTTTTTATAAAATTGGCTTAATTTAGGGTTTCGTGCACGTTAATGAGCTTGAAAACCCTAATTTAGGTGAATGTCTTTTAATTGTTTTCATTGTTCAAATCCATGAATAAATAAGGATATGATGATCCTAAGTCAATTTGGGTATAAAGGACTACTAAAATGGATAGTTGAGCAATTAAGGTTCATATAAATGGAAAAGAGTATTTTAGGGTTTGTTAACCTAAAAGGGATAAAGTTTGAGAAATTGATCTAAGAAATCCTAATGAATATTAATTAAACCTTAATGCGGATTAGAAACCCTAGAAAGAGAATCCAAGTCAATAAAGTAGAATCTTGATAAAGTGTGTAATAAATAGAGTACATATTCTTTTCAGGAATTATGTGATGATTGAATTACTTGCTTGGATCTGTTGATTGGCTTGATTGTATATACATGAAGTATATGTTGAATAATATGCATGGCTCATCAAATCAGGTATGTGGTTACGCTTATGACTATACCGATTAGTTTTTCTGAGGATTGTATCGACGTTTCCCTCCATGCATGAAATAACTGTTGGATGTTTTAATTCATGCAACTATAAAGTGACTATGACTATCACTATGAGTATACATGTATAACTAGACAGATCTGAGTCCACCCCTGTGGCTATGCAAAGGCTAAGGATGACCTAGAGCAAGGTTTCGGGTATCATGAGTTAGAAACTGGGCTACACTTGTGTAGTGCCATGAGACTCTTAGCATACCATGAGTTAAGGAGTGGGCTACCTACGGGTAGTGCCATGTGACTCTGCCCTAGAAAATGATTCACCTATTAGGTGAAGTCATGAGGGTTAAAATGGGAATCTACCATAAGGGAGGTAGTATCCAGGTCCACTGTAGGGACAGTGCATGGAATAGGGTACACATGGATCGCGTAGATATACTTAAAACATAAACTTGTTTGTTAAATGATAATTGAATGTGATACATTATTATAGATAATTGCATGATTATTGTTTCCCCCACATACCGGCTTCGGCTGACCGACGTTTTGTTTGTCGACATTTTAGGAACAAGCCAAAAGGACAAACAATAAATCATCATATTGTGAAATACATGAAGAAAAATACAAGGAGGATTAGTTAGAGTAGAATCCTTAAGTGGATAGAAGTTTAGAGATCCAAGTTTTCAAAAAGGTATGCAAAAATTTATTTTCTTACAGCTTTTCAGTATAGTCTGTTAAAATTTGATAATTATTCTTGGTTAATTGTCGAACCTTTGATCTGAAAGTTATGGGTGCGGCTTCGACCTCTCGGTCTCCCTTAATTGGGGGTTATCGGGAGGTGGGGTCGTAACATTTCATATCAGAGCGTAGTTTCCTCACTTAACCATTAATAATTATTAAATTTTACAAACTCCATAGAACCCAAGGGAGTTATTAGAGGATTATCCAAAAGACAGAGGTGTCTAGAAAAGGATCACGACCGGGGGCTGGCAATATTTTCCTCTGCACCGCTAGTCGGAATACGAGGACTCCCAGATCCGTGTGACTGCCTGGCCAAAGTCTTAGGGTTTGAATCGAAATAAGATACCTCTAGGACTTCTCATCTTATTCATCCCTTCTCACCACAAAATTCTGATAAGGACCTAAGATTTAGGGTTTCCTTTCTTCTCCTCACCCTCTTGAGGTATGGGTAAGGTTAATAAGGTTTAAGGAATCCTCCACCAAATTAATGAAAAGTATGTAAATAAAATGTCATGGACATAAGCTTAGTAGATTAAGCACAAAATAAAGAATAGATACATGCTTAGGTCGTATGACATAAGTTGTCATGTCCTCAAAAGAGACCTGAGGCTAGACCTTCTTGTCAGGAGGATAAGTTAGTCTTGGAGATAGAGATCTCCATTGCAAGTAGAGACCTGGCACATCCTTTGAGGATGATGCTAACCCTAATCTTAAGTGAAGGTTAGAGAAAAAGGAGTTAGACCAGGTGTTTGAAAGGACATGTCTTTGGGATGCCATATGATCCATGGGTGACCTAGCACCTTTGGCAACCCAACCCAGGGAAGGGTCATGCATGTTGGAGTGAAGGATATCTTCTTCATTGATGAGGTTAGAGAAGAACCTATGGAAACCCCATGGGCTTATATGGGCATAATAGGCACCCAGAATGTATCAGTAGTGCGAGCTATAGGTTGAAACCCTAACCGGGAGAGTTAGATGGATAGCTTATGTGATAAGCCTAAAGGGCTATAGATAACCTTGAGTGAACATAAGCTGAGCATAGGCTTCATCCAGGTAGGGGCATGCTTTTGAGGTTGACCCTTCACGAAGAGAGGACCTCTAATGGTGAGGTTAGTTATAGGGTTAGCTCTAGAGAGAGAGCAGGAAACCCAGCAAGAAGGTTGGAATCCTAGACTCTGAGATATGAGGAGAAGTCAAGATTTGAGGATGATGCGACCTAAGTGGATGATAGTGGTTACCACATGCTTGATCCCTAGAGGTTGATGATGTCTTTGTTGTCATGGGAGGGACCAAAACCTAGAGGAAGGATGAGGTTTCTGGCACCTATGTGCCTATGGTATAAGTGTTTACCTTCTGAGAAAGGAAGAAGATGTTCTGCATACCCTGAAGTGGATTTGTAATAGGTTATGAGGCCTTGTACCTTATGGTTTGTCCTTGAGGAGGATCAAACTCTAAGTGTTGCTCGAGTTGAAGGATGACAGGAAGTGCACATTATGCCTTTTGCAAGCTTGATTCATGGTTAAGAGATAGAGCATGCAATTGGACACCTAAAAGTGAACCTAGGGTTCCTAGGCCTAAGAGGCGAAGTGGTATACCTAATGCTCATGATGAGAATTAAGTTGCTATAGTTTTGAGCATGGTACACCTCATGTATAGAGGAAAAGGGAAGCCCCTTAAGTTTAAAATATGTTTGATGAACCCCTCACAACTAGGTTGTTGATAAAGAAAGGTATGATCTTGATACAACATTGAGGAAAGAGGACAAGTATGACCTAGCATGGTACAGTAGGTGATCTGCTTGTGCCATAATAGCTTGCTAGGGTTAAGTAGGCTCATGTGGATGTAAACCCTCGACCTAAGAGCTTTTTTGACCTTGTTGTCAAGAGATAGTTTTCCTCCCATCCTGGGAGAGGGACCCCTTTGGTAGGGTGTATATCAGTTTTGTTGGCTTAAGGTAACCTAAAGAGGTCTCTTAGGATATTGAGAAGCTAAGTGAAAAGTATATGGTATGAGAATGAACCTGTAGACCCATAGATATCCATCTCTAAGTGAATGCGGATGTGTTACCATGGAGTTAACCGGTAAGGGCCTAACCAAGGTAGATAGGTCAACATGACCTCTATGAAAGGATGGAGGTCAGCCCATGTATCCAAAGAGAGATGATGAAGGCTTGGGCAAGGTTATAAGTTGGACATGTACTATAAATGGAGAATCCTAAGTCTATCCTAGGGTCAGGTAGGGATAAAACTAATGGAAGTAGGAGTTGCCTAATTCCCTAGTTGCACATGACCATAGGGTCGGGAGGTAACAACTATCATTGTCCGAGGGACATGTGTTAGGAGATTGATCACCTTCATGAACTCACGGGACCCAAAATGCAGATGAGTAGGGAACTCTCTTGATGCATGAGGGAAGAGGGATGACCCCAAAAGAGCCGGTACCCTATAGACCTAGAGGAGATGACCAAGGATATAAACCTCAGTAGGTTCAAGACTAGTTTGATATCATGATGTCTATGATGTAGAGACATATGTGGCACATTGCAAATTGGATGTAAAGGTGTATTGGCAAGGTGGGATGTACCATCTCTACTTTTGGAACAGGAAGAACTATGTATTTGGACTGCAGCCAAATGCTTATTTCCTCTTGTTATTGGGGTGAGAGATAGGACATTACGCATGCCATGCACCAAGGATATGAGATGATGTAGGTTGGAACGTTGCCATGAGAAATGGGGATAGAGAAGATAACCTACCCTGGTAAATTGAATGATACAAGGATGGTTTGCAAACGCTAAAGAAAAATAAGGTAGTCATCTTATACGAATGTTTTTACCATGAGCTATGAGTTATGCCAGGTTGAGTTCGAAAACCAGAAGAATGAGCTCAAAGTGTTCTTGATAAAGATGGACTTAGAGTTTGAGTTTGAGATGATAAGTGAAATACATGGAAGTGTATGTCTTCAATGGAACTAATACCTAAGGATGTGAAGTGGTAATGGATGCCCTGGTTGAGATATATCTGCCTAGTTTGGCTAGAAGAGGTTGTTAGACTAACCCTAAGTTGAAAAAGAAGATATGTTAGGCTAGCACTCAGATATAACAAGATCTATTGAACAAGATTGTGGTTGTTTGGTTAGCCAGCCTAGTCCTTAATGCTATGAAAGGATAGGTGTAAAACCACGGATACACCTCTGTGGATAGGAAGGTAATAAAACCCTGATGAGAGTAGCTTAGGGTTTTTGAGGAACTGATCTTGAAGAATAATGACTTAAAGGAGATCATGATTTTAAGATCACCATACACCGTACTACGAAGATAATGTTTGACAGTGGTACTTTAGATACCTAAGATAAAGTTGCATGTGGTATATGGCCATGCAAGCTGAGGTGAAAGATGAACACCAGTAACCCAGCGCATTGTTATGAAGGATAAAGAGAGTCCCCGAGAGGGAATGGAAGATCACCAATATGGATGTTGTGGTAAGTCTCCTCTAGACCAAAGAAGGTCAAGATGCAATATGGGTTATGGTAGATCGCCTTATCTAGATGGCATGAGAAAGAAAGAGTTCTGTCAGGGGATAGATTTGGTTGAACTACCCATGATAGAGATGGTTCCACTACACCATGAAGCGAGTTCAAAGGTTCTTGAGTTTGACCTAAAGGCTCCCTTCCAAAAGGTGGAAGTAGATAAGTGAAGAACTCAATATTAGTATAGTTTATCACCCCTAACTATGGTTAATATGATCCAGACTAAAGGGGTCTAATGAGAGCATATGTGCTGGTTCAGGGTGATAGCTAGAGACAGTTCTTGTCCAATGAATGATGTGATGATAACCGCCATAGCCAGTATCGAGATTTAAAGAAGCTCTGTAAAAGAGGTTGTGTCGGTCACCACTTCAGTAAGGTGATGTTGGTGAAAGGATCACGTGATGGTTAGAAAAGGGCCACAATGAGTGTAGATGAAGTCGCTTGATCGTGCTATGGCTGAAAGGAGCCTAGAGATGACAAGAGTCGTGAGCAGATGCAAAGTAGACTGACATGCAATTCACTGTGGGAAAATATGTGACATGAAAATCTGACACCTCTAAGTTATAACAAAGAGAGTTGAGTCCCCGATGCATGGGTTCTTTTGAAATGGTTTGGTGGAGAAGGTTAAGATTGACCTTACCCCTCAGGATAAAGTAATGTGTGATGAGTTCCATGTGTCCAATTTAAATCACTATGTGAGGTGTCCTGACCATGTGCTGAGGAATGAACCTAGTGAGCCCCAAGGGAGGCTGAAATGGCCTGAGTCCACATGTGCAGTTTATAGACGCCATGGTGAAAGAAATCAGAGGAAAGAATATGTGATGATAAAGGTTCTTTGGAAGCGCCATGAGTACGGTAAATCCACATAGGGGCCAATGATAGACATGGAAAAGTCTTATCCTAAATTGTTTGTTTGCTTGATAGAATTTTGAGGACAAAATTCCTATAAGAGGGGAAGGATGTTACCACCCCAATTTTTGGGTTTATTTTGTGAGAAATGTAGTTTCTCATATTAAAGATAATTTAACAAATAATGACATAATTTGTTTTGAATAAATGGATTTCTTTTACAATAGCCTTGATGGTTTTGGGCTTTATTGGCTATTGGGCCCAGATAACAAGGACATTCAATTAATAAATAAATAATTGAGTTTTTGAGAAAGGAATGATGTGGAAACCTCTGGAAGGCAAAAGAATGTAATCCAAGGAAGGATTTCGTGCCTCTTGGGTTCCTTGGGTTCCAAGGAGTCCAAAGTTGCAAAAAGAAAGCAATAAGAAAAGAAAAGATTAATTAAGTATTTCCTTATTAAGAAAGAAATGGAAAATAATGATAAAATGTGGGAAATAAGTGAAAGGAGATATAATTGAGTTATTCTTAGTGGGATTTCGTATCCCAAGGATTCCTAATGATAAAAGGAATACTAATGAGGAAAATAAAAGAGAAATAAAGAGAAAACCTCAAAAAGAGTTATTTTAATAAGAAATACACATGATAATGTGAAATAATGCATATTGATGCATGTAGAAGGATAATGAGTATTCCTTAAAAAGGAATTTCGAATTATTAGAGTTTCTTGGGGTCCAAGGAGCCCCAATAAAGGAAAAGGAAGAGAAAATACCATAATTGTAAAATAAAGAGATAATGGGAATACATAATTAATGGATTATGTAAATTTGATAAAAGGAAATATTTTCCTAAGGAGGTATATATATATATATATATATATATATATATATATATATATATATATATATATATATATATATATATATATGTGTGTGTGTATATATATATTCATGGCCAATAGATTAAAAGGCAAATAAAGAGAGTGAAGGAGAGGAATTTCGAATTCCTAATATTTAAAGAAAAGAGAATATCAAAATGATTAAGAAGAGCGAGAAGGTTTTCTTATCCATGAAGGAATATGATTCCTTTTGGGAAAGGGGCACTTTGAGCCGTGTATATACAACTCATGTCTTCGTTTCTCACCCTATATAAAAGGGGTAGACCCTTTGGGATGAGTTCCAGAGAGTTTCTGCACCTCCCATTGTGTTCCCTATCTTCTTCTTGTTCTTCATCATGAAAACCCCAACCGTAGGGGATGATGCACCATGGAGCCATGAAGGACCATGACCTCATCTTGGTGAGAGCCTGGTGGTGCCTCGTCGACCTGAAGACGGTTGACCAGCTTTCCGTAGTGAACCAGATTGCGCAAACCGCCTATAGCAGGTTGCACGGCATGCCAATCAGCGCTGGTTGGACGCACTGGAGACGACCGCGGTGGCCGCAAGATGGAGGCGCTCCCTGGGCACCGAAGCATGGCAGAGTCAGGGAAAGGTTTCCCGGTGAGCTCGGGGCCTGGAGGTGGAGGAGATGAGCCCACACACAGCTATAGATCGCGACTAGGGTGGCACGACTATGGCTGCACGAGGTTGAAGGAGGCAAAGGCCGTGTTGGACGAAATTGCCCCTCTGCGGGCTGAACGAGCCAGAACTTAAGTGAGGGTATAACGGTAATTCCATTATATTTCCAAATCCACAACGTTGCATGGGCTGAGATGATGTGGCACAATCTCATTGGCTGCGGTAAGTGATTTATTGCAAAAATCATATCTAATGGTTGGTAAATCTGATTAGGACAAATCTTATATGAAAATTGATCCTCAGAACGAGTGGAATTCAATAAAAATATCTTTAGAAGATAATTCCTCTTGCTATATGAAAAGTAGTGTAAATCATCATCTTTAATGAATTAAAGATTAAGAAACCCTATTTTGAAATGAATAAAGTGTTTAATAGGGTTTAATGGATCATTAGAGTTGATATTAACATGTTAAATGTAAAACGGTACATTATGTTCAAAAAGGAAGAACTTTGCACGCGATTAGTCTAATTTGGAGTTTATGTGTATAAATATGATTGAAATTTGAAAAGGACATAAAGTTATCATGTTTAATGATTTAATTAAGGAAAGACCCTTAGATTTGTTGATAGATGGATTTAATGTTGTTCAATGGATAATTCAAGCCGATAATAACCTATTGTTGATAAATGTGAAGATGGAATCTAAAAAAAAGATGATCTTTTTATAAAATTGGCTTAATTTAGGGTTTCGTGCACGAATATGCATTAATGAGCTTGAAAACCCTAATTTAGGTGAATATGTTTTTTAATTGTTTAATTGTTCAAATCCATGAATAAATAAGGATATGATGTTCCTATGTCAATTTGGGTATGAAAGACCATTAAAATGGATAGTTGAGCAATTAAGGTTCATATAAATGGAAAAGAGTATTTTAGGGTTTGTTAACCTAAAAGGGATAAAGTTTGAGAAATTGATCTAAGAAACCCTAATGAGTATTAATGAAACCTTAATGCAGATTAGATACCCTAGAAAGAGAATCCAAGTCAATATAGTAGATTCTTGATATAGTGTGTAATAAATAGAGTACATATTCTTTTCATGAATTATGTGATGATTGAATTACTTGCTTGGATATGTTGATTGGCTTGATTGTATATACATGAAGTATATGTTGAATAATCTATATGACTCATCAAATCAGGTATGTGGTTACGCTTATGACTATACCGATTAGTTTTTCTGAGGATTGTATCGACGTTTCCCTCCATGCATGAAATAACTGTTGGATGTTTTAATTCATGCAACTATAAAGTGACTATGACTATCACCATGAGTATACATGTATAACTAGTTAGATCCGAGTCCACCCCTGTGGCTATGCAAAGGCTAAGGATAACCTAGAGCAAGGTCTAGGGTATCATGAGTTAGAAACTGGGCTACACTTGTGTAGTGCCATGAGACTCTTAGCATACCATGAGTTAAGGAGTGGGCTACCTACGGGTAGTGCCATGTGACTTAGCCCTAGAAATTGATTCACCAATTAGGTGAAGTCATGAGGGGTAAAATGGGAATCTACCATAAGGGAGGTAGTATCCAGGTCCACTGCAGGGACAACACAGGGAATAGGGTACACATAGATCGCGTAGTTATACTTAAAATGTAAACATATTTGTTAAATGATAATTGAATGTGATACATTATTATAGATAATTGCATGATTATTGTTTCCCCCACATACCAGCTTTGGCTGACCGACATTTCGTTTGTCAGCGTTTTAGGAACAAGCCAAAAGGACAAACAGTAAATCATCATATTGTGAAACACATGAAGAAAAATACAAGGAGGATTAGTTAGAGTAGAATCCTTAAGTGGATAGAAATTTAGAGATCCAAGTTTTCAAAAAGGTATGCAAAAATTTATTTTCTTACAACTTTTCAGTATAGTTTGTTAAAATTTGATAATTATTCTTGGTTAATTGCCGAACCTTTGATCCAAAAGTTATGGGTGCGGCTTCGACCTCTCGGTCTCCCTTAATTAGGGGTTATCAGGAGGTGGGGTCGTAACATTAGATCTAATAAAATTAAATTTCTCTCTAGCTAGAGGTTTAATGAAAATCTCCATAAACTGATTTTTGGTGTCCACATGCATGATATAGATATCTTTTATGGCAATGTCATCATGAAGAAAATGATGATGAACCTCTATATGTTTATCTATACAATGAAATATAGGATTGTAAGATAAATATATTGCACTAGTATTATCACAATAGATAGGAGAATCATCAAAATGAATGTTAGAGTCTTGGAGCATTTGCTTCATCCATTGGACCTGGGCACAACAACTCCCAACAGTAATATATTCAACCTTGATAGTTGATAATGCCACCGTACTCTATTTCTTGGAGAACCAAGACATGAAAAATGGTCCTAGGAGAAAGGAAGTGCAACTTGTGCATTTTCAACCAATCAAGCATCCTAGATAATCTGCATCGCTATAGGTTGTACGAGTAATGTCCCTTGACTTGAGATACCATAGTCCAAAATTTGGAGTTTTGGATAAGTACCTTAAAATCCTCTTAACATCCATGAGATGTGGTTTCTTAGGATTTGATTAAAAGCAAGCACACAAGCCAAAACTAAACATTATATAAGGTCTAGAGGAAGTTAAGTAAAAATAAACTTCCAATCATACCTCTATAGAGATTACATCTACCTTCTCACCTTCTTCATCTTTATCACGTTTAGTGGTGTTTGACATGGGTGTATCAATCATATTGGTGTTCTCCATCCAAAAGAGCTTAAGTAGCTAACTTGTGTACTTGTTTTGGTTGATGAAATTCCCATATTTAGTTTGCTTGATTTGAAAGATGAGGAAGAATGTAAGCTCACCCATCACACTTATCTCAAACTCACTTTGCATAAGATAACTGAACTCCTTGCAAAGGTAAAGATTAGTTCTGTCAAAAATGATATTATCAACATATAATTGAATGATAAGAAAATTGTTAGAAGTGTTCTTTAGAAACAAGGTAGAATCTACTTTTCCCATATATACCCATGATCTAACAAAAAGTTCTTTAATTTCTCATACCAAGCTCAAGATTCTTGTTTGAGTCGATAGAGAGATTTTGTAACAAATAAACATGGTTAGGTAAGCTATCATGTTCAAAGTCTGAGGGTTGTGAAACATACACTTCCTCCTAAATTGTACCATACAAAAACACACTTTAAACATCCATTAGAGAAAGAAGAAAGTTTTATAACTAGAAAAATCAAGCAACATACGAATGGACTCAAGTCTAGCTACATGTGAATATCTTTCACCAAAATGTATACCTTACTACTGATTGTAGTCTTGAGCCACTAACCTTGCTTTGTTCCTTACTGCTTTGCCGCTTTCATCTAGCTTGTTGAGGTAGACCCACTTGGTGCCAATGATCTTTCTATCACTTGGTCTTGGCACTAGGGTTCATACTTTGTTCTTTTCAAATTTCTTCAACTCTTCTTGCATGGCTAGGATCCATTCATCATCCTTAAGAGCATCTTTGACATTCTTTGGCTCGAGTTGTGAGATGAAGGCAATCTTGGCTTGTTCTATGTTGAATGTAGCCCGCATATTCACTCTTTCAAATGTGTCACCTACTAAGATCATCTCTTATGGATGATTCTTTGCAAATCGACGGGTTGGATCCTTCTTCTCTTCATCTTTCTCTTCTTCTTGAGTGGCCACCTCTTTTCCCTTTTAGGTGGTGTTGAGTACTTTTAGAATAGGAATTACCTCACCTGTAGCATCATCATTTGGAATAATATCTTTTGTAATAGAGGGGTTAGTCTCAATAAATTTAATATTTATTGATTTTTCTACTTTACCAAGATCAACATTAAATATTCTATAAGCTGTGCTAGTATTGCTATAGCCAAGAAAGAATTCCTTACAAGATTTTGGATCAAACTTGTCGAGAGAATCTTTCGTATACAAAACAAAACAAGGACATCCAAAACATGGAAATACTCAATGGAAGGTTTTCTACCATGCAATATTTCATATGGGGTTTTCTTCAAAGAAGGATGTGTAAAAACCCAATTTTGAACAAAACATGATGTACTAACAGCTTCAGCCCAAAACTTATTTAGAGTGTCATACTCTAAATGTATGACACTAGCCATCTACTGTAGTGACCTATTCTTCCTCTCTACAACCCCATTCTGTTGAGGTGTTTGAGGTGAAGATATGTGTATATCCAGATTCTTCACAAAAGTGTTCAAAAAGATCATTTTCAAATTCTCCCCCATGATCACTATAGATGGAAACGATCTGGCAAGAAGCTTTGTTCTCAACTCATTTACAAAAACTAGAGAAAACATCAAGTTTATCACTCTTGGAAATGAGAAAGAAGGTCCAAGTATATCGAGAAAAATCATCGACAATAACAAGAAAATGCATGGAACCATGAAGCGGTTGAGTTCTCATTGGTTCAAATAGATCAATATGAAGAAGTTCAAGATCTCTCTTGGTACTAAGGACTCCTTTGGGTTTGAAGGAGGACTGGTTTTCTTTCCTTGGGTACAAGGTTGGTATTCCTCATCCTTTTCAAAATCAAATCCTCGTCCTTTTCAAAATCAAATTTGGGAAGTCCCTTGACTAGGTCCTTTTTTCTCAACTTCTTCCATGGATGCATATTTACATGACCAAGCCAATGATGCCAAAGAGAAATATCATTTGGATCAAGTACTAGGCATCTACCAACAACATGATTGATAGAGTCAAGCATAACTAAATACATATTACCACTTGTAATTCCCTTATATATGACTTTATAGGTGAGGGAATCTAGAATCAAGTATTCAAAAGAAGAAAACAACACAAGGTAGCCATTATCACATAATTGACTTACACTTATTAAATTGTGATGTAGTCCATCCACAAACTAAACATTCTTGATACACACGGATTCACCTACATCACCCTCATATTTTACCTTACCTTTCTTATTGTCCCCAAAAGTAAGTGAACCTGCTTTCTTCTTAGTGGAGTTGTTGAAATGGCTTATATCACTTGTCATATGTTTAATGTAGCCACCATCAACAATATATCTTCCTTTTTCCTGTAAGAAAGAAGAGTGTCAGTTCCCAGCTCAAACTTTGGGATCTGGAGTTAGCTTTGGGACCCATTTCATCTTTGGATTTTTCCCATTAGGCTTGTAAGGACAATATGTAGAGTAATAATAATCACATTTACAATTAGAACAAATCATAGGGTTCTTAGTACCAAAAGACTCTCCAATGAAAAAGGAGGTTTCCTTACTCTTTTTCTTACCTTTGGCTTTGTTATTGCCCTTAGGTGCTCCCCCTACAAATCCCAAATCACTAGTACCACTTTGTTTGGTAGAATATTCAAGGATTTCATAAAGGGAGTTTTTTTCCTGAGGAACTTCTGTAGAGAGGCTCTAATTTTATGATTGTCATCATTGATAGATATGATAGTAGAAGAAAAACTAGTAAGATCATCTCTAGCATGAACAAGGTTGACCTTCAAACTGAGGGCTTTAGTCAAAAAAGAATCTTTCTCAAGAGAAATAAAAGCAAAATCATTACTAAGAAAAATATGTCTAGAAGATGAATCATTGACTTGACCAAGAAACCTAGTGTTTTCAAATTTAAGCGTTCCAAGCTCATTTAGGCACTTTGAGTTATCTTCCTTAAGATTTTTAATGTTCTTAAGGTAAACGCCATTCTCTACCTCAACTAAATTGTATTAGAGCCCAAGATCAAGAAATTTCCCTTGCAAGTTATCAATGTTCTCAATATGAATTTTCTCATTATGCTCAAGAATTTCAAGTTTATCATACAAAGCATCAATAATTTTTCCTAACCTTTTTCTTTTATATTTATATTTAGCAAAAGAAGAATGGGTAGAAACAAGCATATCAATAAGTGTTTCTTTAGATAACTCATGCAAGCTTATCTCACTTACCTCACCAATTTCTTCACTTGTAGAGGCCATGAGTGCAAGATGGCACTCTCCATCTTCTTTGGAGCTTGTGCTACTTGAGGATGAAGCTTCACAAGCTATTTTAACTGTATTCTTGTGTCTTTTCTCCTTCTTTTTCTTCCTCTTGTACTTGATCTCCTTCTTGTAATCTTCCTCCTTCTTGTAGCTACCCTTGTGGTGTGACTTTCTTGATTTAGGACATCCACTCTTGTAGTGTCCCTTTTGTCCACACTTGTAACATCTAAGAGTAGAGGAGAAGGATTTCTTTCCCTTGAAGTGCTTTTCAAAGAAGCGAAAAACACCTCTCTACTATTAATAATGGTACACAAAAAGTCCAATGAGTAGTAGAGGAATTTAAAACATTGACTATATTCAATTTCATAAATATTTACATCAAAAAGTTTCCCAATAACGTTGTACATGTTATATACAATAAAATAGGTATCTTAAGATAGAGGGAAACTAAAATACATCAATTTTTCTCCAAGAAATAACTTAAGGGATATATCCAAGAAGAAAGGATGAACTCCTTATCCCTAATCTTAGGATGGTCCACTTATGCTCCTTTTGTACACTCTGATCCTAAACCTAGGTGGTTGGGATCACCCAACAAGTGGAGAAATAAAGTATGTGCCAAGTGAAGGAATAAGGACAATTATAAACCAAAGTATTGCATGAAAAAAATTACGATGCTAAGAGGGTCAAAAGTATGAGGCATGCAATAAATAAGAAGTCTGCCATGATAAAAAATAATAAATTTGCATGCATGAATAACATTATGACTACAAAAAATAATATAGAATCAAGGAACCTACCTAAGCTCAACCAATAGGTGAGGGAGAGTAGAACATTCCCAAACACCTAAAATATAAACAAAAGTGGAGAGTGTAAACAAATTCCCCTAGGAAAAATAACACATGCCCAACTGTGAGTGGTTGTACACATGTACACTACATTAGTTATTTAGTCAATAATTCATCATGCTGAGTAATTTGAAATGGCAGAGTAGAAATAAAAGCAATTTTGCAATGGGGTTCAAAACCCACAAAAAAATTGAAGTAAAGGTGCCAAAAGAAGGCAATAAAAAGGTTAAAGGCTAAGACTATGCCTCATTTGAAATATTAGGTTTGGATATCAAAATGCCCAACTAAAGGAACAAGTGTACACACTCATGCATAATATGGTTGCACATGCCTTAATGTAGAGTCCTAATTATTTCTTTCAACAACTTGGTGGTATCCAAATCTCTTTAACCTAAATTACAATATTTATGTATGCATTAGGTTTTCTTATATCATAAAGTTTAAGAAAACCCAATTTTGGACCTTCTAGGTAAACCTTTGATTTAGGACTCAAAACATGGTACAATCGATCAGTTGGATTCTCTTAATTAAGAAAACATATTTATATATGGATGTCAAATGAATTAGTTATCAATTTTAACCTTTTTATATAATTAAAATGGTTTTATAATAGACATCAAAATAGGGGATGCAAAACATGAACTAAAATTCCTAAAATGAAATTCTACTCAAAAAATGCTTTCCAATGACTATTTATTCGCATTTTTTTTACCATTTTACGATTTACTGTGAATTTCCAAAATTGGAGCAATCATGAATAAGGAAAACTAGAGTGTGACATCAATTAAATCTTGATTAAAAGCCGATATAAATAACTGGCAAATGGAACAAAAAACCTAAATGTGTATGACATATTAATCAAACACGCATGGGTATAATTGTCATTGAGCCATAACAATTGACTCGCAGTTGATGAATCAACACCCACATGGATTTACCAAAATGACCAATCAAATGGAATTGTTCTATTAAATTATCATGGGCACTACCGTCAAATCATAGCCTGGAATCATCTTACTTCATCCACGATGATGAGCACGAAATCTGGAGTTGGATTCCTTGATCGCATCCTGTTATATGCAATCAATAAGGAAAAAGGGTATGCACACAGTCTTTCCTCGTACCCCGATGAGCTCCAAGAGCCACGGATCTACTGTTGGGACATACTCTACCCCTAGAACTAGACAGAATAACCTAAGAAATAGGGGATAATGCTATATGGTGTCAACTACAAGGAATTAGTGAAAAAAAGTCACAAGCAAATCTAGGCAGTGCATCGTTGGGCTCTCGCCAACACACGTGAAGAGGAACTAGGGTCGGGGAGGCACTGAGGCATCAAGGCAGCTAGTGCAGATGAAAATCTATAAGCATTTATATAGGATGGGCCATTTGGTGGTGCATCGAGCCAAAAAGATGACGGAAAAATGAAGTACAGAGACCAAGGATGCTTACCGCACTTTTGATTGAACTGAGGTGGTTTGAGCAGTGTAAACTAGGTCGACGTCACCGGAGGTGAAGGGTGAGTGGGTCAGGGAGTTTGGGGCTAGAAGAAGTGAAATTGGACAAGGAGGAGGAATAAGTGCATTTTGTTGATACCATAGGGTCCTTTAAATAGAGGCAAAGATGGTCTCGCTTGTGATTGGAAAGTCATGGTGGAGTGGGGGTTCGAGTCCTAAAGGGGTGCTTAATCATCAGTGTGAGAGATAAGCAAAGAAATAGCTTGTTTGAAACGTCATTGAGAGATAAATATGAAGGAAAAAAAGAATCATGCAAAATGGTGGAGAGGTGAGTGAGAACTAGGTTAGGGAAATAAGGCATGTGAAATAGTTTTGCAACAACTACTAGATGTGAGGTTGAGGATGAGGTCCAACCTGTTGGATCTATTTAGAACTTAGATGATAAAAACTGGGTCATTGAATGGCATGCGTGAGAGGTAAGATTTATAAATGTAATGAATAATAGGTAAAACTAACATAACCATAGTGTTAAATACTCGCATAAATGAAATCGATTACAAACCTTGGTCAAACTATAATCCAAACTTGTTTAATTCCTTTGGGGGTTCAAACATTGACCAAATGACCTCAAGTTTAAACCATCGACTAATATTAATGTCTAGAATAATGACATACATTTAGATTTTTTTTACACAAGCTGTGATACTTAACCACTATATTGGCCATTAATATATATATTAATTTATTAAAGAGGGAAAATTAATATGAAATTTTTTTTAATTAAATCTTTGAGTAGAAAATTTGAGATAAGCAACATATATTAATTTCAAGAGTCATATCTCACCATGTTATTCTCTTTTGTGCTATAATTCCATCTACTACGAGAGAGAAAGAAAGAGGATTATTCTTTGCATTAACTAACTCAAAATCATACTACTTTTTATTCCTTGTCCCAAAGGCCATAGAAAACTTAATCCAATGATTATCTCACTTTAGAGCTCAATTAGCATTAATGACTCTAATTAAAACACTAGTTGAGACATTTGTGCTTAAACTCATATTTTTGCAACAATGTGAAACAAATATATTCCAAATCACTACATATTACTCAATTTCAACATTGAGGACAAAAATAATAGAAAAGATAGGAATATTTAGGAAAAAGGCCAAAATGGATATGAAGGAAATGAAAAGATTGGAAAAGGGTTAAATGAAAAATAAATCATAGTTTCAGTATGTTACAACAGTCCCCCCTTAAAGAGGATTTCGTCCTGAAAATCTCAACAAGAGGGAAGGGTGAGTATGTAACATCCCAATACTAAGAAACTAGGTGGTCACCTCTAATCTACAGTGCTTCACATGCTCTACTCATAAGTTGGGTTCTCATGGTTCACTAAGAGTTCCATTAATCAGATTACCATTTATGAAATATAGCACAATTATATTTTTTTCTTATTAGCATTATCTTCAATATGAAGTTAAATAAACCTTATTATTTGATTAATTATGTCATGTTATATTCACATTGTTGTCAAAACAATTACATCTCAACATTATGCACCAATCGTATATATTTCTTATTTACTCATTAAGAATTTTAAGCACAATTAAATGTTTGTCAATTATTTCAACATCCACTAATCTACTTGATCATTATTCTTAATAATATGTATTTAGATTTTGTTATCCTTATATTACCACCAAATAGAATTATACCAAATTGTTTTGTATGAAATAGGAAATATTATCCAATTTGTTATTAAGTCTACAATTAATATGTATAATGTCACATTAATGACATATATCTATATCACACATTATCACATTACCTTTCTTGCTCATATTAACGTCATCATTAATCATTCACTCATATATATTCACTTCTTATTAGTGACTATGCACTTTTAACACCACATCATGCATACATGCATATTTATTCGAATCAAATTACCATATCCATATTTGAGTCATTATATGTATTTCATTGAATAAGATGGAACACATTACATATTATTGAATTGATTCATATACCAAGTTATGATTAGGTGATTAATGAGGTGTGTATTACAGAACAAGGTGATATGCATTACATATATTGATGATTTGATTAATCTATAGTTAGGTGATTGCATACCATTTATGTGTATCAAGGTATGTTATTAGATTATGACACATGATGTTACCAATGTATCATGAAAGGCATTAAATATGTATAGGCTAAGGTTAGATGATTATTAATTAGGGATTAGACCAACATGATCAGTACATGTCACCCATATTTTCTTAGCATGTATTAATTTTAGGGTTAAGTTCCATCTATCTTACTCATCATATCATTAGGGTTTATTGGTTGATGACATTGTCAACATCATGTGCATCACCATTTTTATTAATATGTGAGTTACTCATATTATGTTCATTAGGTATTCATCAGGGTTCAATCATATGAACTATGTTCATTAATATATAAACAAACTTGTGGGTTTTCAACTATAATTTGTTTTAGACAAATCTAAGGATTTAAGAACACTAGCCTCTTAATCATGGAGTTAGGGTTTCTAAAGTTAGAGTAGATAGATTTTAATATGTTATAGGGTTTCATCCTCCTAAAGAGGATTTCTTCCTCAAAATCAGTGCACCCATGTCCTTAAAGGTGATAACTCTTAAAGGTTTTACCTACAAAGTCAAACTAAACTAGAGGTAAAAGAGTGAGTCTAATTAAACCATGTATAAGATCCAACACTTGATTTCTTTACTATCACCAACCTCAAAGTCTAGTATAGGGGGTAGACTATCCCAAACATGTAAAATATAAGGCTCCTATAAGGAATTATGGGACATAAGGGAATTTAATTGGGTACCCCAGTCATCATATTAGATTCCCAAGGGTATCCAACATAGATGGCTAAGGCTACTTTTGCCTAAAGGTATGCTATTTTGGACAATCAGTATCATCTTAAGCCAAGCCGGTGTCACATGGTTCTGGAAGTCCTCATGAACCAAGCTAGTGGAGTAGAGGAAAATATTGCTAGCCCCCAAATCTTGACCCTTTCTAGGCACCCTTGCCTCAAGTTATGTCCTAAAAGCTACCTAACAAGCTCATAAACTACATGAGGTTATGGGTTCTAACTAGGGAGACAAATTGAAATAGTCAAGATTCTGACTACCATGGGCTCTGATACCATGATGTAAAGAATAAAAAAACACCTCACTACTAATAATAATGGTATGTAAAAGACCAATGAATAGTAGTGGAATTTAAAACATTGACTATATTCAATTTCATAAAAATGTGTATCAAAAATTTTCCTAATAAGCGTGTACATGATATACACAAAAAAATGTGGATCTTAAGATAGAGGGAAACTAAGCTACATCAATTTGTATCAAATAAATAAATTAAGGGATAGGTCTAAGTTGAAAGGATGAACTTCATATTACTAATCTTAGGTTGTTCCACCATGCTCATGTTGTGCACTCTGATCCTAAACATGGGTGTTTGGGATCACCCAGTAAGAGGAGAAATAAAGTATGTGTCAATTAAAGAAATAAGGACAATTATAAACCAAAGTATTGCATGATAAAGATTTACTATGCTAAGATCGTCTAAAGTATGTGGCATGCAATAAAAAAGAAGTTTGTCATAATATATAATAATAAATTTGCATGCATGAAGAATATTAGGACTATAAAAACTAATATAGGGCCGAGGTACCTACCTAACCTCAACCAATAGGTGAGGGAGAGTAACACATTCCCAAACACCTAAATTACATATAAAAGTGAGGGGTGTAAACACATTCCCCTAGGAGAAATAACACATGCCCAACTATGGGTGGTTGTACACATGTGCACTACATTAGTTATTTAGTCAATAATTCATCATGCTAAGTAAATTAAATTGGCAGAGTGGAAATAAAAGTAATATAGTAGTGGGGTTCAAAATGCATGAAGTAATTGAAGTAAAGGTGCCAAAAGAAGTAAATAAAAAGATTAAAGGCCTAGACTATGCCTCATTGGAAATATTATGGTTGTATCAAAATGACAAATTGAAGGAACAAGTGTACACACTCATGCATAAATAGGGTTGCAAATATCTTAATGTAGAGTCTTATTTATTTCTTTCACCAGCTTAGTTGTATCCAAAATCTCTTTAACTTAAATTACAATATATATGTATGCATTAGGGTTTCATATATCATAAAGTGTAAGAAAATTGAATTTGGAACCTTCTTGGAAAACCTTAGATTTAGAACTCAAAACTTGGATCAATCAATCAATTGAATTCTCTGATTAAGAAAACATATTTATTTATTAAATTGCGAGTTCAAATTAATAATTAAAATGGTGTTCATAATAAACATCAAAATAGGGATGCAAAACATAAAAAAAACCCTAAAATTAGATTCTACTCAAAAAATTCTTTCCAATGACTATTTATTCATATTTTTCTGACCGTTCTAGGATTTATTATGAATTTCCAAAATCTGACAATCAGGAAGCCGAAAAACTATAGTGTTACATCAATTAAATATTGATTAAAAGACAATATATAACTGGTGAATGGACCAGAAAACCTAAATGCATGCAACATACTAATCAAACACGGGGTATAATTGTCATTCAGCCATAACAATGGACTCGCAATTGATGAATCAAAACTCACACAAATTTAACAAATTGACCAATCAAATGAAATTTCTCTATTAAATTAGCATGGGAACTACCATCAAATTGCATCCTGGAATCATCCTACTTCATCCATGGTAATGAGCAGGGAATCTGGAGTTCGATTCCTTGATCATAGCCTATTATTCACGATCAACCAGGAAAAAAGGGAGGCACACGGTCTTTCCTCATGCCTCGACAAGCTTGAAGAGACAAGGATCAACTCCTGGGACATACTATGCTCCTAGAACTGGCTAGAAGAACCTGAGAAATAGGGGAGAATGCAATACAGTGTCAACTGTGAGGAATCAGTGAGAAAAGTTAGGAGTAAATCTAGGAAATGCATCTTTGGGGTTTGGGAAACACATGTGAAGAGCAACTATGTCCTGGGAGGCACTGAGGCATCGAGGTAGCTAGCGCTAGTCAGAAGCTATAAGAGAATCTATAGGATGGGACATTTGGGGGCACATTGACCAAAAAGATGAGGGAAAAATGAAGAACAGAGGCCAAGGATGCATACTGTACTCTTTATTGAGATGGGGTGGTCAGAGTTGTATACATTAGGTTGTCATTGCTGGAGGAGAAGGGTGAGCGTGTCGGGGAGTTTGGGGCTAGAATAGGTGAAATTGGATGAGGAAGTGGAATGAGTGCAGTCTGTTGATACCTCAGGGTCCTGTAAATAGAGACAAAGATGGTCTCTCTTATGATCAGGCAGTCATGGTGGAGCAGGGGTTCGAGCCCTAAAGGGGAATTTCCTTGTCATTGTGAGAGAGAAGGCGAGTAATGGCTCATTTGAAAGGTTAGTGAGAGACAAATAAGAGGGGGAAGAATCATGAGAAATGGTGGAGAGGTGAGCGAGAACTAGGTCAGGGAAATAAGCGATGTGAAACAGCTACTAGACATGAGGTTGAGTATGAGGTCCATGCTATGGGATCGGTTAAGATCTCATATTCTCAAATATAGGCCATGAGATGGAGCACGTGAGAGGTGAGATGAATAAGTGTAATGTATGACAGGTAAAAATAATAGAACCATAGGGTTAAATGCTCGCATAAATGAAATCGATTACAAACCTTGGTCAAACTATAATCAAAACTAGTTTAATTCATTTGGGGGTTCAAACATTGACCAAATGACCTCAAATATGGACTATATGCTAATATCAATGTCTATAATAATTCTATACAATTATATTTTCTTTTTATACAAGCTTTGACCCATAACGACTATATTGTCCATTAATATATATATTAATGTATTAAAGACGGTGAATTAATATGTAAAAGTTTTCTAACTAGATTTGTGAGTATAAAATTCTAGATAAGCAACATATTTTAATTTCAAAAGTCATATCTCACCACATTATTCTCTTTTATGCTATAATTCCATCTAGAAGGAGGGAGAAAGAAAGAGGATTACATTTTACATTAACTAACTCAAATTCATACTACTTTTTATTCCTTGTCCCAATGGCCATAGAAAATATAATCTAATGATTATCTCACTTTAGAGGTCAATTATTTTTTTTGACTCTAATTAAAACACTAATTGAGACACTTGTGCAAAAACTCATATGTTGGCATCAATGTGAAACGAAAATATTCCAAACCACTAAATATTACTCAATTTCAACATTGAGCACAAAAAGGATATAAAATATAGAAATATCTAGGAAAAAGACCAAAAAGGATATGAAGGAAATGAAAATATTGGAACAGGGCAAATAAACCCAAGTTTTAGTATGTTACATGCTTACCCTTGATGTAATTGGCTTCATGCTCACTAGAGCCATCACATTCACTAGAGGAGGAAGGGGAAGTCCAGAAAGCAAGTTGTTGTTGAAGGATGACCTCCTCCACTTGAGCTTTCATGGCACTATCTTTGATCTTCTTTGCTTCCTTCTCTTATTCGGCTTCTTTTTCTGCTTGTCAAGCCTTGGCTCGTGAGCTTGTAGGTTGCCAATGAGCTCTTCGGTTGGTCTGTCACCAAGGCTTCTCACTTCTTCATTGGAGGTCACCTTTGACTCCCATCTCTTTAGTAGAGTCCTTGAGATCTTGAAAGTTATTACACATCTATCCAAAGTATTGCCCAAAGCAGGTAGGCCATGGATGATGACATTGAGCCTATATTACATCTCTACAATCCCTTCTTTCTTTCCCATTTTGAATTTCTCTAGAAGGTTCTAGATCTTAGCCTCCTTGACTTGCTTTATTGCCTCATAGGTAATGCAAAACTTATCCCAAATCTCATAGGTGATATCCCATGAGGAGATGCGGTTGAACTCCGTTGGGGTAAGGGTTGCATAGAGGATGTTTATGGCTTTGGCATTGAATTGGGCTTCTTTTAGTGCAACTTCATTCCATGTTGAGAAAACTATAGTTGGATCCTTGTAGGATGTGGCCATCACCTTCCACATATCAAAGTTCATCCCTTGAATGAATAACTTCATACACCTCTTCCATTAGAGGAAGTTTGTGCCGTCAAAGATCAGAGGACGCATGAAGAAGCCTCCCTATAGGTTGAGTGAACCATGTAGGTTGTCTCCAATCTTCTCATCTCGTGGGAGATTGTTGGAGAAGATCCTTGGGTTTGATACCACTTGTTCCCTCTAAGGCTCTAGAGAGGGAGAAGATAGATTCAAATTCTCACAATATAAGTTAGACCTTCAAATTATATCAATTAAAACCAATAGATTAAGAGAAATTTGAAGTCCTATCTAAGAAAGCATAGTAAGGATGAAAGAAATTGAAACATCAGAATTGCCTTTCGGCTGGTAAATATAACGATGAAGGGTGCCCTAAAATGGGATACCCGTATAAGGAGTGGAACCATGGTGTGAGAAGCACCAGCCAGAGGAAGGCTCATGGGATGCCTCATGAGACTCATAGGGGGTGTACACACCGCACACCTGATAGACCAGGTGTGGGGTGCATCCCCCACCTACCCCGTGTAACAACAAAATGGGGTAGGTATGAGTATGGGGTAACTATACAAAAAACCTGTGTGGCCCGTAGGCCCTACACAAGCTAATCAACTAAGTAAACTAACAAGACCCCACGCCCTTTTGACATGAGCTGGAATCATCTCACCCCAACCCCAGGCTGTGGCCGCAGCCCTAGTGGCCCTGGTGATGAGGGTGATGCGGTCCTCAGCTTCAAGAAGTTGATGGTCGTGGCGCCTCTTGTTGTGCTACTTCTAGATGAAGTACGCCGAGCAGGCCCATGCCATGGTTGTCAGCATCTCCATTCCTTCCATCCCTTGGTCTTATTGTGGATGGTTGTTGCTGTCTCAAGGAGGCTGTGATTTCTTGGGATCGAACAACCGCATAGCCCAAGATCTTGCAGTGGATTTTATGGATGAAGGGGCACCTAAAGAAGAGGTGTTGTGCATCTTCTCACTAGCGGAAGAAGCTACTACGGTCACTTTGGCTACTATTCCACCCCTTAATGACGACAGTCGTAGGGCTTGATGCTCAGCTCGGAACAGTGTCATGCTCCACCTGTGATTGACTTGATCACGCTAAAGGAGGCGGTCGAGATGGCATTGGGCCCCGACAACTTGGAGTTGTAGCCATAGATTTATGTTGTTGTCTTTGAGGAACACCTAACCGGTGGGTGTGCACTCAAATAGGTCCCTGTGCGCCTCCCAAGCACGTGACATATTCTTCCAGTCATTCGACACACCTTGGTGGAGTGCGCTCGACTTGCAGAAGACCAAGCTGTATCGTCTGCGGAGCCAGGTGGTCCACACCAATTCCAGTCTGGTGTAGAAGCGTATTAGGTGCTTAAGAGAAGCCCAACAGTTGATGGTGTGGACTTCCCTGAGGCCCAGGCCACTCTCTCAGAGTGGCTTGGCCATGCAGGTATAGCTCATGTAGTGGTGATTAACACCCCACACGAAATCACTCATCAGTTGTTCCAACCTCTCACACACTGAAGTGGGTAGGTGGCCTTGTTGGGCCCAGAAGGAAACGCGACCCTGCAAGTTGGTTTCGGTCAACATGCAGCGCACAGTCATAGAGATCTTGTCTGGTGGCCACTTAGAGATCATGTTCTTCATCTGATCCAAGCATGGGTTGAAGAAGGCTGTGGTGTGGTTTTTGCTGGCTAGAGGGAACCCTAGATAACGAGTGGGTAGGGAGTCAAGTTGGAAACCCACAGCCGCCCTCAGCCTATCCCTGTCCCCGACGCACGACTTGGACAGAAAAAGCTTGGATTTGGAGGGGTTGACCTTGATGCCAAAGGAGTCATTGAACTCCTTTAGGACTCTCTTCACTCCCCGGAGGCTGCTCCTCTTGCCCTCAACAAAGAACAAGACATCGTCGGAGAAGATTAGGTGTGAGAGGACATTTGTACTCTTGAATTTGAAGGTGTTAATCGCTCTGGTCCTCTCACTCTCATCTAAAAGCAGAGTGAGGTACTCCATAACTATTGTGAAGAGCAGGGGAGAGAGGGGCAGCCTTAGCGCAGCCCCCTTGAACTGTCAAAGAGACCCATAGGGTACCCATTGACCAAGATCGAGAAGGAACACGTGGTCACACATTGCTTGACCCAGTCCACCCATGTGACTGGGAAGCCCATCCTTTCCATCATAGCCCATAGAGCCGGCCAAGAAATGTGGTCGTAGGCCTTAGTTAGGTTTGTCTTAATGCATGCTTTTTTGGGAGCGCGGTGGATGTCAAAGTCGTGGAGGTACTCCCTAGCCAGTAGTGAGCAGGCTATGTTGCTGCCAGGGATGAATGCTCCTTGGTTGGGTGCAATCAGGCGATCGAGCACCGGCTTGAGTCTTTCCACCAAAACATTGACGAAGATTTTGTATAGAACCTCAACGCAGGCTATAGGTCAGAAATCTCCAAGTGAGCTTGCGTTGTTGTTCTTTCGGATTAGGGAGAGGAACGCATGGTTGGCATCCTTGACCATGGCTCCTCCCCTCATAATCCAGCACACTGTGGAGGTGACGCCGTGGCCGATCATCCCCCAATAGGTGCAGAAGAAGGCCGTGTTGAAGCCATCGGGGCCCAGAGCCTTATCAGGACCAATGGACCACAACACGACATTGATTTCTTCAGCCGAGCAAGGTTTTCATAGGTCATGGCCCTATTCTACTGATAAGGTGTGTCGTGGTTGTAGTCTAAGTGGGATGGGTTCATCCTCACTCTAGGTGTAGAGTTGGCTGAAGAAGGACACAACTTCAGCTTCCAACTCATCTTGGTTGGACACCTCCCTGCCCAAAGGGTCGATCAGGTGAGAGATTTTATCCCTCATCTTCTTATGTCGCATAGCCCCTTAGTAGTAGGCTGTGTTGTGCTCGCCATTGTGTACCCATCGGATTTGGCTCCTTTGGTAGAAATAGACCTCCTCCGTGACGTCGAGCTTATTCAACTTGTTGCAGAGTGAGGCCTTGAGGGCCATCAAGGTCGAACACAGAGGGTTGACTTGGAGGGTCTACTGCACCGTTTGGAACTCCTTGGAAGCCATGTTCTTAAGGTTGGCGATGTTGATAGTCCTACTGGACCAAGTCTTTAGCCCTTCCTTCACCGCTTGTAGTCTCTTGACGACGATGAAGAGAGGGTTGCCATCAGCCGACGAGCTCTAGGCACGTGAGACCACTTCATGGAAGCCCTCCCACTCCGGCCAGTAGTTGAGGCTTCAGAATGGTCAGGTGCGGCGCTCCTTTGTTGAGAACAGGGAGATGACAATGGCTGTATGGCCGCTGCCGTACAAGAACATAGTGGTAGAGGTGGTGTGTGGAACATGGTCGCCCATACATCGTTCAGAAGGGATCTGTCAAGGCAGCATGTGACGCTGTTGCTGGCTTGCTGACGGTTGGTCCACGTCAGGATGCCACCAAGCTGTCATGCCTCAAGGAGGCCTAGGCAGCTGATGGTCAAGTTGAACTCCCTCATGATCTTTCAGGCTACTTCCCTCCCCCCGCTTTCTCCTCATCACGCCTGATGGCATTGAAGTCATCGGAGATGATCCAAGGAACCATCGCAATGGGCTTGGCCTCCTTCAACTCGTCATAGAGGATAGAGCAGTGATGTGGCTCTGTGTGTGTGTGCACAACAGACATCTGGACCCTCGCCCCGCCTTTGTTCCTACACCAGGCCATGATGACCTGTGCCGAGATTGTCGTGGGGGAGACATCCCAGACCCTTGTGTCCCAACCCCAGTAGATGCTTGTTCTTCCCGTGGATGCCTCATTGGAGATGAAACACCACCCGTAGGGAATGAGCTCGCCAAGAGCCTTATGTGTTGCTTTGTCTTCGCCAATCTTTGTCTCTATTAGGAATCCCATCGCCACCCCTTGTTGTCGCAGGACCTGGAAGATCCTCCTCCTCTTTGTCGGCTCACACGAGCCATGCACGTTCCATGCCACCAGGGACATGGAATTGCCCACAAGGGGTTAGCAACAGCTCATAAGCTTGCGCTTGAAGCCTGGGGCGGCATCAGTGGGATCCATCAGTTCCTCCACCACTTCTGCGACCACTTCATCAGCAACCTCTTCACCCTCCATGGAGTCACCCGGGGTAGGGAGGCCTAAGAACACCTTCTGCTTCTTTAGAGCTGGGGTGAGATGCCCTTGGGTCAGCATGCATCTTGACATCCTCGTCCCCATCACGCCCTACCTTGGGGGGAGGGTCTCCTCCTTCCTGTTTGGCCCCTTAGAGGGAGAAGTCAGACAGGTGCTCGAGTGAGCCACCTGAGCAGGTGGAGAAAGAACCTCATCGGGGGTCAACGACACCACTTCATTAGGTCCCGAGGGTTGGGTCGTCTGATCAGGGGTGGTTGACTTGCCTCCCCCTCCTACAGGGCTTGGCTCGTCTGCCACCACCTTGTTGTCTTCCACGCTCGGAGTAGACTCGGTAGCAACAATGCCATTTTCCTCAAGTGTGTGGGGGCCCGTGGCAACTGTAGCCGAGTCTGGGGCTATGGCAGCGGCAGCATTAGGGCCCGACTATGTCTCAGCACTTGACGTACCAGTATTGTCCTCCGACCCACCACCTGCACCTCTAGATTTCTTCTTCTTCGTCGTTCTACTCCTACCACAGTGAGAAGCATCCCGTGGCCCACCTCCATCCAGGGTGTAGCTAGGCTGGGGAATGGACCGTGTCTTAGTGTTGGTGTGTCTCTCCCTTTGGGCGTCGGCTCTGACCTTATCAGAGACGAAAGGGCAACGGTGGAGCTCGTGGCCAAATGCCAAACAAGAGGAGCACCTGGATGGAACGAAGCCATATTCGACAGGGATCTTCTCAGCGTCGCACCCCAGGAACTAGATCGACACCTCCTTGGGTGGCTCCCGATCAGCTGAAAGGTCCACTAAGGAACGGGCCTATGGGGAGCCTGAGGTGGAGGAAACCCATGCTCCAATGTGCGAAGGCTTGCTGACGCAACTCGCCGCCCGTCCCACGATGTCCAGTGACCTAAGGTGGCCGAGCGTGGGGAAGGAAATCCAACATGGCATGGTGGCCAGGAGATTGCGTTCTAGCCTAATCGAGGGTGACCAGCATCGGACAACGACCAACCTACCATCAAAAAACCAGGGGCCACCATCGAGGAGTGCATTGTAGTCCGTTTTCAGCTCGCATTGAACTTCAAAGAATCTTCCTTCATGTCTGGCGAGGTCGAAGGATTCCAGGGGACGCTAGGCATGTCAAAGCCAACCTATGATGATGACTTCATGGGGGGAGGCGTCAAGCTCGTAGAATAACGTCGTGTTAGATTGTGACTCCTCATAGCTGGCCATCAATTCTGCTGGGATGACCGCAACCTTCCCTCACTCCGGCTGGACTATATGCTTGGTGAAGTAGAGTGCCATCTCAAGCGGCACCACATCCATGGTCGACTGTCACGTGGAGACCTCCGTCTAGTCCGTCATGGAGGTGCCCATGGGCTAGGCAGTCGGGGCCTGGCTCACAGCAGCAGCCTCTACGTAGGATCACTGCCTCTAGTTTGGGGAGGGAAGGACTGATGACGTTCACCCCACTTGGACAAGGTGGCTTAGAGTACTAATCTCCAAACTAGAGAGGTCAACCTCTAGGACTTTGCAATCTGTGTATATTTATATTAATTCATAAGATATACAAGGAGACCACCATACATTCAAGGACGTGCCTATTCAAGATAAGAGTCTTCCACCTACAGAAGGACTTACCCACCTGATCAAGATGTCTTCAGCCTTCAATAAGGACTTACCCACACTTTCATCAAGTATTTGGCCTTACAGGAATTTCCCACTCTTCTTGAATCTTGGCCTTGCCCTTCTCCTTCACTTGAAGAAGATCTTCACCTCTTTTTCAACCTTGACGAAGAACAATAATAGCTTCACCTCCTCTCAGAGAAGCTTGCTTCAACCTATTCTATTTGAGAAAGGGGGTAGGGAAGATGGAATGAAATGAGAGCTTTACAAGCACATGGAGGTAGATCTCTCACAACTTGCCTAACTCACTCATAATAATGAAATGCTCTGTAAATGAGAGAGAGAAAGGGGCTCAAGGAGTTGAGCACACTCAACTATAGAAAGGACTTAGAATAGCATGAATGAACAAACTTGGAATGAAATCCAAGGGACCTATTTATAGCTGGAGGTGTTACCTTGAGTGTGGGATCACTTAAGGATGAAATATAGCCATTTTGCAACTTGAAAGGATGTATTTTCTCTCACAATATGCCTCCAATGGTTATAATCACTTTTTCTGTGATTTTTGTACAGTATATTTGGTAGAATTTCAATTAAGGTAACTCCATCGATCCAATAAGTGGCAAAGCCTTTTCAAACTATTGGTCGAGTTTGTTTAGGGAAACTCAATCGGAATCAAAATAAGTTTTTCTTATTTGATAGACCGGTTGAGTTCTATGAGTGTGTAACTTGGTCGATTGGTCTCTTCAGAAAATCCATCACTGGATCAGTTGAGTGTCTGATATACATCATGTGACAAAATTTCTAATTTGACTTTTGAGTGACCAAACGTTGGAATTAAGTGTCTCTAAATTTTCTCGTCTTAGTTACAAGTCATATCATTAATAGAAGTGATTACAAAATTAATCTAAGGTCATTGGGAGTGATTTCCCAAAATGCACTCTTGCAATTTTTTTACTTGAACTTGAACAAGCTAGGGCTTGTGTAATTTGATCCTTTTTATATATCTAAAGCCTAAAATAAATCTTGAATGAACATGTTAGATACATAGGAATGGAATGATTAAGTCATTATCAAAATATGGGCAATGTATAGCTCTCAAGTCAATAGAAGAATCACAAAATGTAGTGGAATCTCAAGTTCCTTATATAACATAAAACTCATAGTTCTAGTAGAACACACCTTGAGATTGAAAGATTATGATACCCTCAAGAAGGAGGTGAGTTTGTCATATTTGATGAGTCATCTACCTCACTAGAAGCTATTGAGAGACCCAAATATGAAGCATGGCTTGAGGCCATGAGATCCAAGATGGACTCCATGTACACCAACAAGGTATGACCTTGCTGGATCCACCTGAAGGGGTAAAACCCATAGGGTGCATATGGGTTTATGAGAAAAGACCTACATGGAAGGGTAATTTGGTTGCAAAGAGTTTCAACAAGTTCAAGGTGTTGAACATGATGAAGTCTTTCACCAATTAGCATGGTTAAATCTATCATAATCATGCTTTCTATTGGAACTGAATGTGACTATGAGATTAGGCAAATGGATGTTAAATTGCATTCTTTAACTAGATTAATTATGAGGATGTGTGCATGACACAACCTAAATGTTTTATAAATCTAATCAGGCAAATAAAGTCTATAAGATATAAAGGTCTACGGAATGAAACAAGCATCTAAGAGCTCAAATATTCTATTTGACAAGACAGTGAATGAGTTTGACTTGAGTCAGAATAAATGTGAAATATGTAATAATAAGAATTTAGTAGGAGCATATTAATATTCCACATGATGATAATTAATGACATCCTTATCCTATAAATGTTAAAATCTAGCAAGGAAAGTACCTTCTCCATGAAGATTTAGGCAAAGCATCATATGAGCTAGGAATTGAGATTTATAGAGATTGATCTGGAAAGCTTCTTAACCTAAGAAAGAGAGCATACATTGGCAAGATGTTGAAGGAGTTCAACATGAAAAACTCAGTGAGATAAAACTTGTCTATGTTCCATGGAGTTCATCTCTTAGGAGCCCAATGTCCCTATTCTTATGAGGAACAGGAACACATGGATAGATACCATATGCATTTGCAATTGGATCTATATGCAATGTTGTGTACTTATTCTATTATATCATATATATTGGGAATGAAGAAAGGATATCCAGTTATCTCCTATGTATTGAACATGATGATAGGATACATATATATATATATACATATATATATATATATATACATATATATATATATATATATATATATATATAGGGATTATCTTTAATACCCAAGCGGGTAGCTACTGCACACCCTTCCCATCACTTTTTTTTTAATTTTCAATTGTAGAGGAGAATTTTATCTAGCTCCCCAAAAAAATTGATCCAAAAATAATATCATTTTCCCCACCAAAATAAAAAAACCTGTCCATATATTTATCATTTGCCCCACCAAAATAAAAAAACCCGTCCATATATTTACTAACTATATATTTTCTGTGCAATTACTTTTTTAGTCACATAGTTACTTTTTATATCAATATAGTTACTCTTTTGATCAGAAGAGTTACACTTGTGTACCATATAGTTACTCTTTTGGATGTGCGAGTAGCCAGCAGGTAGCGAAAATCTGGCTACCCGTGTGGGTAATGAATAAACAGACATATATATATATATATATATATATATATATATATATATATATATATATATATATATATATATATATACCCCTATCTAGCAATCTCATATGTATTGAACATGACTAGAAGATATTTTTCAAATACTAGTGAAAGTCACTGGAATGACATAAAGAATATCCTTTAATACTTGAGAAGCACTAAGGATCAGTTCCTTGGTTATGGTAATAATGAATAGTTGGGTATAAAGGGTTACATCAATGCAAGCTTCTAAAATGACAAATAAAATCTTGATCACAATTTTTTTGGTGTTTAACCCTAAACGTGAAGTGTAAGCTAAAGAAATTTGTTTAAATCTACAATAGAATTTGAGTAACTTGGTGTTATGAACAATAGAATATATTGTATGGATCTAGAAATCCATATAGATAAACTTGTCGAAGGTTCCAACAATTGATGAAACAATAGAAATATTGTGACAGTAGTGGAGCTACTGGTTAGGCAAGGAATCTCAGATAGAATACTGCGATACTTCCATCTCATACGAGATGTCATGCAATGAGAAGATGTGAAACTTAAAAACAGAAACTTGAAGCAAATGTTGCTAACCCTCTATAAAAGCACTTGCACAACAGAAACATGACGGACATGTTAAGATCACATACAATAAGATTTATAGGTGATTGGCTCTAAGTGCATGTGGCAGTATGTTGGGGTATGTGCCCAGAGAGTGAATCAAATTTTGATTGGATTGAGGCATTAAATACTTGATGTGATATTTATAAAGGTAATGTCGTCTGTTATGTTTGTCTAAGAATGAGATGATGACACAGACATAAGTAGATGTATAAAGAATCATGTTACTCAATGACATATGTCCTCAGGTTGAGGACCTGAACAATGACATCACATTTATGATAAGAGTACATACATTATCTCTATGTCCCTAGTCAAATATTACTGTGGAAGCAAAATAGACAACAATAATACATAAGACTAGAGTGTGTATTTACTGATGACAAAGTCTCATTAGTCATCATATGTAACAAATTAAGAACACATGTACATGTTATATAACAGTGTATCGGGTAGATCCACCATGACAGTGATACATGGAGACAATGGAATGGTAGTCAAAATCATCTCTCATTGTAAGGAGTGGGGTCCTAGTGGGGAACCACTCCCAACTAAAATAAAAAGGCAACATCCCAAACCAAACAACAACATAAATTTTTTTCTAGATGATAACCAATTTATTCAACATGAATGTATCATAACACCAAACTTGCAGCAGAATATAAAGATGTATCTAACCATTACAAATCTTGTTATCATTACTAATCTTTCACCATGCATGGTGATATAAAGGAAACACTAACTACACATAAGACTAGCTAAGGATCACATAACAATTTCAATAAAGTCTCCCATAAAGATCCAATTAAACATGTTGAGGTCCTGGTCCAACCTAGTTGTCTCCTCCTTGACCTATATCTGGGGCTGGAATCATACCCCACAAAATGAAAATTGAAGATGACATAAGAAAAAAGATGGTACATGCATACTAAATTCAGTATTAATCAATGTTATGAAATAAAAGATGTTAAGTAAGCAAGGATTCCCAAAAGAAAAGGAAAGGAATACCCAACTGGGCATAAGAGAATATGAATTTCAAAAGATGTTAAACAAGAGAAATACATTCAATGAAATTAAAACATAAAGATTGTTCCACACAAGAGCATATAAATCTTGGGTAAAATACCCATCACATTAATAACAACATGCATGCATGTGAGATAAACATAGAACTAGAACAATATAAATCACAATGGGGAACAAGGCAAACCTGATAGTGTATGACACACAATCATCTTCTTGGTAAATATAAAAATGTTCAAAAAACTCGGGTATGGGGCACACAACCTCCATCCCAAAAATATAATAAGGGCACACAACCCAAAATCAATGCAATTACACTACTCTAGGACTACTGAGTCACATAACATGCAATAAATGTGTAGGCAAGTATAAAGTATAGTTTTTTATATAATAATTAAATCTTCCATTTAAAAAAGGACAAATTAAGATCTACCACATAAGTGGCAAAATTAGGGTTTCATCAAGAATAGTGGTACAAGTTCAATTTCAAAAAAAGTCAAACAAAGTAGAAAGATCATAAGATCATAACCAAGTTTAATGTTTCTCATGGAATAAATTCTCAAAAAAGAGATTGTTTAGGCTATCAAGAGAGAGATAATTTAGGTTTATTACTCCACTTTGGCAGAAAGGATATTGAACACATCGTTGGTGTCCACAAGGGAAATAGACTGGATCGCATGGGAACCAGATGAATGGGGGATTTCTTAGTGAAATGGACATACTTCTTTGTCCATCTGAATACTCATAGATTGGAGGATAACACAACAAAACAACTAAGGGACATGTGGAAAAGGAGATGGCCTCCCAAAGTACTCCATTCTCTATGGAAAGTCTACATAAACCTCCAACCCACTCAAGCTAATCCAAGGAGACGACATGTGTTGGAGGACGACACATGCACAGGGTGCCTGAAGGAGAGGGAAGACACTATGTAGGCTCTCTTTGAGTGTTCCCAGATGAGGAGAATGTGGAAGGCATGTGACCTTGACCCTTTTGGATCTAAAGGTTCTAGAGGGGGGTTAATAGAGCTAAAAACACTCACACAAACTTATTAGACCTTCAAATTACTTCAAATAAGTTCAATTACAAATAGTGAATTTGATGGAAATTGAAACATACATAGCAATGATGTGAGAGATTGAAGAAACCAAGTGAACAAGATGTTTTATAGTGGTTCCACTCTCCAAACTAGGAGAGAGTCAGTACACTACTTAGAGAGGTCAAGCTCTAGGATTTCAAAGATGTCTACTCCTTATATTCACTTATAAGAGTTACAACATATGACATTCCTTTTCTAGGACAAGGATACCTAGCTTCCCTTTGAGGAAAAGGGATCCAAAAACCTTACAAACAAGGTCTTACCTATCTAAGAGATAGTCTTCTACCTCACAAAGGTCTTAACCACTCTTGCAAGCAGTTGGATGCCTTCACCAAGGAGATCCCCTTCTTGCACTGATTTTCTTGCCTTGAGGATTTACCCACCAAGATCCTTGGATCTTCTTCCTTGTCCTCCTCCTTCACTTATAGAAACATTATGCACCTTCTTTTATTGCTTGAAGAAGCTTGCACCTTCTCCTTCACTTGGAGAAGCTTTCATCAACTTGATCTTAAATAAAGGGGGTTGGTGAAAGAGAGATCCTGAGATCTTCACAAGTTTATAAGATAGTAGTTCTCTCACTAGAATCCTATCTCACTCATAATGCATAAAATTAATTTTGATTAAGAGAGAGGAAGGGCCTCAAGTGGACTGATAGCAATCAACTATGGCAAGGACCTTGAATATCATGAATGAGTAACCTTGGAATGAACCCCAAGAGGTCCTATTTATAGTTGTTGGTGTCCACTAGAGTGTGGAAAAACTTATGAACATTTTCTATCCATTTAGGCGGTTGTAACAGATATAATTTCAAGTTTTGCACACCACCAATGGTTAGAATCACTTTTTATATGTTTTCTATACATTACTTTCGGTCGAGTGTCAATAAGGATAACTTGACCAATAACACTATGTCACAAAGCCAATTGAAACCATCGATAGAGTTTGTCCTTGTGGCAACCCGAACAATCCACATAAATTGAGTTTGATTAGTAGAGTGATCAATCGAGTTCTGTGAAAGTGAAACTTGACCGATCAACATTCATTACCAAAATCCATAAAGGATCAATCAATTTTGTAACTGAACCGATGAATAGCTTGTAATGATTTTACAAAATTTAAATTAAGTGAACAAACATTGGAATTAAGTGTCCCTGGTTTTTTTCTCATCTTAGTTACAAATCATATCTTCAATACAAATGATTTTGGAAATGTTCTAAGGTTGTTTGGACTGTTTTCCATACAAGTGCATTTGTATTACTTTTGACTTGAATTAAACCAAGATAGGGCTTGAGAGATTTGATACTTTTGATGTACCTAATGCCTAAAATCAATCTTGAACAAACATATTAGATACATATGAAGGAACGGTTAAGTCATTATCAAAATATGGACAATGTATAACACTTAGGTAAATATTCTCCCCCTTTTTGACAATGACAAATTACTCCACAACATGTTGAAAAGGATATGAAAATTGATCCTTTACCTTTGAGAAAGGATGTGAAAGTTAAACCTTTACCTTGTGAATTACAAGGCAATACATGATTGAACTATGTGAATTGCTCCCCCTCAATTGATGCTTACCTAAACCTACATGATTAGCCTTTCCAAAAAATAACCATAGCAAAATGAGGGAGAGGTAGAAAGAGCTAAAAAACATAGGTCTTCTCCAAAAGAATAAGATAAAGCAATCAACCACATAACACACATCAAATAGAGATGAGGTAAAGGGAAACAAGAAAGCAAATGTCATAATAAAAATATGGGATAACATACCACAAACTCATGAAATATTGTCAACTAGAGATCTATGGTACATAAGATCAAGATTACAACACTAGAGCATGTTCTCACTATAAGAAACATAAACCACTGATAAAAACTACAGAATGATAAAATAGTACATCTCAGATATAGTGCCCAAATGTCATAGTGCATAAGAGTATAAGAAGATATATATTATCAACACCTAATATACTAAGGAACTAAGACATCAAGATATATATCTAAGCTATCTATATACACCGAGTTGTCATCAACATCATCATCAGCTCTAGTGTTACACCCAGATCTCACAATTTCCACTAATCATGAGATTAGGGCATAAATTGAGGATTAAGAGTAAAACAAAGATCACCCTTAACTTTTTTTTTCCTTCTTCTTCACTTTGTTTCTCACATGCAACCACATACACAAACATTACAAGGGAATATAAACATTGATTTCTCTAATCTGATTTCAACAGTAAACATGCAAATATAAACATTCATAGTGTTTCTCATACTTTTATGCACATAAGACTTGTTGATTGGCATGTATTGCTAAAAGAGGATTAAGGTTATACATCATCATTTACAACTCTCTCTTATTTCTTTATAAGGACCTAGAGTGACAAGTACCGACAGAACTTAACTATTCTCAGACTTAACTCTTGTGGCAGATCTACTCTGACTCAAGGATATCTCAATCCACATGATTATCCTAAAAATTGTGAGTAGAGGGGTGAGCCTACTCACTCACTAAATGAGTAAAACAATAATACAGTCTAAAGCACTGAATTAGACATTTATCTTTCTTGAATAACTAAAATAACAACAAGATAGTAATTCATATTAAAAGACTAGGTATTTAGAAATTTACAAATAGCATTGAAGCCTTCATCATTAGAAATAAACAAGTAGAGCAATATAATCCTCACTATTTTATTTCTGATCTTTCATTAACTTTAACATGAAAGTTTAATCAAATATAGGAATTATTGCACTGAGGAGATCTAGAATAATACGATTAAATAACAGGGAATGTGAATATTACATTTAAAGAATAATTGTTATGAAATTGTACTCAAATCTTTCTTAACTCTTTTACTTATAAGAAACTCTTTAAACTTATATTATCATATTTTAACTTATGACCTGATCATATGCAGTGTACTCTATATATGAAGAATCATAATAAAATATGATCTCACCGTACAAGACTTAGCTGACACACCCGAGATGCTAAGCATGTCTACATCACTAGTCTACAACAGTAAAATGGCATTCTGGCATCGACACACCTGTGGGCCGTAAAACTAGACTCCTCCTCTAACCTGAGCACATAGGCGGAGAGTCAAGCCACCTATTGTATTTTATGTACTCTAGTGCCACCAGGATCTCTGGTTGATGTTGGACACTACATACTGTATTTTAACGAGACTTCGACTAGGGCTTCATCCCCCTTACCACCTATTAGTACGTTCTGACCCTCGTATACTAGAAAATGCCAGGGTTAGGTCATTTCTTCCCTACGAAACAGACCTCTTATAGGGAATCTACGGTATTCAGGGTAGCTATTACTACTATAACTTTGATTATGTCTTTCTCTTAGACTGATTTCTTTTAACTCGGCATCTTACTGACTACTCAGACTATTGATCTGAATTCACTGATAATACTGAATTGAATGCTTAACATATTATTTACCCTTTTTTTTAGGGTTTCTCCTTAATCGTGCACATATAGCATTTCTCATGTATTCAAACATATATCATGCCTACTAAACAAGTATTCTCATTCAACATTTCACACATATATGAATGGAATCAATAACATCCCTATCCAGGGCATGTCATATCTCTCCACTCGCAATAACATAATAACTTATGCATTTCATGACAAGTATTTGAATTAGAGAATTGGAATCTCATAAGAAAGTATACATGCATATATGATAATATTCAGCTAAAAATATACAATATAACATGAATCATTTCAGTCGGCCATTTACTACTAAGTTAGATATGTATATATCCAAAAGCATACTAGATTGGGTCTCCATCCTTGATTACTTGCTATTTCAAGGACATGTATTGTGAAAATAAAAAACTCTATTTGTCCATATATCAAATCAAAGATATTAAACATGTATAATTAAATAAACTTGGAACATAAGTAAGATCATATAAGCATTAATCTGAATTTCAACTATAATGTTGTTCAAGCACCAAAATAACTTGAAAATTTAGATCTTCATAAGATTCTCAATAAACTTCTAAATTCTCTAATATTCAAGGACATGAATATTTATATTCATATCATATTATAAATATTTTCATATCATAGTTAGGACATGGTTTGTTGTAATCTATAAACTGAATTCGAAAATAATTCTTTTCATTTATTGTCATCTAGGGAGAAATCGAGAATATCAACTAAAATCATATAATTGAGTACAATTGACTGAAATATTCTTTTACCCATTCACCTAAGCTGTGAAAATAGCTTAAAACCGTATCCCACATCTGAAAATCTCGAATCCCTATCAAAAACCTAGCAAAGTGCCACTTTCTACTTTCTTTCAACTCGGAAACCCTTGAGATGAAGATTAGGAGAGAAAGTGTGAGAAAAGGAGGTGGTTTGATATGATTTCGAATCAAATTAGGGGAGAGATGGAATTTTGACATCTGAGAGAAGATTCACCAAGAAACTATATCTAAAGAAGCTAAACTTACATGATTTCAACATTCCTCATACGGCAAAACCCTAGGTCAGCATCTCCATCACGTTTTCCTCTCAAAACCCCAGCTCTCCTCTCTCTATAGAATTTCATTTCTCTAGATTGAATCAAGAATTATGAGAGCTACTACTATGTTAGGTTGACTATATAGAGCAATTGAGCTGCTTGGGTCAATTGCACATTGACCCCTCACTTAACTTTTTCTTATTTCAATTGAATTATCTGTCATATAAATGTTACTATAATTCGTCTACTGAATAGCTAATAGATCCTCCAAAAATTATGAAAATTTATATGTTGTTTATGATTGAGTTTTAGATCCCCAATAAAATTTTAAATCATTCTGAGTTACCAATAAATAATTAAAAATATAATAGTGCACTGCTACCCAAAATTCTATAGAAATGTCAGTTGCAGAGTAAATGCCCCAGAACGGCCATTCTAGCTGCCACGGCAGTGCTAAGATGGACCCAACATAGACATTCTTCCTGCCATGGACGTGGTGCATTGATTTCATCAGATTTGAGTACAAAAGTTGGTTAATAGTTCAATTCTTTCAAAATGGTCGTGTGGCCTAGAATGCCCATTCCACCAACAACCCACCACGGTCGTGCTACCTACTATGGTTGTGCTATCCTAGACTGGATACCATTTTCATGCTCCTTTGCTTACCTCTCTCATTCCTCTCTAGCATTGGCTTGTTGGGTAAAAACCCTAATTTCATCCGACTAGGGTTATATTTTTTCAAACCCTCATTTCTCAAAGTAAAAGCACACTTAAAGTTCTTATTAGGTTTAAAACATCATAATTGAATAATCATCATTAATTATATTTAAGAAATGATCAATCCAATTAAGCATGTAATCATCTAGGTAAACCCTAGTTTACCAATTCAGCTCAAATGCGGTCATAACATCCAGGCTCGTAGTCCTCATCTCCATCTGAAGGTGCAATAGATACCGTAACATCTTCAGCATCATCACCAGAGGCACCAATAGAGCCGTCATCAGAACCAGCATCAGAGCCTCTTTCCTCAGTGGCCTTATCATAATCAATAGCTTCCTCATCATCCTGGTCACGCATCTCCTTGTCAGCAGGAGCACCAAAACCATGACCAAACCATAGGGCATTTTGCTCATCCTAAGACATGCCAAGAGCATGTAACTCCTGTGTCAGGGAAAAGGTAGGAGTAGATGTGCCAGGATGGGAAGTAAGGTAGAAAGAGGGTCAACAGGAAACATCAACGGAGGAAGCACTCTAGGTTTAGGGACATGTCGACCAACATCAGTGTGGCAGTGAAAATAGTAGGTGGAGGGGCCAGGTAAAAGTGATTGTATGCATAGGAAGCATAGTCACTTCCTGGGTAGGGCTGGTAGGAGGATTAAGGAAGGCTACAAGATAGGTTAATGGTAGACATGATCTGTAATAGGTCCTGGTGTAGGTGAACCTGAACCTGAAGGTTGTACGCCTGCTGATGCATAAAATACCCCTTAATGGTTTCATTTGATACATTGATTGAGGCGTGGTAAGGTCAGGATGGTGGTGGAGGTAGTGGTAGAGGTAGAGGCTCTAGGTGTGGCAGAGGAGGTAGGAAGGAAGATCTTCTATATCATGGTTTCACTAATTCAAACTCCTTTCCAACTTGGTTTGTAATTAAGACCATGGAATAGAGAATTTTGGGTAGTAAAAGAGAACAAACTACAGATCAAGGTAGGGAAGGGTGGGTGGGTACTATGAGTATTCTTTCTGGAGTCGATGTAGGTCATGTAATGTAGGATTTATTGGGACCACTTAACTGCAACATTCTTCAACAAATAGTACATTATCGCAGTAGTTTTCTCTACAATATCCATTTGATTTTTCTTTGGGTGGATATTATAGTTAACAACTGATGCGAGCAACCTATTTTTGAGATTGAAGGAAGAGGATGACAAGGTTGACTTCTTACTATAGTCTACTTAAGGCTTCATCAATAACTTTTGGATGTCATGAAGAGTAAGATTAAAGTACTTGTAGAAAGCCTCGAGGTCCAAAAGGTCAAAATAGTTAGGATAATCCTTTCTTCATTTGTTGGGGACCTACGTTCCATTGAAAAAGATATTCAAGGAATCTTCAAAGATTGTGAATTTAATCTTCGCAATCATGTAGGTGAGGATGAACTGGCTATTGAGTGTTAGAATTAATGTGTCGTAGATCCATGAAAGATTTGCATTGAATTCATGGACCGCCTTGGGATTGTGATGGAATTTTGAAAGAACCGACGTTCTACGCATATAGTACCTTGGTGATGGGAATGGAAAAGGTTGGAAATCTCTGTGATAACCTGCTTTCTTTTGAGACGAGGCTCAAACATGGCCATAAAAGGGAAGGGGTTCCTAGGAAAGAGATCCTTGTAGCAATTGAGAGCTTTGGAAGAAACAAAGGAGGTGTCATCAAAGAATATCAAGCGAGGGTTTGATGAGGATGACGGTACTCCACTTGGGGTAGTTCTCTTTCTTCAATTGGATGACATATGAATGGATTTGAGAAGCAACATCAACCAAAAGAGGAAGAGAACCACATAAACATGTCGTCTATCCACCTATAAGGGTGTGGGAAGAGGTAAGAGAGGCTAGGCTAGGCAAAGGAAAGGATGGTCACACCTAGGATTGGAGGTCAAGAGGGGCTGTAGCTAGGAAACGATTGACTTTTCTCTAGTTGAGAGGGATAAATGTCAGCCAAAACCTATTTGAACTTTGGTCCAACCTGGCCATCGGTCAAGTTTGTCTTGGGGTAACTCCACCGATCAACAAAAAACCCTTGACCATGGCTTGGGATCGATTGACTTAGCAACTCGACTAACATGTAGCCTGTACAAAAACTTGAAAACTTAACTTATAGCCTCTAGGGTTCTAATTAATTTTATTATATTATCCTATTATGCATTTTAGACATATTGAGGCACATTTCACTCATCATTGGGTATTTACAATAAAACAAGTGTTTGGGAAAATACCCAATGAGCAAAACAAGGCCTAAAAATAAGGCAATTTTAGCATATATCAAGCAAGAGAAGATTAATTTTAAGCAAGTAATATATAGGTAAAATAACAACTATCTTGAAGGCATGTCATTATCATCAAGAGAAGTTATAAGTAGTTTTCATCTAATAAAAGTAAATTTCTCACTTGCTAGAGGTTTAGTGAAAATGTTCGCTAACTGATTTTCTGAATCCACATGCATGATATAAATATCCTTTTTGGAAATGTGGTCAAGAAGAAAGTGATGATGTACCTATATATGTTTAGCTCTATGCAATATATGATTGTAAGAAATGTTAATTGCACCCGTATTATCACAATAGATAGGAAAAGCATCAAAATAAATGTTAAAGTCTTGTAAAATTTACTTCATCCATAGGACTTGGGTACAATAACTTCTAGCTGTAATGTATTCAACTTCAGTAGTTCATAGAACCATAATGCTTTTCTTCTTAGAGGACCAAGAAACTAGGCACAATCCTAGGAAGAAGCAAGTGCCACTTGTGCACTTTCTATCAATCAAACAACCTAACACTAGTACATAGACCACCTTTAGTGTCAGTTATTTAAGACCTTTAGTGTCGATTTCAATGCGACACCTATGTGGGTGCCGCTAAAAGGCAAACTGTTAGGCATCAGTTTCCAAACCGACGCCAGAAACCTTCACGTGCCACCGAAAATGCGCCAACAGGGGGATATAGGCGTCAGTTATTATTACAAAAATTGATGCCATAAACCTTGACACTACAGAAAGGGTTCCATTTAGGGCACCATCAACGTCGGTTTTTTATTGATAACTGATAGCATATCACCTGCTACCACGGCCGGGCTGGGTAGCACAGCCGTGGTGTATGGCCTCATTAGGCGTTGATTTTAGCAATTAGCCAACATTGTAAGTATTCATTAGCATCGGTGTATGATTGATAATCGACGCCATATCACCTGCTACCACAGCCATGCTGGCCGGCACGACCATGGTGTCTGGTCTAATTAGGCATCAGTTTTAGGTTATATCCAACGTTGTAAGCATTTGTCCTTAGTTTTTTCAAATAACTGACGCCTATTGTATGTATTTTTTTTATCAGTCTGCAGGCCTGCAGTGGCTGGTCATAGGATGAGAAACCTACAGTTCAGTTATGAATTGTAGGTTTTACGACATCCATTGATATCATCCAACAATAGGCCACAAACCTACAAAATTAACAACATTAATTTTCACACATTTAGCAACCTACAATTCCATTCTATTTTCACACATGTAGAAACATTCATGTAGCAATCTACAATTCCATTCATTTTCACATTCACACATGTAGAAACATTCATATAGCAACCAACAGTTTCATTCATTTTCACATTCACACATGTAGAAACATTCAGACATGTAGAAACATTCACACATTAAAATTCAGAAATTCATTTACAAAATATCATTCTTTCTTTAGTCATTATTTGCTATCAACATCCCAATTATATTTTAAAAACCCCACTACTTGTATGGCTTTTTCCCATTCTTCTCTTACATCATTTAATTCTTCTTTCATATAGGGAGCATGTACATCTAGTAAGGCCTTTCCTGTAGTGTGGTCAATTTTAAACACCTGCAAAGAGAATGATGTATATATAATTAATAATATATATATAAGATTGATATATTTCCTATTATCTAATGAGACTATATATAATACCTCAGGAATGGTATCGATGTCCACTGCGGCATATTTAATAATCATGTGCATAACTCGCATCACATAGTATGCACATGCCCATCCGTTGTCTTGTGTAGCACACTATAAATTGAAACATACAAAATATTAAAAAATACAACTAATTAATTACTATTCACATAAATAATATATGCATTGAAGTCAGGAACTTACTTCCACGTTCATCCAATTTATTGGCTGGTTCTTTTTCCTTGGGACCTTTCCTCCAGCCTTTTTGAACTCATCTAAACCCCTACATGTTAATGTAACACAGTACATTGCATAATTAAATAGTAATGTAATAACATATGTTAACGTATATGAAAATGAAATATTTCTCACTGGAATAATGCCATTTTCATTGTGTGTCCATATTTTGAATTCAATTTAGTCCCCTTAGGATCTAGATAATAGACAGTGAACGTCTCGGGGACAATAACTAGTAACTCCCAATGCATACCCCTAGAGGTAAAGAAGTTAAAAATTAATAACTCAAAATCCACAATAAAAATGTAATTTTCTTATGTCCAAATTATAAGCAAAGTAAACTTACTCCACATTGAATGGAGCTATTATCACCGTCTTGTTATTTTGTGCAAAATTTGTAAAGGCATCACAACAGTATTGTTGAACTGACGAAGGGTCTTTAGCTACTAGACTAATCAAAGATGGAATAAAAAATCCTACATGTTTGAATGAAAAATTTGCACATATCTTGTCTAAGTAGCTGCAAAACATGTATTACGTATGCATTAATATATAAGAAACCAGATCACCAGATCCTACACAAGGTATATAGATGTACAAAGAAGCTCTCACCTTATCCATAGCTCTATCACAAATGTATTCATCCAATCATATCGAAACAACTCCAAAATATCTTGTATAAATAGTTTGTTTTTGTATGATTGACCTGCAACATCCACATCTATAGAAACAGTTATAAGGCAATTTATATCATGTTTGCCTAACCATATTTCCATACCCCTACAATTAAGACCTAACGGGACAGGTAGGTCTTTTGAAACCCAACTTGGTAATGTAGGAGGTGGAGGTGGAGGCCTAGATGCTCTGGGTGTCTTTTTTTTAACCTATATGTATACATATATATAATTTCAGATCAATTGGCATCATATACACACACTAACAATTTAACGTAATGTAAATTTACCATACAATTTTAGTATAGAGGACATCTGCTTTTGGCCACAATATCACTCCGCCTTGTGCCTCACCAAGCGTTTCACAATCTGGGTGGGCATATGGCAATGGAAGATCCATCCACTTGGGGAATATACGTAGCGGGCTCACACAAACCCAACCAACTGGTAATGGAGACCCATGAAACATTTCCCCTGGTAGGGATGGGTAAGCTGACGCCTCTGCAACGACATATTCTTTACTTTTAAGATGGCATGGCTTCAACCCCTACAAATTTGTGTAAAGAATGTTATATACATATATACATATCATCTTGAAAACATATCATCTTGAAAAGACTAGTTACTATGTAATGACCCCACCTCCCGGTAACCCCCAATTAAGGGAGACCTGAAGGTCAAAGCCGTTATTCATTTAATAGGATCAAAGGTTCAACAAATAATCAATAATAATTATGAAATTCTACTAACTAACTGGAATTTGGTATAAAATTTAAACTTACTTACCTTTGAAAACTTTGGAAATTTATCTATCTAGGGCTTGAATAATTCTATCTAATCATCCTTGCACTTTATTTCTTATTTCCATGATGTGTCACTTTACTGTTTGTTCTTTCAATTGTAGCTCCTAAAACACCGACAAACAAAACGTCGATCAGCATATCGAAATATACTAATATGTGGGGACAACCAAAAGTTTGCACATATGGATAACAATCAAGTTAATTAACAAGCCAATTTACGGTTTCCAGTATGACTTTCTCCACCGCTTTTGCCCTAACCCTGGCATACCCACCTTGGGGTTTCTTTTGCCAATGACTTAAGGCCACCTTCTCAATCCCGATCTTGGTGCCTGGGGGTCACCACTCATGGTGCCCTCTAGTCATTCAATATCAAAGGCCACCTTCTCATTCCCGAGCTTGGTGTCTGGGGGTCACCACTCATGGTGCCCATTGGTCTACCCATCTGGACCTGACCCTTATGGCATCTTCCATCAGGGTGGCATGTAGGTGGGAGAATACATACTTCTATTATTAATGTGATATTCATAGTGACTTTATGATTTGCAAGTATGAACATACAAACTGTTTAGATTGCATTCCATGTGAGGAAACATCCAAAAAACACTCAAGAAACTAATGCGATTAATCATAATTAACCACATACCTGATCTGATGATTCGAACAGAAATATCCATACAAATAAGAATCCAAGTAAGCAAGCATTTTCAACAAGATCCTGAAATAATCATGTAATTCCCTTTTTATTACTCATGTCATCAAAATCTATTAAACCTAGCTCGCTTCCTAGGGTTTCTAATTCACTTTTAGGGTTTCCATTGCAATTAGGGTTTCCCTTCTTCCTTTGCTATTTCAAACCCTAATTTTAACCCATTACTCATAAACCCTTATTACCTCCTCTTTCCTTCAATATTAAAGTTATCTTATCAGCATATAACCTTATTTCCATATTAAAGGCACATTAATCATTAATTAATTTCATCAAGCTTCTTTTCCATTAAAGATACTATTTATATCCTTTAAATCCATGATAATAACATTATGTGCATCTATCATTAATTCAAAGTTCATTATGGTCCAAATCACATATAAACTCGATTTGCCATTAATTCCACCTTTTATTCATGAGAAAACCTGAATGACTACATTTAGGGTATTTATCCACAAATTAGTAACTTTAATGCTCAAAATAGCTTATAACCATGAAAACTCAGTTCTATACATGAAATCAGATAATTAAAGCCATTAGTAGCCCTAATTACCAACATTAGGGTTTCAAGGCCCATTAAAGCAAACTTATGCACATGAACTCTCAATTAAACTAATTACATGCAAAATTCATCTTTTCTATTCCTATTGTTCCTTTTATCATTAACAGTTTAATACCAACTCTAACCATCGATTAAACCCTTATAAATATATTATTCATATCAAATAAGGTTCTTTAAACATTAATAAATTAAAGTTGACATCTTCCATTACTTTTCAAATTACAAGAGGAATCAAGCTTCAAATATATTTTTAATGGATTCTTCACGTTTTTCTAATCAACTTTCATGTATAACATGTCCTTATTCAACCTACCAATTAATTACTATGAATTTATCAAAAATCACTTACTTTCAGCCAATGGGAGGTTGCCGCGTCGCTTCCTCATGCAACGTGGGGCGACTTGCTTTGGGAAACATAATTGAATGACCAAACTACCCCTCGTCTAAGTGAGTTGCGCTTTATGCCGTAGAGGGCAGAATCATCAAATGAGCCTGATCTTCTTCAACCTCACGAGGCTCCGCTTAAGCATCGACCTGCTGCACTTCGAGGTCTGTCCCTCTCCTTCTCTAAGGCCCGAAACACGCCGCCACCCTCCGCCCTTGCTCCGATGGCCTCTGCAACATCTGGGTGCCTCCCAGCTTGCAATCTAGGCATTTGGTTTGGGCAGGGTAGGTGTGCGACCTGAGCCATGGCTTCGGCCTTCTGCAGACTTGGTACGGCGTTTATGGTCATGGAGACGATGGCAGAGCCCTCCTCGGCATCATATCACTCCACTCATCCACCTAGATGACTCCATGGATCTCTATTGCTCCACGGAAAGCACTACTCATGGGTTAGGGTTTTGCCCAAGAAGATGAAGAAAAAGAAGGAAGAAAGGATATGTGCAACTCCTCAGAACTCACACCTGAGCTCTACCCCTTTTAGAGGGGAGGGTTTTCGCACCCTAAGATGTGCATCCACCAAGATGCAAGCTCTTGTCCCAAAAGGAATCCAATTCCTTCTTTAGAAAGCAAGCTTTCTCTCTCTTCTTTATCCTTTGGATATTTCTTAATATATGGATATTAGTAATTCGAAATTCCTCTTTCATTTCCTTTATACTTGCCCTTTTTAATTCATTGGCCACAGATTTCTATTTTTCCTTTACTAGGAAATACTTCCTTTTAGCAATGCCACCAAAATTCATTAATAGTATTACATTATTCTCTTATTTTCTTTTATAGGTATTTTCTCTTTCCTCTTTCTTTATTGGGACTCCTTGGATCCCAAGAAACTCTAATAATTCGAAATTTCTTTTTAAGGAATACTCCATTTCCTTAAATGCATCAATATGCATTATTTCACATTATCTTGTTTATTTCTCATTAAAATATCTCTTTTTGAGGATTTTTCTTTATTTCTTTTTTATTTTCCTCCTTGGTATTCCTTTTAACATTAGGAATCATTGGGATACAAAATTACACCAAGGATACCTCTTTTTACTTATTTTCCACATTTCATCAATATTTTCAATTTCTTTCTTAATAAAGAAATACTTAATTAATCTTTTCTTTTCTAATTACTTTTCTTTGCAACTTTGGACTCCTTGGAACCCATGTGGCATGAAATCCACCTTTTGGATTAAGTTCTTTTACCTTCTAGAGGTTTCCACACCTTTCTTTTCTGAAAAAACTCAATTATTCATTTATTAATTGGATTTCCTTGTTATTGGGCCCAATAGCCAATAAAGCCCACAACACAATCATCAAGGCTATTGTAAATGAAATCCCTTTATTCAATACAAATTATATCTTTATTTGTTAAAATATCTTTTATGTGTGAAATTACCTTTCTCACCCAAATGAACCCAAAATTGGGGTTGTAACATCCTTCCCCTCTTATAAGAATTTTGCCCTCAAAATTCCATCAAGCAAGCAAACAAACAGGATAAGCCTTTCATGTGTCCATCATGGCTCCCATGTGGCTTCACCCTTTCCATGGTGCTTCCCAAGAACCTTCATCATCTCATATTCTTCCATCTAAGTTCTTTCTTACCTTGGTATATCGTACCCTCATAGGTGAGTCAGGACATTTCATCCTCTCAAAATCCGAATAGGTTTAGGGCTCAACACATGACTTGGGTACCTCACATAGTGCTCTAGATCAGACTTATGTAACACAATATACATCATGTTATCTTGAGGGGTAAGGCTAAACACAACCATCTCCACAAATCCATCTCAAATGGACCCATATATCGGGGACTCAGCTTTCTCAGCTATAGCTTAGAGGGGTCGGATTTTCACATCACATATTCTCCCACAGTGAACTGCATGTCAGTCTGCTTTGCATCAACTCGTGACTCATGTCACCATTGGGCTCTCTCTCAGCCATTGCACGATCAAAGCGACTTCATCTGCACACACTGTGGTTCTTTTCTGACCTTCATGAGGCTTCCTTCACCGACATCATCTTAATGAAGTGGTGACTGACACAACCTCCCTTTAGAACTTCTTGCATCCTGATAAAGGCTATGGTGGTTAACATCACATCTTAAGAACTGTCTCTATGTATCACCCTGAACAAGCACACTTGCTCTCATCAGACCCTCTAGTCTAGATCATACTAACCATTAGTTAGGGGTCATAAACTATTCTATCATCGAGTTCTTCATGTATCTACTTCCACCTCATGGAAGTTAACCCTTAGGTTATACTCAAGAACTTTTGAACTCGCATCCTGGTGTAGTTGAACCATCTCTCCCTCTTATGTAGTTCAACAGAATATGTCCCTTGATAGAACTCTTTCTTTCTCATGTCATCTAGGTAAGGTGATCTACCATAACCCATATTGCATCCTGGCCTTCCTTGGTCTAGGGGAGACTCACAACATCTATAGTGATGAATTCCCATCCCTTCTCGGGAAAACTTTATACTTTATATCCATGGTTACTGGTGTTTGTCCTTCACCCCTGGCTTGCATGGCCACATGCCACATGCAACTTCGTCTTAAGCATCCACAGTACTACCGTCACTTACTATCTTCGTAGTACGATATATGGTGATCTTAAAATCATGATCTCTGGTATGTCATGATTCCTCAAGGTCGATATCTCAAAAACCCTAAACCACTTTAGTCAGGGTTTCATCACCTTCCTTTCCAAAGAAGTGCATTTGAGGTTCTACAACCATCCTTTCATTACATCATAGACTAGGTTGGCTAACCAAACACTCATTAACTTGTTCTACATATTTCGTTACATCTGAGTGTTAGCCAAAGTTATCTCTTTTCCTCCTCTTAAGGTTAGCCTAACAACCTCAACTTCTTCTAGCTTCCACCTAAACTAGGAAGCTATATCTCAACCAGAGCATTCATTACCACTTCTTATCCTTAGGTGTTAGGTAACGTTGAAGACATACACCTCCATGTATTCCACTTATTATCTCATTACAACTCTAAGTTTCTCTTCATTGAGAAGCTCTGAGCTCATCCTCATTTTGATCAAACTCAACCTTGGTTAACTTGTACATTCCACATAGCTCCTGATAAAACATCCTCATGAGCTGACTACACTACTTTCTCTTAGTGTTTGTAAACCATCCATGTATCATTCACTCCACCAAGGTATGTTATCATCTCTGTCCTTATACCTTGTAGCAACGTTCCAACTTACATCATCTTTATCCTTGGTGTAAGGAATGCATATTGTCCTATCTCTCACTCCCATAACAAGAGGAAATAAGCATTTGGCTGCAACCCAAATACAAAGTTCTTCCTGTTCCAAGAGTAGAGATGGTACATCCCACCTTGGCAGTACACCTTCAAAACTAAGTTGAAACATGCAACTTATGTCTCTATATCACAAACATCATGATATCAAAGTTACCTCCATGGAAAAATGGTCTCAAACCTACTTGGGTCACCACACAATCCTTGGTCATCTCCTGTAGGCCTATAGGGTGCCAGCACTTTTGGGGTCATACCTTTTCCCTTATGCATCCAGAGAGTCCCCTACTCATCTGCCCTTTGGGTCCCATGAGTTCATGAAGGTGATCAATCTCCTAACCCATGGCCCTCGGACAATGATAGATGTTACCTCCCGACCCTATGGTCATGTACAACAAGGGAATTAGGCAACTCCTTCTTCCATCGATCTTATCCCTACCTTACCCTAGGATAGACTTAGGATTATATCATAGTACATGTCTAACTTAGAACCTTACCCAAGCCTTAATCATCTCTTTCTGCATTCATGGGTTGACTTTCATCCCTTCATAGGGATCATGGCAACCTGCCTACCTTGATCAGGCCCCATATCGGTTACCTTCATGGTAACACATACACATGCACTTAGAGATGTTTATCTATGGGTCTACAGGTTCATCCTCATACCATGTACTTTTCACTTAGTTTCTCAAGATCCTATGAAACCTCAACAAAAGTGGTATACACCCTACAAAAGGGTCCCTCTCCTAGGATGGGAGGAAACTACACCTCTTGACCACAAGGTCACAAACATCCTTAGGGTTTATATCCATATGAGCATGCTTTACCCAGCAGCTATTAAGGCACAAGCGGACCACCTACTAAACCATGCTAGATCACACTTGTTTTCATCCTCAACATTAGATCAACTTAGTCGTGAGGGGTTCATCAAACATAGCCTTAACTTAAGGTATTTTCTTTACCTCTACACATGAGGAGTATCATGCTTGAAACTATAGAGACTCAAATCTCATCATGAGCATCAGATACACTACTTCCCCTCTTAGGCCTAGGAACCCTAGGTTCACCTTTGGGTGTCCAACTGCCTGCTCAAATTCTTAACCACGAATCAAGCATATCCAAGGTATGTCATGTACTCCCGTGATCCTTTAATATGAACAACACCTCATAGTTGAGTCCTCCTCAAGGACAACCAACTAGGAATAAGGCCTCACAACCTATTACTAAACCTTTCTAGGTCTAAAGAACTCTTCTTCCTATCTCAGAAGGTAAACATCTATACTATGGGCACATACGTACTAAAAGCCTCATCCTCTCTCTAGGGTTTGGTTCCTATAAAGCCAACCAAGGTATCATCAGCCTCCAGAGGTCAAGCATAAGGCAACCACTATCATCTACTTAGGTCGCATCATCCTCAACTCCCCATTGTTCCTCATATCTCAGGGTTTTAGGCTTCCAACCTCCTTGTTGGGTTCTTGCTTTCTCTCTCTAGAGCTAACTTCATGTCCAGCCATACTACTAGAGGTCATCTCTTCATGAAGGCTCATGCTCACAAGCATAACCCTATGTGGTTGAAGCCTATGATCAACTCATGTTTGGCTCAAGATTATCCATATCTCGTTATGCTTATCTCATAAACCATCCATCATACCCTTCTGGCCAGGGTTTCAACCTACTACCTTACCACTGACGTACTCTGGGTGCATGCTATCCCCTACTTGCATAAGCCATAGGGTTTCTATAGGTCCTTCACTAACCTCATCAATGAAGGAGCTATCCTTCACTCTAACATGCCTAACCCTTTCCAGGGTTGGGTTGCCAAAGGTGCTAGGTCATCCAACCTCTCATGGCTTGTATGGCAATCCAATGGCATGTCCATTCAAACACCCAGTCTACCATGACATCTAACTCATCATGTCATCTCTCTCTAACCTTCACTTAGGGTTAGGGTTAACATCATCCTCAAAGGATGTACTAGGTCTCTACTTTTAATGGAGGTTTCTACCTCCAAGACTAACTCTCTCTACTCATCCTCCTAACAAAGAGATCTATCCTCAGGTCTCTCCTGAGAGCAATGACAACTCGTGTCATACGACCTAAGCATGTATGTATTCCTTTACGCTTACTCTATTAAGCTTATGTCCATGACATCTTATTTACATGCTTTTTATTAATTTGGTGGAGGATTCATTAATCCTTATCAATCTTACCCATACCACAAGAGGGTGAGGAGAAGAGAGGAAACCCTAATCCTTAAGGTCCTTAAGGGAATTTGAGTTTAGAAGGGATGAACAAGATGAGATAGTCCTAAAGGTATCTTATTTCGAGTCATATCCTAAGACATCGTCCAGGAAGTCACACAATCTGGGAGTCCTCGTATTCTGACTAGCGGTGCAGAGGAAAATATTGCCAGCCCCCAGAAGTGATCCTTTTCTAGACACCTCAGTTTTTTGGACACTCCGCTAATAACTCCCTCAGTTCTATGGAATTTGTAAAATTTAATAATTATTAATGATTAAATGAGGAACCTACGCTCTGATACCAATTGTGACAACCCCACCTCCCGGTAACCCCCAATTAAGGGAGACCCGAAGGTCAGAGCCGTTATTCAATTAACAGGATCAAAGGTTCAACAAATAATCAATAATATTATGAAATTCTACTAACTAACTGGAATTTGGTATAAAATTAAAATTTATTTATCTTTGAAAACTTTGGAAATCTATCTATCCAGAGCTTGAATAATTCTATCTAATCCTCCGTGCACTTTATTTCTTATTTCCACGATGTGTCACTTTACTATTTGTTCTTTCAATTGTTGCTCCTAAAACGCCGACAAACAAAACGTCGGTCAACATATCAAAATATATTAGTATGTGGGGACAACCAAAAGTTTGCACATATGGATAACAATCTATTTATCACAATCATGTTAATTAACAAGCCAATTTATGGTTTCCAGTATAACATTCTCCACCGCTTTTGCCCTAACCCTGGCATACCCACCTTGGGGTTTCTTTTGCCTTAAGGCCACCTTCTCAATCCCGAGCTTGGTGCCTGGGGGTCACCACTCATGGTGCCCTCTAGTCATTGAATATCATAGGCCACCTTCTCCTTCCCGAGCTTGCTTCTTGGGGGTCACCACTCATGGTGCCCATTGGTCTACCCATCTGGGCCTGACCCTTATGGCATCTTCCATCAGGATGGCATGTAGGGGTGAGAATACATACTTCTATTATTAATGTGATATTCATAGTGACTTTATGATTTGCAAGTATGAACATACAAACTGTTTAGATTGCATTCCATGTGAGGAAACATACAAAAAACACTCGGGAAACTAATGTGATTAATCATAATTAACCACATCCCTGATATGATGATTCGAACAGAAATATCCATGCAAATAAGAATCCAAGAAAGCAAGCATTTTCAACAAGATCCTGAAATAATCATGTAATTCCCTTTTTATTACTCATGTCATCAAAATCTATTAAACCTAGCTCGCTTCCTAGGGTTTCTAATTCACTTTTAGGGTTTCCATTGCAATTAGGGTTTCCCTTCGTCCTTTGTTATTTCAAACCCTAATTTTGTCCTATTACTCATAAACCCTTATTACCTCCTCTTTTCTTCAATATTAAGGTTATCTTATCATCATATAACCCTATTTCCATATTAAAGGCACATTAATCATTAATTAATTTCATCAAGCTTCTTTTCCATTAAAACTACTATTTTTATCCTTTTAATCCATGATAATAACATTATGTGCATCTATCATTAATTCAAAGTTCATTATGGTCCAAATCACATATAAACTCTATTTGCCATTAATTCCACCTTTTATTCATGTGAAAACCCTAATTACTACATTTAGGGTATTTATCCACAAATTAGGAACTTTAATGCTCGAAATACCTTATAACCATGAAAACTCAGTTCTATACATGAAATCAGATAATTAAAGCCATTAGTAGCCCTAGTTACCAACATTAGGGTTTCAAGGCCCATTAAAGCATACTTATGCACATGAACTCTCAATTAAACTAACTACGTGCAAAATTCATCTTTTCTATTCCTATTGTTCCTTTTATCATTAATAGTTTAATACCAACTCTAACCATCGATTAAACCCTTATAAATATATTATTATTATCAAATAAGGTTCTTTAAACATTAATGCATTAAAGTTGATATCTTCCATTACTTTTCAAATTGCAAGAGGAATCAAGCTTCAATTATATTTTAGTGGATTCTTCACATTTTTTTTATCAACTTTCATGTATAACATGTCCTTATTCGACCTACCAATTAATTACTACGAATTTATCAAAACTCACTTACTTTCAGCCAATGGGAGGTTGCCATGTCGCTTCATCATGCAACATCGGGTGGCTTGCTTTGTGAAACATAATTGAATGACCGAACTGCCCCTCACGTAAGTGAGTTACGCTTTATCCCACAGAGGGCAGAATCGTCAAATGAGCCTGATCTTCTTCAACCTCACACGGCTCTGCTTGAGCATCAACCTGCTGCACTTCGACGTCTGTCCCTCTCCTTCTCTAAGGCCCGAAACATGCCGCCACCCTCCGCCCTTGCTATGACAGCCTCCGCAACATTTAGGCGCCTCCCAGCTCACAATCTAGGTGTTCGGTTTGGGCAGGGCAGGTGTTTGACTTGCAACCATGGCTCCATCCTTCTACAGGCTTGACACGACATTTATGGTCATGGAGATGATGGTGGAGCCCTCCTCAGCTTCGTATCACTCCACTCATCCACCTAGATGACTCCACAGATCTCTGTTGCTCCAGGGAAAGCACTACTCGTGGGTTAGGGTTTTGCCCAAGAAGATGAAGAAAAAGAAGGAAGAAAGGATATGTGCAACTCCTCAGAACTCACCCCTGAGCTCTACCCCTTTTATAGGGGAGGGTTTTCGCACCCTAATATGTGCATCCACCAAGATGCAAGCTCTTGTCCCAAAAGGATCCAATTCCTTCTTTAGAAAGCAAGCGTTCTCTCTCTTCTTTATCCTTTGGATATTTCTTGATATATGGATATTAGGAATTTGAAATTCCTCTTTCATTTCCTTTATACTTGTCTGTTTTAATTCTTTGGCCACGGATTTCTATTTTTCCTTTACTAGGAAATACTTCCTTTTAGCAATGCCACCAAAATTCATTAATAATGTATTACATTATTCTCTTGTTTTCTTTTATAGGTATTTTCTCTTTCCTCTTTCTTTATTGGGACTCCTTGGATCCCAAGAAACTCTAATAATTCGAAATTTCTTTTTAAGGAATACTCCTTATCCTTAAATGCATCAATATGCATTATTTCACATTATCTTGTTTATTTCTCATTAAAATATCTCTTTTTGAGGATTTTTCTTTATTTCTCTTTTATTTTCCTCCTTGGTATTCCTTTTAACATTAGGAATCCTTGGGATACGAAATTCCACCAAGGATACCTCTTTTTACTTATTTTCCACATTTCATCAATATTTTCAATTTCTTTCTTAATAAAGAAATACTTAATTAATATTTTCTTATCTTATTGCTTTTCTTTGCAACTTTGGACTCCTCAGAACCCAAGGAACCCGTGTGGTATGAAATCCACCTTTGGATTAAGTTCTTTTGCCTTCTAGAGGTTTCCACACCTTTCTTTTCTTAAAAACTCAATTATTCATTTATTAATTGGATTTCCTTGTTATTGGGCCCAATAGCCAATAAAGCCCACAACACAATGATCAAGGCTATTGTAAATGAAATCCCTTTATTCAAAACAAATTATATCTTTATTTGTTCAAATATCTTTTATGTGAGAAATTACCTTTCTCACCCAAATGAACCCAAAATTGGGATTGTAACATACTATGTCATAAAAATACTTACAACAGATGTGCTAGGTGGTGGGTCTACAGGATTACTACTCCCAACCTCTGCAGTTGGAGTAGAGAAGGATGCCATAGGTACTGTCTACTGAGTGGCAGTCAGAGATGCCTGTCACTTGCTCATTACTTCATGGAGTGTCTTAATAACTGCTTCCTTGATTCTCTTATCAACTACATCACCGACTCTCCTATCAACTATCTTATCTACCTATACATGGATAAAAGAAACGTCATCTACTGATTATTGAATTCTCTTTTACAGTAACATTCTAAAGAAAGAATAGGTTACCTCTTCTTGTGAAATTCCCTCTTTTGGGACATGTTTGCACTGGGATAGCCCAAAGAATGCTTTGTTGCCCACACCAGTGCCTGCATCCCTAACACGTCTAGGATGCTCTCAGTTACCCAGAGAAACTGTCAATTCATCCCTTGTGCCCTCAGGGATGAACTTTCCTTGTTTCCTCAGCTCGTACAGCTCTCGCTAATCTCCATAATAAAAAATTGTAATTAAGTAAACACCACAAATAATCAATATTTGAACGATTGCTCTAAGAGTTGTATTTTACCATTTTTGCAGCCACCTCAGCAGTTGCGAGTTTCCTTATTTCTCCCTTCTTATTTTTCCTCCCAGCTATCCAGACATCATGGCGAGGCAGAGGTGTGGTACCTATAGTTGAGGAATCCTGAGTAGTAGCAGACTGAGCAGTAGATTCAGCCTGTAGTCTTTGGTGAATGTATGTATACCCCTTTGGACCCATTGTGTGGTCATGCACATTCAGTGCACGCCTTGCTCTTTGCGCTTCACTGAGGGCCTAGTTAGTATGCACATTAATGATTTGGTTAGTAACACTAAATGTTAATCTTGAATAGGTGAATACAACGCATATTAAATAAATTGGGAGTGATGCCTAATACCTTGAATTCATCAGTTTTTCTTGAAGCAACAAACGCGTCCCATTCTTCTTGGTCCAGGAAGTTCCACAGTTCAATGGCTGTCTTCTTCCTCTTGTCACCTTCTTTTATGTATTCTCTGGTGAGATTTGTCCTATAGTTCCTTAGGACTCTCCCACAGTGTTGCATCACGCATTTACGATGCAACTTTTTATCCAATGCAAATATACTCTGCAAAATAGAATTGCTATTAACTAGTATCCAAAAAATTAGTAATCTACAAAATAGAATTGCAAATTAATAATAACTCAAGCATAAATCCTTCCATATTACGTCTTTCTTCCCCTTAGGAACTTTATACCAAGAATCTATCTTACAACTGCAATGGCTACGAGTAACATACCCATAATATGAACCAAACAAATTGCGATTTACTCCAATTGCATTTCCTACATTATCAAAATCCACGACAAGTTTGGGTCCATTGCCCCTTAGTGTTGTTAACTTCTTCATCATAGTGATGCCCCTTCTCTTTTCATATTTTTGGTGTTGCTCATCAAGTGCCTCAAGTGCTTCAGAGGGTACATGTGCATCATCAACCTAAAATTTGACAAAATAAACACACTTACAGGATATAACTATAAATAGACATATAGATATAAATATATGATATAATTTTAAAACTTACATTGTGAGGCGGTGCATTGATGTCCTCACCCTCATGGTAATCATCATCACGGTCATCAGGAGAATGCTCATCCATCTGAAAGTTCACATTCACATTGTAAAGTTCACATTATAAAGTAATTCACATTGTAAAGTAATTCACATTGTAAAGTTCACATTGTAAAGTAATTCACATTGTAAAGTAATTCACATTGTAAAGTAATTCACATTGTAAAGTTCACATTCACATTGTAAAGTTCACATTCAGAAAAATAAAACATATAAAAAAAATATAAACATGCCTCTAATATTGCAATTTTATATCAATTAACAATCCTTCATTATGATCTCCGCGCACATACAAGTCATCATTAGCTTCAATATTTGCTGGTGTTGGTAACCCATCTTAGAATGGATTGGAGTCATCATACTTATCATAGTACTCTTCTTCATCTATAGGATCTTCAATGAACTGTCTTTTACCAGGAAGAACAATCGACCATTTATCATTTGTAGGATCATTGATATAAAATACTTGTTTCTCCTGTGATGCCAATATGAATGGTTCACCCTTATCGCCAATCTTTTCAAAGTTCACTAAAGTGAAACCCAATTCATCCACTATAACTTCTTTGGTGTTATCAACCCAATTACATTTGAAGAGCAGAATTCTAAAATCTATGTAGTCAAACTCCCATATGTCTTCAATGACACAGTAATATGACATTTTAGCTTCACATCGACTCTTATCCTTTGCACTTGCAAAAAACATAGTTGACTCTTGAAGGGTGACGTGGCTAGAATTGCACTAACAAACTCACTCAGGGTTGAAATCCCTAAGTTTTTAACCAAAACAACGTGCAATAATACTACCCGCAAGCGGACGGGTCTTATAGCAGTATAGTTGAGGATCGAATCCCAAGGGACAATGTTTTTAAGAATCTTTGTACTAGTCGAATCTAGTTGAATCAAGACTAATATTTAGAACAAAGGTTGGTTGTTTTGAGTTTAATTAAACTAAATGTAGGGAAAGTAAAAGTAGGATTAAAAGAGGATAAAAGATCAATGATATGGAATCGCCGGGATGGTATCGGGTTTCACCACCACTACACATGCAATCATATCTAATAAAACATTTATGCAACATATAACCATTCAAATAGAGCTGCTGCAGAACCCCCCATACGGGCATCAGGTTCAAGTAAGCATCACCTTAGGTATCAGATGTCTCGTCACCATCCGGATCACATACTTACGGCTCCGAAGATACAGAAATCCAAATGAAGCTGTGGGCCCCCTATATAGGCATCAGGCACACAGAAGCGTCACTGTGGGCTAGATGGCTCGTCCCCTCACAGATCATACACTTACAACCTCAAGGAATCCCATTCTATCTCTAGTTTGGGAGTCAACCGCGTTAATCGACATTCAAAACCTACGCATTGAAGTTCTCACAACATAGGAAAAGAACAAGATAAATGTAAGTAGGTGATCAATCCACAAGCACACATCGACGATTAACAACAAAATGAAAGATTATATCCATGCCATGGAATGTTTAACATTGAATATGAAAGCATGGGCAGCGGGGCTAGTTCTTGCACCCCAGCGAAAGGAAACTACTTGCTCAAGATGATAGAAATAAGAAAAATGAGAGAGAGAGAGAAGATTCCGCCATGAGCATGGTGAAGAAGATGATCGCAGCTCGGTGGAGAAATGGTCTTCTACACAACGTCGGGACAGATTCGGACGATGAGGGAAGAACACCATGGAAAGCGGGGTAGCTCTCCTCTCTCCACCTTCTTCTTCTTCTCGTAGTCCTTGCTCACAGCAGGAGCAGCAGCTCGTGGATGAGATACTGATGTGGAAGTGGCATAGATTCAGCAGATCTAGATCTAGACTTGGACGAGGTGGCTTGCAGATCTGAGTCTTCACTCCAGATCTGGGTGAACAGGCCGCAAAACCACCACGGGGGTAGGTTCTTGGCTATGGAGATCGTATCCTTAGGCCCAGGATAGACCTACAGCCTAACGGCATCTGGAGATGATGATTTGATGGGTTGGGTAGCCTTCTATTTATAGGCAGGCTGGGCACCGACTTAAAATTGTGACCTCTATAATTCTACAGTAGGTCGCGGCCTTTTGAACAATGTCATGGTCGCGGCTTTTTGCACGGTCGTGGCCTTTTGCTGTTCTATGTGAGGCAGAGCCACGACCTGGCATTGGTAAAGGAGCTAGGGCAGAACGTGGAGGTAGCTGGGTGGATGTAGATGGTGCGGAGCTACTTTGGTAGGTCGCGATCACTGGAAGTAGAAGGTTGCCACTGCTGTAGGAAGAGGAGAGCGGCAGGGGGCAGGGTGAAGGTGGATGCGGAAGGAGGGATCAGGTCGTGACTAATAGACCCACAGTCATGGTATTTGGATGCTGCGGTCGCGGCGTCGTTGTTGCTTTGACCTCGGGCGCGACACTGGCGAGAGTATGGAATCACGATCGCGTGGTTGCTGGTGTGATCGCGGTGGCAGCTCGGTCGAGGCAAGCCAGCTGATCTCGATCAATGTAGAGGTGAAGGATCACAGTTCTCTAGAGATAGCGGCCTTCACTTTGCCGCGGTCGTAGGGTTTGCTGGTCACGGGTATCTTCTAGTCGCGGGTATAGCTGCGGGCGAGATGTGGATCTACAGGGTGCGGGTATTGCCGCGGTCGCGGCATGTGGAACTGTAGGTTGCAATCCAGGGAAGCAGCCCGCATTTAGGGTAGCGATTTAAAGACCACGGACATGTATCTGCGGTTGTTGGGAGTTCAGGTCGGAATCAAGCCAAGGTGTTGGGGTGGAGTTGTTGGCGTCGATCGATGCTGAGCTGCGGATGTGGGCGGTTCTGGAGGTTGAAGATAGGTGGTGGTGGCGCAGTGATGAGGTGCAGAGGTTGGATGGAGATCTACTGCTACCATGAAGTCCAGGTTGGGGCGAGGGTAGCGGATCCGTGGAGGTGGGCAGAGAGGTGTAAGAAGGCCGCGGTCGCGGCATTAACGACTTTAGGCCGCGGGGTTTGTGGAGATCGGGATCATTTTGCCGCGGTCACAGCTAGGTCAGGAGGAACCACGAGTAATGTAGACTCCAGCAAAGGAGAAGGGCCACGCGTGAGGGAAAAGGAGGAGGGGCCCTCGTTGACCAGCCATTGACCAGAGCTAAACAAAGCCCAAAATTGGGAAATGGACCAAAACTCAGGCCCAAAGCTTGATTTGACCTACCAAAAACGATGTAAAAATCAAATTAAATCTGTGATAATTCAATTAAGCTCAATTACTCACATACTAGAAGGTATAGGTAATAAAAGCTCATAAAAGCAGTTTAGCCAAGTCATTTTGCATATTTAGAAGATAAAGCCAATAAAGGCGACTAATCAGGGTAAGTTTGGGCCAAATGAGGCGATTGGACTCAGATGAATATGCATTCATCAAAATACCCCGAACTTAAATGTTGCTCGTCCTCGAGTAACACAAAATCTAAAATGCTCGCCAGATGAATACTTTCAACTCATGTGATCGCTTCATCTTCACATCACGATGGTTTCTTTTATGCTTGGTATGACTAAGTGTCTTAACATCCTGAGATCACAAAACACATTTTACCATATCTTCGTTCCCGAGTTCGTTTCCCAATATCACTTCCTCTCTACTTTTTCCAAAATCAAGCATGTCAGAGAGTTTCGTAAGAGTCCAGAGATACCCGCATAACAACAAGTCTGCACCTGATCTGACACTGGTGTTTTTAGGATGTTGGTGAGCGTAGGCATTCATTGTGCCAGTAGGTGGAAAAGGGAGTGAAGGGTGGTATGGAAGGAAGAAATAAATCTTTCCTCTATTCGACTCGAGATTTTTATTATATGATTTGCAATTTCATTGATTGCATTTTTTTGTGTGCGAATCTCTCCTCTATTCGACTCGAGATTGCATTTCTTTTTGTGTGCACTTAGGCATCTTTTCTTGGTGATACGCCCCTATTTTGTAGCGAGGGGTATGGAGGAAGCATAAGGAGAGAGAGAGAGTGTGCCACCCCGAACTTAGGGTTTGAAACTATATTGGCTATTTTTGTTTCTTTTTTATGGACGGGGGGGTAAGAAGATGATAGAAGAAGTGTAGAAAAGAGTTCAGATCAGAGTGCAACTTGATTTACAACTCAGTGCACCGGGTTGTTCTCTTTATCATACTCCGCTCAAATAATGACTTGATGAGGATCCGGTGGAGATTCCATGCTATTGTTCCACTAGTCAGATAGGAAGCACAATGTGTTATCCCTCTCAGTTCGACAGATACTTGCCATATCTACTGATCATGATGTTAGGATTCATAAGCTTCACATGGTGATTTTTAATCATAGGCTAGTTTCAGAAATTGTTCTCCTTGAGGCTTCGCTTCAAATAAGGAGGGTATAATGATTCAAAACTGCATGAAAAAATAGGATAGCTGACTAGGTAAAGGCTTTGATTGAAACAAAGGTTTCAAGACTTCATCAAGTTTCTATACAAACAACTATGAAAACTTTTGAAAATTTTGAAAATTTTTGAAAAATTTTCTCAAAATTGCAACAAGGATTCAACGATGAAATCTTAAATTTGAAACAGATCGGAGAGGGTAGAGAGTGAAGTACGTACCACCCACCCTCCACCCTGAACTTTGAAATTTGCTCATCCCGAGAAAACTCTAGATTCGAGATGGAGGGAAAAACTCATGCCGGTTGGTCCACCAGATGTGGTTGCATTCCTATCGGCAACGCGTCCTCCATCTAAAATCTCAAAAATGGAAACTATCAGAACTTAAGATTGCATCTTGCGATGCATTGTCTACCAGGTGCAAAATTTTCTAAAAACAAAACTAAAAGTAAAAGCTAAGTTAAAGATCGGGTTGCCTCCCGACAAGCACCTTTGTTTTACGTCAATGGCTCGACGTGGATACTATCACCATGGTGGTGCTCTAGCTGGAGTTTGAGCTAGATTGGTATATTTTTTTGGTGGTTTCTTTCTCAACCATTCATTAACTCTCACTTTGATTTTAGCCTCTTGTATTCTTCTCCATAAAGAACGAGCAATGTCAGAGCATATAGAGAAACAACTTGATTCATGTTGAATTGTTCTCTGTTGCTCACTCCTAGGTGGAGAATAGTTGTAGGGAATCTGAACGGCTTCTTTGATAAATTAGTGTTGTTGATGCTGAGAAGAAAAGTTCATTTGTTGATGCACTATCCCTTCCTCATAGAAATGTTGGTCTTTAACATCCATCAAATATGGATCCGGGGGATGTTCTCGGTAGAAACCACAATCTAATTCTTGTTGTGGAGGAAAGACTAAATTAGTGACCTCCGTCTGTTGGGCTATCGGTGCAATCCAGAGGGTAGTAGTTGGAAGAGGCTCATGGACTACTAAAGGAGGATCAGTATGTGTAACCACAGGATTGAGAGGTGACACCTCCATAGTTTGTGGTGTCTCTTTCATCTCTACATACACTGGGTCACTCTCAATATTTTCTTCATTATGGCCTTTTTCTGAGGAGTTATCAGATTTTGAAGAAAGAAATTGATGTTGCATTTGAGTAAATTGATTAACACAATCCACAAAATATGCCTCTTCTTCTGAAGTGCGTTCCTTTGCACTTTTGGATGCATGAAAGTCAAAAGATTGGTTTCCCACTCTTACGGTCAAAACTCCAGCTTCAACATCAATTAGGGCCCTAGAAGTGCACAGGAAAGGTCTTCCAAAAATGAGGGGATAGCGTGGATTTTCATCGATGTCCATAACCACAAAGTCCCACAGGACATATAGATTCCCAAGTCTTATTGGGATGTCCTCTATGGTGCCAAACGGCCTAGTTATAGAGGAGTCAGCAAGCTCGATGGACATTCTAGTCGGTAAAAAGTTGGTGAGGCCCAGTTTGTTGCATAGGCTAAGAGGAATGATGGAAATGCTAGCTCTAAGGTCAGCTACACCCGGTCGGTTGATGGAATCACTTATCGAGCAGGAAATTCTGAAATAGCCAGGATCCATACATTTGCGAGGCATCCTATTCATCACTAAATCAGATGATGCTCTTGCCAATTTCACTGTCTGGTGGTCTTCAATTTTGTACTTTCGACTGAGAAGGAGTTTGAAGAACTTAAACCACTGGGGCATTTCATCCATGGCATCCAATAGAGGAACATTGACATACAACTTTCTCATGACTTCCTTGAATTTGTTGAATCTAGTATCGAGCTGGGTAAAATTGAGTCGACTTGGAAATGGTATACGAGGTTTATATGTTGGAACAACTGGTTCAGACATGCAATCTGTCTCTGCAGCCAATGGTTCCTCTAATTTTGCTTTATCTATCTTATCAGCGGTTGGTTGTTCCTTTGGTTGAGACTCAGGTATTGTAGAGTCTTGGACATTCACAAAGTTGTCATCGTTTGTTACCACTATTGGTATTTTAGCTGGGGGGTCAGAATAGTCTTTTCCAGACCTGGTGGTGACAACCTTGAATTGCTCAGGATGTTTAGGATTGTTTTTGGGTTGTCCAGCAAAGACTCCAGCAGGTGGCTTTATGCTAGCCGCAAGTTGAGCTAGTTGAGATTCAATAGCCTTCTGATGGGCTTGCTGGTTAGCTATCATAGTCTGCTGCGACTGCAACATCTTCTCAATAGCTGACAATTTATCATCAGGAGGGATGGGACTGGCTTGTTGCCCTTGTTGTTGCTGTTGATAGGGGACTTGGTTGGGATTCTGAAACTGAAAATTGTTCTGATAATTGTTGTAGTTTCTATTCTGGTAGTTTCCTCTAAAGTTCCTTTGATTCCCAAAATTTTGTTGTTGGTTATACTGGAATCCTGGCTGGCCTCGTTGTTGCGTATTTGAACCAAGTTGTCGTGAGTTTTCTACTCCAAAAGGATTTCCATATTGAAAACCTGGATGGTTCCTATTTTGATTCAGATTATAGTACCCTTGACCAGGGATAGTGTTGACAACATTCATATTTTTCATTTGACCACTATCTCCTTGGGCACATGTATTGCTCAAAACAACATCATAGAGAATGTTACATGCTAGAGTAGAATGATCAGTTCCTTTGCATGCTTCACAGAAGAGTGAAGCTGACTTAACTTTATCTTGTTGTCGAGGGGGCGAACGTCTTCTTTCATAAGCCGCGAGAGATGATTCTAGATGGTCTTGCTTTGCAACTAGGAGTTTGAGAGATTCAGCGATAGATTTGTACTCGGGTGTTGCTTCGGCCATAGCTACCTTCAACATTCCTTTGCCAACAGGTCTACCCCAGTTGGCTTGGTTTTCAGCTCCAAGGGTGACCACCTCCCATGCTCTATCATAACTCTGACGCATGAAGTTTCCTCCAAACGGGGAATCTAAAAACCTCTTGATATCATCATCCACACCTCTATAAAAGATTTCAATGAGTTGATTCTTTGGAATGCCATGATGTGGACACTTGCGTAGAAGCTCTTTGTATCTTTCCCATGTTTCAGCTAGGGATTCTCCAGGGACCTGGGTGAATTGTGTTATTCGGCCCCTGACTTTATAGGTGAGAGAAGGTGGATAAAACTTTTCCAGAAAAACATTTTGAAGTTGTTCCCAAGTGGTGATGGGTTCACATTGCAAGGAGTTATACCAACTCATGGCTCTATCGGCAAGAGAATATTTGAAGAGACGGAGTCTGATGGCATCATCCGTGACTCCATTTTGCTTCGTCATGGCACATTGATCTATAAACCTCAGAAGATGTTCTTGACTATCTTCTCCTTGCTTACCATATAAAGGGATGTTTTTAAGCAACGTAACCCAATGTGCTCTTATCTCAAAATTCAGAGCGTTGATGGGAGGAGGTTGCACTGGGTGACGAACATCAACAACTTTAGGGATTGAGAACTCCCTAAGATCTTTTTGTAACTCAGCTTGTTGAGCTGCTGCTTGAGCAGCTTGGATTTCTTCTTGAACTGTAGCTCGGGCTTCTTGCATAAGCCTATCTCTTTGTGCATTAAGGTCTTGAGCTACCCTATTAGCAATTTCCTCCTCTTGATCCATTCTTGCTTGGTTCTCTCTGTACTGACGGTGAAAGGTTCTATCTATCTCAGGGTCAAAGCTAGTAGAGAGTCCGGGACTGTCTGAGAGGCGCGTACAGTAGACCTTGTGGGTACCTAGGATGAAAAGTTATTTTACTGGTGAGATGGACGGAGAAGAACCGAATTCAAGTTTATATGATCGATAGTATCAAAAGTAAAAGAAAAACCTAAATTAGTCTCAAAAGAACTAGATTTAACAAGATGATTCTGTTGTCCCCGGCAACAACGCCAGAATTTGACGTGGCTAAAATTGCACTAACAAACTCACTCAGGGTTGAAATCCCTAAGTTTTTAACCAAAACAACGTGCAATAATACGACCCGCAAGAAGACGGGTCTTATCACAGTATAGTTGAGGATCGAATCCCAAGGGACAACATTTTTAAGAATATTTGTACTAGTCGAATCTAGTTGAATCAAGACTAATATTTAGAACAAAGGTTGGTTGTTTTGAGTTTAATTAAACTAAATGGAGGGAAAGTAAAAGCAGGATTAAAAGATGATTAAAGATCAATGATATGGAATCACTGGGATGGTATCGGGTTTCACAACCACTTCACATGCAATCACATCCAATCAAACATCCATGCAACATATAACCATTCTAATAGAGCTACTACAGAACCCCCCATATGGGCGCTAGGTTCGCGTAAGCATCACCTTAGGTATCAGATGTCTCGTCACCATCGGGATCACATACTTACGGATCCAAAGATACAGAAATCCAAATGAAGCTGTGGGCCCCCTATATAGGCGTCAGGCACACAGAAGCGTCACTGTGGGCTAGATGGCTCATCCCCTCACGGATCATACACTTACAACCTCAAGGAATCCCATTCTATCTCTAGTTTGGGAGTCAACCGCATTAATCGACATTCAAAACCTACAAATTGAAGTTCTCGCAACATAGGAAACGAACAAGATAAAGGCAAGTAGGTGATCAATCCACAAGCACACATCGATGATTAACAACGAAATGAAAGATTATATACATGCCATGGAATGTTTAACATTGAATATGAAATCATGGTCAGCGGGGCTCGTCCCCGCACCCCGGTGAAAGGAAACTACTCGCTCATGATGAGAGAAACAAGAAAAATGAGAGAGAGAAGATTCCACCATGAGCATGGTGAAGAAGATGATCGCAGCTCGGTGGAGAAATAGTCTTCTACACAACGTCAGGGCAGATTCGGACGATGAGGGAAGAACACCATGGCAAGTAGGGTAGCTCTCCTCCCTCCACCTTCTTCTTCTTCTCGTAGTCCTTGCTCACAACAGGAGGAGCAGCTCGTGGACGAGATGGTGATGTGGAAGTGGCGTAGATGCAACAGATCTAGATCTAGACCTGGATGAGGTGGCTTGCAGACCCGAGTCTTCACTCCAGATCTGGGTGAGCAGGCCGCAAAACCACTACGGGGGCAGGTTCTTGGCTATGGAGATCATCTCCTTAGGCCTAGGACAGACCTGCAGCCTAACGGCGTCTGGAGATGATGATTTGAAGGGCTGGGGTAGCCTTCTATTTATAGGCAGGCTGGGCACTGACTTAAAATTGCAACCTCTATAATTCTACAGTAGGTCGCAGCCTTTTAAATGATGCTGCGGTCGCGGCTTTTTGCACGGTCACGGCCTTTTGCTGTTCTGTGTGAGGCAAAGCCACGACCTGACATTGGTGAAGGAGCTAGGGTGGAACGTGGAGGTAGCTGGGTGGATGTAGATGGCGCGGTGCTGCTGTGGTAGGTCGCGATCACTGGAAGTAGAAGGTTGTCGCTGTTGTAGGAAGAGGAGAGCGGAAGGGCGCAGGGTGAAGGTGGATGCGGAAGGAGGGATTAGGTTGCGACTAACAGACCCGCGGTCGTGGTATTTGGATGTCGTGGCATCGTTGCTGCTTTGACCTCAGGCGTGACGCTGGCGAGAGTATGGAATCGCGATCGCGTGGTTGCTGGTGTGGCCGCGGTGGCAGCTCTGTCGAGGCAAGCCAGCTGATCTCGATCGATGTAGAGGTGAAGGATCGCGATTCTTTGGAGATCGTGGTCTTCACTTTGCCGCGGTCATGGGGTCTACTAGTCGCAGGTATCTTCTGGTCGCGGGTATAGCCGTGGGCGGGATGTGGATCTACAGGGCGCGGGTATTGCCGTGGTCGCGGCATGTGGAACTGTAGGTCGCGATCTAGGGAAGCTGCCTGCAGTTAGGGTAGCGATCTAAAGACCACGGACACGTGTCTGCGGTTGTTGGGAGTTCAGGTCAGAATCAAGCCAAGGTGTTGGGATTGGAGTTGTTGGCGTTGATCGATGCTGAGCTGCGGATGTGGGCGGTTCTGGAGGTTGAAGATAGGTGGTGGTGGCGCAGTGGTGAGGTGCATAGGTTGGATGGAGATCTACTACTACCGTGAAGTCCATGTTGGGGTGAGGGTGGCGGATCCGCAGAGGCGGGTGGAGAGGTGTAAGAAGGGCGCGGTCGCGGCATTGACGACTTTAGGCCGCGGGGTTTGTGGAGATCGGGATCATTTTGCCATGGTCGCGGCTAGGTCAGGAGGAACCGCGAGTAATGTAGCCTCCAGCAAAGGAGAAGGGCCGCGCGTGAGGGAAAAGGAGGAGGGGCCCTCGTTGACCAGCCATTGACCAGAGCTAAACAAAGCCTAAAATTGGGAAATGGACCAAAACTCGGGCCCAAAGCTTGATTTGACCTACCAAAAATGATGTAAAAATCCAATTAAATATGTGATAATTCAATTAAGCTCAATTACTCACATACTAGAAGGTATAGGTAATAAAATCTCATAAAAGCAGTTTAGCCAAGTCATTATATGACCAAATAAACTCTGGGGTGCAGTGATTGCGAATGGACATCCATGATCTATCCATTCTATGACCAAAGAGAAAACAAGTATATATTACAATAAGATTAGGGTCTAGGGTTAATAAATACATGTGATGTCATTCTTATATATAATAAATGTGTATCACCTATCCCATCCTTGAACACCTAATCTCACTAGTAAGTGCATAATGTGTATTGGGTTTTCAAGAAAATTTCGACATCATTTCCCCGCTGTTCTCTAAGTACATATGTACTTAAAGAACAAACGGGGAAATGCTATAAAAATTTTCTCGAAACCCCAATACACATTATACACTTACATCCTAAGTGAGATTAGGTGTTCAAGAACAGTCCCAAACTGGGGACTATCCAAGATTTACTCCTAATGAGTAAATCTTGGACGGGTTTCTAGGCCAACAAATACATGTGATGTCATTCTTATATATAATAAATGTGTACCACCTATCCCATTCTTGAACACATAATCTCTCTAGTAAGTGTATAATGTGTATTGGGTTTTCGAGAAAATTTCAGTAGCATTTCCCCGTTTGTTCTCTAAGTACAAATGTACTTAGAGAACAAACGGGGAAATGCTATCGAAATTTTCTCGAAAAACCAATACACATTATACACTTACATCCTAAGTGAGATTAGGTGTTCAAGAACAGTCCCAAATTGGGGACTATCTAAGATTTACTCCTAATTAGTAAATCTTGGACGGGTTTCTAGGCCAACAAACACAATGATAGATATGTACATGTTAGGGTTTCAACACAATTAATGTTAGGGTTTCATCAATGTCAGGGTTTAATTAAATCAAATTAGGATGCTAGAATGGACAAGTTTAAATCTTATTTCAACATGAATCAAAATTTACTAAATTAGGTCAAGAATTAGGATTAGAAGCACAAATATATGTAAGAAAAAGATTTGTTCATATCCTGGGTTGATTTACAATAGCAACATCTAAATATATAAACTCAAAGCATTAGATAAATAAATATAATCAGTAGATAAACAAATACAAAGAAATAGATAAAAAAATAAATGAATAAATTACCCTGTTTTCTTCCTTCTCCCTCCTTACCAACAGTAAGCATGGCTGTGGCTGTTTTGGCCGACCACAGCCGTGCTGCCTAGCACGGCCGTGCTTGCTGTTGGTAATGAGGGAGAAGGAAGAAGAAGAGGGACATGGAGGAAGAAGAAGCGGGCTACCTTTCGAGCAGCTAGCAGTGTGGAGAAGAGCAGCGATAGAGTAGTGAGCTGGGGTAGGAGAGAAGGTCGTCGGAGTAGGAGAGCAGGTGGTGTCAAAGCTAGAGCAGGAGAGCAGGCCGTCGGAAGGCCGCCAGAGCAGCGAGCTGGGGGCAAAGGGCAAGCGGCGGTGGAGGTGGACAGAGGACCAAAAAGTGAGCCAGAGTAATGGCTGGAGCAAACGGCGGTGAAGGTGAGGGTAGAGGAGAAATGAGCGGCGGTGAGCAAAAAATTTCCGGACCAAACCCTGAGTTGCGTGAGATTGAATGAAACAGAAAAAGGGGAAGAGTCTGGCTCGCGCGGGTGCTGTTAAGTTAACAATAGGCATCGGTTCTTAAATAAAACTAACACTGAAAACTATAGGCGTCAGTTACCAACAAAAAATTGACACTTTTGCTCTCTTATAGTCGCCGGTTCAAACAAGAAAAACCAACGTCTATATATATGTGCCAACAAAAAATAAATTTTCTTGAATTAAGACCATACTCGTCAGTTTCTGTGTAAAACCCGACGCTATATGGTGGCGAAAATTTTCACGGTAAAGCGCACAAAAACACATCGGCGTCGGTTACTGTAACAGAACAGATGACAAAAATTGGTCAAATTTCTATTTTGCAGAAAACCTTTAGTCGTCGGTTTATTTGTTAATAACCGACGTTGTATGTTAAATTTTGGAGGTTATTTTTTTTGCTCAAAAAATTGGATTTGGTGGTCAATGTTTAGCATCAGTTTTTAATTTAGGAACTGACGCTAACTAAAAAGTGATACCCATATCTGGTCTCCCTTCACAGATATATGTCAGTTTAATTATTTAATCGATGCTTTATTGTTTAGGCATCGGGTTTTGTTTACAACCGACACCTTTAAAAGTGACGTTATAAGCCATTTCTATAGTAGTGTATGTAATCACCATCACTATAAGTAGTAAGAGTATAGATCCTTGACTTAGGATACCATAGTCTAGAATTTGGGGTTTAGGCTAGATACCTCAAAATCCTCTTAATGACTATAACATATGATGTCCTAGGGCATGATTGAAATCAAGCACACAAGCCAACACTAAACATTATGTTAGGTCTTGAGGTAGTTAAATAAAGTAAACTTCTAATCATACCTTTATATTGCTTCTCATCTATATTTTCTCCTTTCATCTCTGTCAAGCATGGCAGTGTTTGACATGGGGTTGTCCATCGACTTGGTGTTCTCCATCCCAAAGTGCTTGAGTATCTCACTTTTATACTTGCTTTGGTTGATGAAGTTACCTTCCATAGTTTGCTTGATTTAGAAGTTGAGGAAGAAAGTAAGCTTCCCCATCATGCTCATGTCCAATTCACTCCATGCAAAGATCAATATTAGTTCTACCAAAAATAATATCATCCACATAGATTTGAACAATCAAAGAATTGTTAGAAGTGTGCTTTAGAAAAGGGGTAGAATCTACTTCACCTATGATATAGCCATTATTTAACAAAAAGTTCTTTAGTTACTCATACCAAGCTCAAGGTTCTTGTTTGAGACAATAGAGTGCTTTTTGCAACAAGTAAACATAGTTAGACAAGTTATCATGTTCAAATACTAGAGGTTGTGCAACATATACTTCCTCCTCAATTGTACCATTCAAAAACACACTTTTAAAATCCATTTGATAAAGAAGAAATTTTTTATGACTAGCAAAACTAAGTATCATTCTAATTGACTCAAGTCTAGCTACAAGTGCATATGTTTCATCAAAATATATACCTTCTTGTTGATTGTAGCCATGAGTAACTAACTTTGCTTTGTTCCCTACCACTTTACCGCTGCCATCAAGCTTGTTGCAGTACACCCATTTTGTGCCAATGATTTTTTGTATCACTTGGTCTTGTCACTAGTGTCCACACTTTATTTCTTTCAAACTTCTCAAACTCTTCTTCCATAGATAGGATCCATTCATCATACTTGAGAGGCTCTTTGACATATTTAGGCTCAATCTGAGAGATGTAGGTGTTGTCTTCTTGTTCTTTATTGTAGGCATCTTGCGTTTTCAACCTTCAAAAGGATTGCCTATTGTTACCTCTTTTGGATGATGCTTTGCAAATTGGGGGATTGGATCCTTCTTTTCTTCATTCTTCTCTTCTTCATAAACTTTAATCTTTCCTTTATCACCAAACTTGAGCTCTTTTTAAGAGAGGAATTGCCTCACCTACAAAATCATCATTTGGATCAATATCTTTGGAAATTAATAGAGGGGTTAGTCTCAACAAATCTAACATTTATAGATTCTTCTACTTTACATAGTTCTATATTATATACTAAATATGCCTTGTTGGTAGTGCTACAGCCAAGAAAGAAAGCCTTATAAGACTTTGGATCAAACTTGTCCATGGAATATTTTGTGTAAGAAAAATAAGGACAAATAAAAATATGAAAGAAATCAATGGAAGGCTTTCCACCACGCCATATCTCATAGGCGATTTTCCTAAGCGAAGGATGAGTAAAAACCTGATTTTGCACAAAATATTAAGTACTAACGGCTTTAGCCCATAACTTCTTTGGAGTGTTGTACTCTAGCAGCATAGTCCTAGTCATTTCCTGTAGTAACCTATTCTTCCTCTCTACAACCCCATTTTGTTAAGACAATCGAGGTGAAGCAAAATTATGTGCATAACTGAATTCCTCACAAAAGTGTTCAAATAAATCATTTTCAAATTCTCCCCCTTGATCATTGCAGATAGAAATAATCTGGCATGAGGCTTTGTTTTCAATCAGTTTGCATAAAGTTGAGAAAACATCAAGAACATCACTTTTTGAAATAAGAAATAAGGTCCAAGAAAATCGAGAAAAATCATCGACATTCACTAGAAAATACTTGCTACCACGAAGTGATTGAGTATACATTGGTCCAAATAGATCAATATGTAGAAACTTTAGAAATATTTTGGTGCTAAGGACTCCTTTGGATTTTAAGGAGGACTTGGTTTTATTTCCTTAGGTACAAGGTTTGAAATCCTCATCCTTTTCCAAGTCCGATTTAGGAAGTCCCTTCACCAAATCTTATTTTCTCAACTTCTTCATTTTCTATATATTTACATGACCAAGCCTATGGTTCCATAAAGAAAGATCATTTGAATTGGCAAAAAGACATCTACCAACTTTAGGCTTAATAGAGTCAAGCATAATAATATAAAGATCACCATTTCTACTTTCCTTATATATGACATTGTAGGACAGGGAATCTAGAAGCAAACATTCTAAAGAAGTAAATAGTACAAGATAACCATTGTCACAAAGTTGACTAACACTTACTAAATTGTGATGTAGGCAATCCACAAGAAATACATTCTGGATGCAAAGTGAATCACCTACATCACCCTCACATATTACCTAACCCTTGGTGTTGTCCCTAAAGGTCGCCAACTCCTTTCTTTTTGATGAATTGATTGAAATGGCTGATTTCACCTATCATGTGTTTGGAGCAGCTACTATCAACAATACATTTTCCTTTAGCCTATAAGAAAGGAAGATAATTGGTGCCCAATTTAATCACTGGGATCCAAGGTTGGATCTAAGGTTATCTTGGGGGGCCACCTCATATTTGGGTTGGTCCCCTTCTCCGTGTAAGTAAAATAAGTACTATATTGATCATCACTCTTACAATTAGAACAAATTCTAGGGTTCATTGAGTGGGAGGACTCTCTATGAAAAGTTGGAGGTTCCTTGCTATTCTAATTCTTACCCTTACCTTTTCATTTTGATGCACCCTCATATGCAAGGCCACTCTTACCAATATTTTTGATAGATTGATCCAAGATTTTATTAAGGGACTTCTTCCCTTTGGTGAATGTTTGCAAAGTAGCTCTCAACTTATGATAATCATCGATAAGAGTGATACTAGTAGAAGACAAACTAGCAATATCTTCATTAGAATGTAGTAGGTCAGCCTCTAGACAGAGGGCTTTAGTCAAATATGAATTTTCTTCAAGAGTTATAGAAGCAACATCCTTGCTAGGAAAATTAGATCTAGAAGATAAATCATTTACTTGGGCAGGAAACCTAGAATTTTCAATTCTAAACATTTTGGATCATCAAGATAAACATTTTTCTCATCCCTATGAGCATCATAAATAAGCTTAAGTTCAATATTTTCAGTTTTAATTTAAATATTTTACCTCACTTATCTCACCTATGTCCACTTGTAGATGCCATGAGTGAACTATAGCATTCACCTTCATCAGTTCTTGAGACACTTGAAGATGATTCTTCCCAAGCTCCATCCTTGCTTCTTTTCTCCTTCTTATCCTTCCTCTTGTATTTGCCTTCCTTCTTGTATTCATTCTTCTTCTTATAGCTGCTCTTGTGGTGGATCTTATTGGCCTTTGGGCATTCATTCTTGTACTGCCCCTTTTTTCCAACATTCATATCACTTAGGAGTTGAGGATGAGAAAGTCTTTCCTTTGAAGTGCTTGCCCTTGGTGTAGTTGGATTCATGGTCACTAGGGCCATCATCTTCACTTGAGGAGGTAGAAGAGGACCGACAAGCACATTGTTTTTGAAGGATCATTTCCTCCACTTAGGCTTTGAAGGCATTGCCTTTTATCTTCTTTGACTCCTTTTCTTCTTGCTTTTCATCTTCCTCTTGCTTGTCTAGCCTTTTATCATGGGCTTGGATGTTTCCAATGAGCTCCTCAGTGGCTAAGTCTCCAAGTCTTCTTACTTCTTCAATTGAAGTTATCTTGGATTACCATCTCTTGGGAAGGGACCTTAAGATCTTTGAGTTTATGGCCCCCCTATCCAAAGTATGACCCAAAGTACTCAGCCCGCTGATGTTTGTGTTGAGCTGGTAGTACATGTCTGCCAATCTCTCCTTCTTGTATGTCTTGAAATACTCAAGAAGCCCATTGAGCATGTAGATCTCAGACTCCTTGATTTGTTGTGTTCCCTCATAAGTGATGCACAACTTATTCCAAATCTCATGGGTTGTATCCCAAGATGAGATTTGGTTGAACTCATAGGGAGTGAGGGCAGCACAGATGATGCTTATCTCCTTTTTACTGAATTTTGGCTTCTTAACTATAGCTTCATCCCATGTAGCTACATCACCCACTAGCTCCTTGTAGGGGAGGAGCACCACCTTTCACATGTCATAATTGGATCCTTGGAGGAAGAACTTTATTCTCCATTTCTAGTAGAGGAAGTTGGCGGCGTCGAAAATTGGTGGTTGCATTGAGAAGCTTCTTTCTAGGTTGAGTGACACAAGTAAGTCACCCATGTTCTCATCTCGTGGGATGTTTTAGAGAAGATTGTGACTTTGATACCACTTGTTGGATGTAAGGGCTCTATAGGGGGGTAAATAGAGCTAAAAACACTCACACAAAATGTGTTAGACCTTCAAGTTACTTCAAATAAGTTTAATTGCAAATAATGAATTTGATGGCAATTGAAACATACATATCAATGATGATAGAGATTTATGCAACCAAGTCAACAAGTTGTCCTAGAGTGGCTCCACTCTCCAAACTAGGAGAGAGTCAGTCCACTACCTAAAGAGGTCAAGGTCTAGGATTTCTAAGATGTATATTCCTTATATTCACATATAAGAGTTACAATATATGACCTTCCTTTTCTGGGACAAGGATAACCAGCTTCTTTTTGATGCCAAGGGAGCCAACAACCTTACAAATAAGGTCTTACCAATCCAAGAGATGGTCTTCAACCTCACAAAGGTCTTACCCACACTTACAAGCAGTTGCATACCTTCACCGAGGAGAAACCCTTCTTGCACTAAGTCTTTTACCTTGAGGATGTACCCACCAAGCTCCTTGGATCTTTTTCCTTGCCCTCCTCCTTCACTCTAAGAAGCTTTATGCACCTTCTTCAACAACTTGAAGAATCTTGCACCTTCTCATTCACTTAGACAAGATTTCACCAACTTGATATTCAATAAAGGGGGTATAGGAAAGAGAGATCTTGAGAGCTTTACAAGTTTACAAGATAGTAGATTTCTCACAAGAATCATATCTCACTCAAAATGCATGAAATGAATTGTAATCAAGGGAGAGAAAGGAGCTCAAGTGGACTCATATCACTCAACTATGAAAAGGACCTTGAATAGAATGAATGAGCAACCTTGCAAGAAACTCCAAGATGTCCTATTTATAGCTGGGGGCTTCCACTAGAGTTTGGGAACACTTAGGATCATTTTCTAGATGTTTGGAGGGTTGCAACTGATATAATTTTGAGTTTTGCACCCCTCTAATACCTAGAATCATTTTTCTATGTTTTCCATATAGTACATTCGATTTATTTTTAATAAAGATAACTCAATCAATCACACCATGCGACAAAGCCAATTTAAACCATCGATCGAGTTTGTCCTAGTGGAAACTCGACCAATCAACTTAAATTAAGTTTGGTATGGAGAGATTAGTCAAGTTCTGTGAAAGTGAAACTCAACCGATCAACATTCATTCCCAAAATACATTAAGGACCTCACAAGTTTGTAACTAGATTAATGAACAACCTATGATGAATATTACAAAATTAAATTTAAGTGATCAAATGTTGGGAATTAAGTGTCCCTAATTTTTTCTCATCTTAGTTGCAAGTCATTTCATCAACACAAATGATTAAAAAAATGTTCTAAGGTGGTTTGGAGTGGTTTCCACAAAAGTGCACTTGTATTTCTTTTTACTTGAACTAAACCAAGCTAGGGCTTGAGTGATTTGATCCTTTTCATGTGCCTAATGCTTGAAATCAATCTTGAACAAAAATATTAGATACATATAAATGTTGGTATGTATGCCAAGAGAGCTAATCATATGATGATTATGATGGCATAACATATAAATGATTTGATTAATAACAAAGGAAAGTGAATAACATATTAAATATCTAGAGAATATTATCACTCGATGACGTATGTCTTCAAGTATTAGACTTGGAAGAAATGAGATCATACAGATGTTAAGAGTACATATGCATATTCTCATTATGTCCCTAATTGGTTGTCATTGTGAAAGGTTGATATACAACAATGACACATAATATCAGAGTGTGAGTTGGTTGATGACTGAATCTCTTTGGTCATGACATGGAAATATCAAACCAAGCCAACAGATACAAGTTAGAAAATAGTGTATCGGACAGACTCACCGTGATTGTGACCCATGGAAGCTATCTCCATGGAAGTCATATTCATGTATCACAGTGATAGTATAGTTGTGGTTCTTAGACCTAAGGTCATTGCACTCATTACATGTCATTGGGTACACTTTGACATCATCAAATGTAGTCTTGAAATGTTATAACGATGATTATTTGATTACTTTGACACATGGGTGCTTACTGTGAGTGTTAGATATGGGATTTTTGCCTCCTACAAGAATATGATATCCAAGGCCTCTTTATTAGAGAGATTGATAAAAGTATGTCGATACACATGTGAGTGAATATATAATATTGAGCTTACATATATCTCATGCAGTTTGCTCTGGTTCAAGGAACAAGATTGAATAATAATGAGGGTGGCTGCCCCATGCCTCTAGTTCAATATGGATATTAGTGACAAAAAACAAACATTGTAACACCATACACAGATTGTAGGTTGAAGTTGCTCCCCAACTTCGGTAGAAATGATGTGTGACTAGGCACCACTCATTGCTTGTGATGTCAAAAGCTAGTTATGGACATTCACTGCCAACATGATATGGGACCTATAGTGTCACACATATAGGAACTCATCTAGAAAAGGAGTTTGATCTTGAATGATAATTGAATTGATTACTAAAGTATTTAGATATTTCAATTCATGCAACAGATCAGCTGACTAGACTATCAAATGATCAGTTCAAGTGTTGAGACAGTCGTTTGGAGTGTCAGATTGATTGTATTATACATTGGTTGGAATTTTTCCTGACCTGGGTTGTGAGAAGCCCATCTTGCTTGTGAAAAATGATCGTTTGGCCTGGTGTGAGATGCATGTCTTAGTTGCGACAAACGGTTGTCTAGCCTGGTGGGAGACACACATCGCATTTGAATCAAACGCCCATTTTGGGGTTGCAATTCATTTGCACAAAGGAGTAGAGTTTAATTTAAGTTGAGTACTAATTGAAATTGAATTTCCAACATATGTGCAGAATTGAAAGGTGTGAAATGACTGTATCATTGAGTGAGATGACCATTTTGGCACACACAAGTTGTGAAACTTCTAGAATTGTTGCAAAATTTGAAGATCTTTCAGTCCTTTCCATTCCTGATTTAGTCCTACATTGGATGGGGACTGGGAACACTGACCCTAACTGCTCCTATATATAGAGGGGTACTGGGGGCTTCCCAGAGAACAACTACTACACATAAAATTAAGAATTGGTTGCTCTAAAAATTGTTGTTCTCTCTGGTTATGGTAACCACAAGAGCCCAGGCAAGTCTTACCTGACTAGGGAGGGATAGCCATGGGAGAGAAACAACTGAGATCATTGTGGAGGGAGAGCATATTGGTGACTAGTACACCAATAGGGGGAAAACTCCTTCATGTTCATTTCTACAGGATGATAAGAGTTCTAGTTGGTTCGTGTGGACTACTCTAGAGGCAGGAGTCCTTTGACTACGGCTAGGAGCGAAACATCAACTCACAGTCTGTGGCAAGATTTGAGGAGCCGTTGTAGCAGTGGTATGTGTCTTCTAACTGTGTAGGAGCAGTGAGACAAATTAGAGTGTGGACTAGGAACTGCACAGAAACCATCCAAGATAGAGTACACATCTACATGAATGAGGACTATCCTTAGACTTGCTCTAGGACCAAGTAGATCTTCATGAAACCATCCTTCCCATTGCATGGTTATTGGTGCGATCGATTGGTTAATGGGAAATATGTCAATAATTTTTTTGTTTCCATTGCCTATCAGATGTCATATTTCCCAATAGTGGTATCAAAGCCACATCAATTAATTATGTCTTGGGATAATTGATATGATCAGATTTTTGGTTTTTCCATGTTTATTTATTACATGCGATGCAAATATTTATACTGGTTGATGAGCACATCTATCTATATCACCACATAAAGATCTTAAAAGAATATATATATGTATATCTTTGTGTGTGTGAAATTTATATGCATCGCCGTAAAATTAGTTTTCATGGCAGATGTAAACCATGGTTATGTACAAAATCCCAGATCTGTGTGTGCATGGTTGTGGTTATTTATTCTTGTTGTTAATCGGTTTGTGTATTGCGCCTCCCTCTCCTTTCCCAATGTAAATATATGCTTTTCTTCCTATTTCCCCTCGAATGTAACTCAAAGTTTTCCCATATATAATGTAATAAGAAATAGGATAGTTCTAATTTATGTTTCAACGTGAGATAAGATCTGCATAATGCAAAACGATCGACTCGTGAGACGACCTGATCGACTGGAGGACTAAGGAGACTAGATGACAAGAGGACAAACTCATTGACTGGTGGCCCAACCAACTAATTAGAGATGTCCATACGCTATTTGGACCTAAGAACTATACGATCTCTGTAGACGAGCCCAATCGAGCGATCAAGAAGTGAGTCGATCAGTTGAAGAGTTGAACCGATCAACTCGAATTGGTTCGAGCATAGATCTTCACCAAAAATAGCTTGCATATGATGTGGACCATAGGTGGTAGTAATTCCTTGCAGCTCAAAGGAATTACATTAGTATGGGCCTAACCATTGCTTGTGTGTTTCATTTATTGCAAGTTCTCTTTGTGGTCATAGCATGTGTATGATATGTACTATATATCTGGTGATTGGATAAAGTATATTTGTTAAAACAAACAAACTCTCTCAACTTAAATATTAAGTCTTAAATTCTTTCCATAAGTAGAAAACATGAAAAGCTTTATCGACTAAGTGTGGGTATGCCCTAGCATGGTGCACCATCTATCTCGTGGAAGTGTGATGGTAGACATGTGGGTTTGCCCTAGTAGGGTGCATATTTATCATGTTGGCTTTTGGGTCAGGCTTAACTACGTGAACCTAATTGGATTAAGCACCTAAAGGCATGCATGTGATCTAGGCAAGGAGTTGCACAAATCATCTATCAAGAGTTTCATATGATGCAATTGGAAAAAGTTGTCTACCATATAGAATCAATTTGTGGGTGATAACCCCAGCCGGCTGATGACTTTGATAATATTTGGATCTTGGTCCACTAGAATATTGTATGCTGCAATATTTTAAATTGATATCGAGGGATCATAATTTGAATAAAATAGTGGGAGAAGTAATAATTAAATACCTAATTAATATCGACAAATTTATCAAATCTGGCCAAGTCAAAAGTGCTTTAAAAAGGTTGCAATATTTCTTTATAGAATCAAATGTCAAACAGAAAACAAGTTCAAATTGTGATCAATCCTTTAGAAGCACAAAATGGGATAAAATTTGGTTCAGGACTTTGAGAAATGTTCTCATCAATGAGCGAAAGCTCTATGTCCTTAACATGCTAATGCCAGAGGAACCCACTCCAAATGCGCCTAAGCCTAAATGGATGATTAATGGAAGCATGCCAATGATGCCATAAACATTTGAATACCTAATTCTATGTTGTGTGAACTATGAGTTGATGAAAACATGGAAATTCTCGAGATGGTAAAACATCTTAAGAATCATGTAAATAAAAGAAAATATAATGCCTCCAAAGTGTTAATTTCAGTGCAAACTAACAAAGGGAGGTCCAGTAGAACCCCGTGTATTTAATATAATTTGACATGTGGAATGACTAGGATTTATCTCAGGTTAAGAGTTGACCATGAATATGATAATGAAAGTGTTTCATGAATCATATAGTTAGTTTAACAAATTCTTGGCATGTTGATGCCAATGCAAGGAAGATGAAGGACAAATCCATGATAATAATCAGTGGAAGTGAGTCCTAGGGAAAAAGCAAGGCTACAAAGTGGCCTGAGGCTAAGCTGAAGCACAAGTATTTTGCACTCAATATATGGAGAAGGGTAAGTGTAAAAGGAATCTGTGCTTTTCAATTAAAGGATAAAGAAAAGAAAGTTCCATCATTGTCACCTATTTGGACATTGGAAAGAACTTTACTGTTCATAGAGGATATCAAGAAGAAGACAGAGATAGAGATCTCCACTTCAGGACTTGAGAAGAAGTAAGCTAGAACTGTGTAGAGAAAGGGTTGTTGCCTCTATAGTTGGAAATTGTCATTCATGGGTACAAAATAGAACTAGTGAATTTCTATCATGTACTTGCCATTGATGAAACTATATATGTTTTGTATGACAAGAACATTATGCTTCATCTTAAAAGATATGATCTTTTATGGAAATGTCATATGTCTCCCAAACTATACTAGATAGTTGTAAAGATAAATGTGTATGACACATATACCAAATGACTTGATAACTCAAACAAAATGAATACCTATAGCACTATCATCTAGAGAACATAAACAAGAAATGCATTTGTAGAATCCATAGGATGGTTATATAGACTCTTTTGGTTATTGAACCAATAGAGGCATGCATATCTTATTTGTTGTGCAATATGACAAAAGCATCTTCACTAGATGCATTGGAAGATCGACTATTCCATTAGGACTAGTACATATTGATATGCATAGAACTTTTAGAATGAGTGCTAAAGATAGTTACAAGTACCTCGTTATATTTGTGATACAATTAGTAGATATCAACATTTGTATTTAATGAAATACAAGTATGAATCTCTTGAAATGTTCAAGTCTATTATGAATGAAGTACATAACTCACTTTGTAAAGTATAAAGATATATTGATCTTATCAACGTTGAAATATTTTAAACCAAGAGTTTGAGGACCATCTGGAGAGATCGTGATAGTGTATCACATTGAAATCCACCTAAAACATAATGATTTGTTAGAAAGAAGGTATCACATCATGTTGAGTCATGGTGAGATAATAAAAAAATCTAGCTGATCTTACAAGTTCTTTTGACACATGCTTCACACTAAAACAATGTACCGTGTATTTTGGTTCAAAAGACACCATATGAGATATGGTGTGGGAGCCTTTTGTAGTGATTAGGATTGAAGGATTATATAAGAAAATTGTTTCTTAAAAGGCTTTATCCACAAATCACAAGAATGTTATCTTGTTGAATATTATTTATTTTCCAACCCGATAACAAAGTGTTTGTTGCTAGGATAGATGAATTCCTACAAGGGAACTTAGTTCCAAAGGAATCAGTGGGAGTAAAAGTAGAACTCAAAATGTTCGAGATAAACAAGAAGACATAGAACCTTAAAATGTACAATAGGAACAAGGAGAATCACAAGTTGTTGTGGAATCTCAAGTTCCTTATGTAACATACAGAACTCATAGTTCTAGTAGAACATGCCTTGAGTTTGAAAAATTATAACTCAAGAAGGTAGTAAGTTGATCATAGTGATAAGTCAACAACCTATCTAAAACTATTGAGGGATCAAAATCTGAGAAATGACTTGAGGCCTTAAGATAAATGATGGACTTTGTGTACACCAACAAGGTATAACCTTGTTGGATCACCCTGAAGGGGTAAAACCCATAGGATGTATTTGGGTATTTGGACAGAGACCAACATGGAAGGGTAGTTTGGCTGCAAAATAGTTTCAAACTAGTTCAAGGTGTTGAACATGATGATGTCTTTTCACCAGTTACCATGTTTAAATTCATTTGGATCATGCTTGTGTTGTAGCTTAGTATGACTATGAGATTTGTCATATGGATATTAAAATTGCATTCCTTAGTTAGAATAATTAATATGATATGTATGTGACACAACCTAATGGTTTTATAAATCTGTTAATACATATAAAGTCTATAAGCTAAAAAGGTCAATATGTGGATTGAAGCAAGCATCTCAGAGCTGGAATCTTCTTTTTGCCAAAATAGTTAAAGGGTTTGACTTGAGTCAGAATGAAGATGGAATTTGTGATTAGAAAAGATTTAGTGGAAGCATATTAATATTCCACATAATGATGGGAAATAACAACCTTATCTTTCAAATGTTAAAACATAGAAAGGAAAGTACATTCTATATGAAGGGTTTAGGCAAACAATCCTATGTGATAGGGATCCAGGTCTATATAGACAGATCTGGAAGGCTTCTTGACCTAAATAAGAGCACATACATTAGCAAGATGTTCAAGGATTCAACACACAAGACTTAATGAGAGAAAACATGTCCATGATCCATAGAGTTTGTAAGGAGTGGGATCCCATAGGGATCCACTCGCTACTAAAAATAACAAGGAAACATCCCAAATGGCATACCAACAAGAACTTCTCTTGAAAGAGATGAAACCAAATTTATTTAACATGATTGTATCATAACATAAAGTAGAAGTGGAATTTAAAGATATATCTAACCATTACAAAGCTTCTTATCATACTAAACTTTCACCACGTAGGGTGACATAAAGGAAAAACTAACTACATATTTAGAACCAGCTGAGGATCACCTAACAACTTCAAGCAAAGTCTCCCACAAAGTTAGCTACAGTTGATGGGCTTTAGGTCCTCCTAGGTTTCCTTCTCATTGTCCAACACCTGGGGTTCGAAGCATACCCCACAAAAGGAAAAGAAAAGAGTATATCAACAAAAAGCTGGTATGAGCATGCTAGAAATAAATTGAGCAATATATATTAGGAAAGATGTACATCAAGTATAAAAGGCTTCCTATGAAAAAGGTAAGAACTACCCAAAGGGGCATAAAAGGAAAGAATCACTAGCATATAATAAAAGGAATACTTCCATAAAATCAATAATAAAAGTGATGCCAAAAAAGCACTCATATTGTTTTTAGGGAACAAAACCCACAATGACCTGCATGTAGGTGAGATAAAGATAACACTAGAACAACATAAATAACAAAGGTGGCCAACCCTCTTAAACTTGAAACCTAGTATAGATTGGCACAAAACCAAACTCCTGATTGAAATAAATGTTGGCCCAAACCTCATAAATTTGAAAACCAGGTATGGGGCACATAACCTCCATCTCAAAAGTAAATAAGGGAACATAACCCAAAAACCAATTCAAATTATATTACTCTAGGGCTACTAAGTCACACAACATGCTTAATAGGGAGGCAAGTAAAAGGTATACTTGAATTTTACAAATTAATCACCACATAAGTAATCATCATTATCATCCACCTCAAAGTAGGCATATAACAACAAATAAGTCCAACATGCACTAAGCATAAGGAAAAGATTCAAGCGAATATCCAAGATCACCACAAACAAGATAGTTCACAAGGTCCATGATATCGAAAGATAAAACCAATGTATATAGGTCATTTTCCAATGGACCAAAATAAAGACCATTTAGGTTATTTCTCAATGAAGAAGAACAGGAGAGCAAACATATCTCTCATAGAGTCTTAACAAAACAAGATTACTTCTTCATCCAGATCTAGTTTTCCAAAACACCTAATATCATGTATGTGAAATTAGGGTTACAAGTGCATTGATTATTCAAAACCCTAAAAATTGCCTTTTTATTATTAATGAATTTGGTTATAAAAAACCATGTCATGTTTTAGGTTATATTTTTCTGAGTTCAAAACATATTTTATATATTTTTTGACTTTATATATTTATTTATGAATTTTATAAGTTATTACTTATTTAGATTAATCCATTACAATCACCTCTATATAACATTAGACTCAAGTCACAAAACCAATACCATTAGAAAGCTTACATTTTTCTGAATCCAATGAGTATTTACTTGTAATTTTTGGACAAACGGTTAATTATTTATGATTTTATGAAAATCAACCAATCACAAAATGCCACATAGGCAAAATCGATCGGAAAGCACCAAAGCCGAGAAAAGGAGGACCCACATTACTGACTTGGCCCAATTTGAGCCAGCCAAGTCAGGAGTCAAAGGTGCATCCTTGACTCGCCCCCAACGCAAAGCAAAAATAGGGGAAAAGACACTTCTGCCCTAAGGCAAAAAATGAAGAGAAGAAGAAAGCAAAGAGGGCAACATAGACAAATTACATAGGGGATTTGTAACATCCCTGGATTTGAGGCCTCAGATAAGTTGATCTTAAAAGGAATTATTGGAATACCCATATCACCAAGGTGCACCTCCTTTTTTGGGAGCCCATCACTAAAGAACTCCATAGTTAAGCGTGCTCAACTTGGAGTAGTACTAGGATGGGTGACCAGTCGGGAAGTTGACCCTGGCTTGCGTGTGAGTGAGGGCAAAGCGCGCAGTTGAGGCTAGTGGTGGTCTGTAGGGCCAGTCGTCATTCCTAAAACTCTACTAGAACCTTGGGCACTGGGCCCAGGTGTTACAACTGGTATCAGAGGCCTCAGATAAGTTGATCTTAAAAGGAATGATTGGACTACCCATATTACCAAGGTGCACCTCCTTTTTCGAGAGTCAATCACTAAAGAACTCCATAGTTAAGTGTGCTCAACTTGGAGTAGTACTAGGATGGGTGACCAGTCAGGAAGTTGACCCCGACTTGCGCGTGAGTGAGGACAAAGTGCAGTTGAGGCTAGTGGTGGTCTGTGGGGCCAGTTATCATTCTTGAAATGTTGCTAGAGCCTTGGGTAGTGGGCCCAGGCGTGGTGGTCTGTGGGGCCAATCGTCATTTCTGAAACCTTGTTAGAGCCTTGGGTAGTGGGCTCAGGCGTTACAAATGGTATTAGAGCCAAAACCCCTCTAGTAGGTGGGACCCACATGGGCATGGCATGCCAGTCTTGAGTCGTGCGGTCCAGGCATGTAGGAAAGGGTTGTCCATAGTTGACGTAGCCACCCTTGCACAAGTATTCTGTGATCAGGAGTTGGTTGTCTATGGGCTATTGTGGGCCAGCATTGAAATGGGGAAGAAGTTATGAGGCATTATAGTTGAGCCTTGACGAGGACGTCAAGAGTCTAAGTAGGGGAGATTGTAACATCCCATGATTTGAGGCCTCGAATAAGTTGATCTTAAAAGGAATGATTGGACTACCCATATCACCAAGGTGCACCTATTTTTCTGGGAGCCCATCACTAAAGAACACCATAGTTAAGCGTGCTCAACTTGGAGTAGTACTAGGATGGGTGACCAGTCGGAAAGTTGACCCTGGCTTGCGTGTGAGCGAGGACAAAGCGCGCAGTTGAGGCTAGTGGTGGTTTGTAGAGCCAATCGTCATTCCTAAAACCTTGCTAGAGTCTTGGGTAGTGGGCCCAGGTGTTACAAATGGTATCAGAGGCCTCAGATAAGTTGATCTTAAAAGGAATGATTGGACTACCCATATCACCAAGGTGCACCTCCTTTTTCGGGAGCCCATCACTAAATAACTCCACAGTTAAGCATGCTCAACTTGGAGTAGTACTAGGATGGGTGACTAGTCGGGAAGTTGACCCGGGCTTGCACGCAAGTGAGAAAAAGCGCATAGTTGAGGCTAGTGGTCTGTTGGGCCAGTCGTCATTTCTGAAACTCTACTAGAGCCTTGGGCGCTGGGCCCACGCATTATAGGATTCATCCCCCTCTTCATGCCACTACATGGCCGATGAGCACTTTGGCCACAAGTGAAGAGGAGAGAGAGGGTAATCCGTTGTAAGGTCAGGGGTTTTACTTCAATCTTTGATGACACACGAGTGAGAAAAGGTTGAATCGGGTTGAGAACAATGTTGCAAGGATCTACAGTAAGCCAAGAGTGGAGGTATTTATAGGTGGGGGAAGGTGTACTAGGGTTTTCAAATTTTACATGAGAGGATGGTTTTGGGAGAATGGGTGTTTTCTTATTTTTTTTTTCAAATCAACAAAAAGTTGGGATAATCTTGGACGAAATCACAAAAGGAATCCAACCAACCAAAAATCTCATTATTTCGTTGAGTAGAGAGAAAGATATCGAGTTTTTAAAATCTCACAAACCAAGCTCTGTTTCCCAATCTGACTGGAGTTGGAAGATGAGGTCTTAGCTATTCGATCCCACGGACATGTGTCTGCAGTAGATCTAGATCGTCCTGTGTGACATATATTCCTAATCCAATTATAATATGATACATATATTATTAAATAAATTTCTCTCTCTTCATTTGAGGACTCAAACAATTTTGAAATTTAATAAAAATTGCACCGTGACTGATTTTGAGGTGTAGAATCAGAATATGGAATTAGTTTTTCCTTTTGAGAACTTTTAATGGGTTACATAATTTAAAACTTATTTTCTCTTTCCTCCATCATTAATGATGATAAGATTACCCAAATTTATGAAACTTGACCCACAAGTCATATTTAATGTGTTGAATATGAATTTTTCATCAATTTTTTTTGGTCAGTAATTTGCCATAAATTTTACATGTTGGAGTTATTTGTTCACTTATTTAATATTTTGAAGGTTCTACACACTTTCTCTCTCCTGATTTGATCTTTTAATCAAGCTTTCTCTAAATTGAGTGAAAATTCATCCAAAGGCATATTTTAATATGTATATTACGAATATCAAATTATTTTCCACTTTTGGAGTCCTTAAATATTTATGTAATATTTTTAAGGAAAAAACCCTTTTCTTTTCTAAATAAAATAGATATGGTTATTATTATCCTAAATTGGTGAAACTTGGCCTCCAAGACAAAGCATATACCAAGAAAATGAATATGAGGTTAATCTTATCCTTAAGTTTTCCTTTTAGACCATTATCCATTATTTATATTATTTCTGTCATTAATAATTCAATATCTCATTAGCATGTTTTAAGCATTATTATTGATTCTTTTATCTCTTCCTTGCGCCAAAAGGCAAAGGAATGATCTAGAATGAATCTACTCTATCATTATCTCACATAAGTTTATTTATTTCATATTTTGTGGAATTATAATTCATTATTCTCAATTATGAAACTTTGTCTTTTATGCACATATCTTTTGTACCTTCCATTGATTTTATGATTAATTTGAAGGTATTGGGTAATATTAATTTATGTTTTACATTTTAGGGTGATTTTTTGCATTAACATATTTATGGTCACTAAAGAGCATACTCTTATCCTTGTTTGGCTAAAATTCAAAGACTAAGGTTTCCAACCTGTTAACCCTAGAATAAGATTAAGTTCTAGGTTTCAATATGTTACAGCATACCACCCCTTAAAGAGATTTCATACTCAAAATCAAAACATCCACAACAACTATCTACCACCCCTTACAAAGTTTCATCTAAGAAACCACAAGATACCATGCAAAAGTAAACATAACTTAAAACTCTAACTATGGGACCAAAGGTTACCTTCAACTTGATCATCATCATAGACTTCTTGACCATCCAAAACAAAACCTATTCCAGCTCACCTATCCACTAGTCTTTTACCATTGTAGTTGCCATTATTCTAATAAGGCTCTTGAGGTTGTTGTTGTTGAGCCAGTACAGGTCCATTATGAAGCTGAGGGCACCTAGAGCGAAAATGTCTAGGTTCATTGCAATGATGGCACACAACCTGAAAGTCAGGATGATGCTTTGCTTGATTATTATCTTGAGAGCACTTTCCTAGAGGTTGGTAACCATTGCACCTAGCACACTTGTCTCTTCTCTACTCATATCCTGAGGGTTTCCTCTTGTTATCCAACTCCTTAGGTTAAAACCCTGGGTGTGACTCCATGACTAAAGATTTATCATCCATCTGATGAAAGGCCAGGGCAGTTGTGGAATAAGAGCATGACCCACATTGTAGTTGAGTCCTTGAAGGAATAGGTCAGTCCTTCACTCCTCACGTAGGCCTATAGCATAACGTAACAATAGTAGAAAATTTTGTACAAATGCAAAAATGTATAGAGAACCTTGCTTCAAACTGTAGAACCCTGCTTCTTTCTTCTTTAGGGAAGCAGTGTAGATATACTTTCCATTAAAAAGCACCAAGAATTTCTCCCAAGTCATGGTAGATATATCACATGTCTTTCCAATCTCGTTCCACCAAACTCAAGCGGGTCCATCCAAAATATATGAAGCAAATCTAACCTTCTGGTTGGGAGGACAAGCCGTACCATCAAAGGTCCTCCCTATGGCTAACACCCAATCATCAGCTTTGTCAACCATCTCTATATCACCCTCACCCTTGGAGGAAGGTGATTGCATATTCATGAATCCATGATTGAGAACTCCTTAGGATTTTTAGGTACAGATGAGTCTTTCATCTTCCCTGCCATGGAAGTAGCAAAACATAGCCAACTCTTACTCTGGAGAGATGATATACCTATGCTAGTAGAAGCAGGGATCTCCTGACCTACTAATGATCCACTTTTAGATGGAGGAGTAACTTGAGTCAGTGGTGTGGTAAAGGGTGGATCCATCCTTGGCATCCCAAATCTAGGGTTCTGGGGTGTCTCGTAGCCATATTGGTTATCAATAGTCGAGTTATCTCCCACCATTAGGGTTTTTTCCCGCACAAGGCAAGAATAGTAGGTATAGCCAACCTATGGAAAAAGGTAAACATCATAAGGGAGACAAGTTTGAAATAGTTAGATAACGGATAGCTACATGCTCTGATACCATGCTGTAAGGAGTGGGATCGGATCCACTCTCTACTAAAAATAAAAAGGTAACATCCCAAACAACACATCAATGAGAATATTTCTTGAAAGGGATGAAACCAAATTTATTTAACATGATTATATCATAACACAAAGTAGTAGTGGAATTTAAAGATATATCTAACTATTACAAAGCTTCCTATCATACTAAACTTTCACCACATAGGGTGACATAAAGGAAAAACTAACTACATATTTAGGACCAGCTGAGGATCACCTAACAACTTCAAGCAAAGTCTCCCACTAAGTCAGCTACACTTGTTGTGATCCAGCTCCTCCTAGGTTTCCTTCTCCTTGTCCAACACCTGGGGTTAGAAGCATACCCCACCAAAGGAAAAGAAAAGAGGATATCAGCAAAAAGTTGGTATGGGCATGTTATAAATAATTGAGCAATATATATTAGGAAAGAGTTACATGAAGTATAAAAGGCTTCCCATGAAAAAGGTAAGAACTACCCAAACGGGCATAAAAGGAAAGGATCACTAACATATGATAAAAGGAATACTTTCCATAAAATCAATAATAAAAGCGGTGCCACAAAAGCACTCATAATGTTTATAGGGCACAAAATCCATAACAACTTCCATGTAGGTGAGATAAACATAGCACTAGAACGAGATAAATAACACAGGCGGCCAAGCCTCATAAACTTGAAACTTGATAGAGATTGGCACATAACTAGACTCCCAATTTAAATAAATGTTGGATCAAAACTCATAAATTTGAAACTTGGGTATGGGGAACATAACCCTTATCCCAAAAGTAAATAAGGGAACATAACCCAAAAACTAATGCAAATTATATTAATCTAGGGCTACTGAGTCACACAACAAGCTTAATAGGGATACAAGTAAAATGTATAGTCTGATTTTTCAAATTAATCACCACATAACTGATCATCATTATCATCCACCTCAAAGTAGGTATATAAAAAAAACTAAGTCCAGCATTCACTAAGGCATGATGAAAAGAGTCAAGAGAATATCCAAGATCATCACAAATAAGATAGTTCACAAGAACCATGATATCAAAAGATAAGTGCAATGTGTATATGTTATTGTCCATAGGAACGAAAGAAAGATAATTTAGGTTATTGCTCAATGAAGAAGAATAGAAGATGCAAACATATTTGTCATAGAGTCTTAACAAAACAAGATTACTTCTAGATCCAAATCTAGGTTTCCAAAACACCTACTATCATGTATGTGAAATTAGGATTAGAAGAGTGTTGATTATTCAAGACCCTAAAAATTGCCTTTTTATTATTAATGAATTAGGTTATCAAAATTACGTCATGTTTTAGATTATATTTTCCTGAGTTCAAAACATATTTTATTACAATTTTTTTACTTTTATATATTTATTTATGAATTTTATAAGTTATGACTTATTTAGATTAATCCATTAAAATCATCTCTTTATAACATTAGATTCAAGCGACAAAACCAATACCATTAGAAAGCTAACATTTTTTTGAATCCAATGAGTATTTATTTGTAATTTTTTGACAAAACATTATTTAGTTATGATTTTATAAAAATCAACCAATCAAAAAATGCTACATAGGCAAAATCGACCGCAAAGCACCAAAGTCGAGCAAGAGGGGACCCGCGTCACTGTCTTGGCCCAATCAGAGCCGGCCAAGTCAGGAGTCAAAGGCACAGCCTTGACTCGCCCCCAACATAAAGAAAAATTAGGCTAAAAAACACTTCTTCCCTAAGGCAAAAAATGAAGTGAAGAAGAAAGCCATGAGGGCATGATAAACAAATCACACAGGTGATTCATCCCCCTCGTCTTGCCACTCCATGGTCGACGAGAAGCTACCAGTGATTTGGGAAAAATCACAATACGTGATGAAACTCGACAGTCAGGGTGGAAAAAGAAACAGCACAAGAAACTAAACTCATTGGTACCTGCAATTTGGTTGGATGTGAATAGGAGACAGAGGGAAATCTGATACAAGGTTAGGGGCTTTACTTTGATCTCCTATAACACACGAGCAAGCAAAGGTTCAATCTGGTTGAGGAACATTGCTAGGATCTCTAGGAAGCCGAGAGTGGAGGTATTTATAGGTGGGAGACGGTGTACTAGGGTTTTTGAGTTTGAGGTGAGAGGATGGTTTTGGGACAATTGGGATTTTCTTATTTCTTTGCCAAATCAATGAAAAGTGGGATACTCTTGTGCAGAATCACAAAAGGAATCCAACAAACAAAAAGTCTCATGATTTTGTTGAGTAGAGAGAGATATCGAGTGTTTAAAATCTCACAAACCAAGCTCTATTTCCCAATCTGACTGGAGTTGGAAGATGAGATCTCAGTCGTTTGATCTGGCAGAATGTGTTTGTGGTCGATCTAGACCGTCCGATCAGATGCAAAGTTTGTGTGACATATATTCCTAATCTAATTATAATGTCATATCATTATAAGAATTTCTCTCTTTTCATTTGAGGGCTCAAATAATTTCCAAATTTAATAAAAATTGACATCTTGACTTATTTTGAGTGTAGAATTTGAATATGGAATTTGTTTTACCTTTTGAGAACTTTAAATGGGTTAAATAATTCAAAACTTATTTTCTCTTCCCTCCTTCATTAATAGTGATAAGATTACCAAAATTTTATAAAACATCACCCACAAGTCATATTTAATGCGTTGAATATGAATTTGCAATCAATTTTACATGTTGGAGTTATTTTTTTACTTATTTAATATTTTGAAGGTTTTACACACTTTCTCTCTCCTGATTTGATCTTTTAATCAAACTTTCTCCAAATTGAGTGAAAATTCACCCAAAGGCATATTTTAATATGTAGATTATGAATATAAGATCATTTTCTACTTTTGGAGTCATTAAATATTTTATTTAATATTTTAAGGAAAACACCCTTTTCTTTTCTAAATAAAATAGATATGGTTATTATTATCCTAAATTGGTGAAACATGGCCTCCAAGCCAATGCATATCCCAAGAATATGAATATTAGGTTAATCTTATCCATTAAGTTTTCCTTTTAGTCCATTATCCATTATTTCTATTAGTTCGCTCATTAATAATTCAATATCTCATTAGCAGTTTTAAGCATTATTATTGATTCCATTTCTTGTTCCTTGCACTCAAAGGCAAAGGAATGATCTAGAATGAATATACTCTATAATTATCTCACATAAGTTTATTTATTTCATATTTTGTGGAATTATAATTCATTATTCTCAATTAGGGATAGATTGTCTTTTATGCACATATCTTATGTACCTTTTATTGATTTTATGATTAATTTGAAGGTATTGGGTAATTTTAATTTATATTCTACATTTTAGGGTGATTTATTCATGCATTAACATATTTAAGGTCATTAGAGAGAATACTCTTATCCTTGTTTGGCTAAACCTCAAAGACTAAGGTTTCGAACCTCTTAACCATGGAATAAGATTAAGTTCTAGGTTTCAGTATGTTATAGAGTTAGTCTCTCAGAATCCTAGTGTCCCAATTCTTATGAAGAATAGGAACACACGGGTAGATGTCGTATGCATTTGTAATTGGATCTATCTTGAATGCAATGATATGTACTTATCCCATTATCTCGTATGTATTGGATATGACGAGAAGATATCCATTTGTCTCGTATGTATTGGACATTACGAGAGGATATCCAGTCATCTCATATGTATTTGACATGATTAGAAGACATATATATACTTTCCTAGCATTCTCATATGTGTTGGACATGACGAGATGGTATATTTTTGATGCTAGTGAAATTCACTGTAATACCATACAAACCATCCTTAAGTGCTTGTGAAGCACTAATAGGATTGGTTACTTGGTTATGGTAATAATAAAGAGTTGGGTGTAAATATTTACACCAATGCAAGCCTCCAAACTAATAAAATGATCAAAATAGTGTTTGACATTAAACAAGAACTATAAGCTAGAAATGGTTCTGAGCTAATGACAGTTGTTCAAATCTACAAATGAAGCTGAGTATCTCTATGTTATAAGAACAATAGAGGATATTGTATGGATCAAGAAGTTCATATGGGTGACCTTGTGTGAGGTTCTAACCATTAATGATAGTAGAAATACTAATGACAACAGTGGAGTTGCTTGTGAGTCTAGGAATATCATATGCATACTACGACACTTCCATCTCATACGAGTAGTTGTACAGTGAAGAGATGTGAAAATTGCAAGATACCAACTTAAAGTAAACATTTCTAAACCCACAATAAAAGCACTTTACCAACATAAACATGATGGTCATGTTAGGTCACTCGGGATGAGATCCATGGGTGATTGTCTCTAAGTGTAAGTGGGATTCTATTGGTATGTATGCTCAAATAGTCAATCATATGATGATTTTGATGACATAATTTATAAATTATTTGATTAATAACAAAATAAATCTTCCAATTTATTTTGTATTGTCAGTTATGAGATAATGAATAACATAATAAATGTCTAGAGAATATTATTACTCGATGACGTATGTCTTCAAATATTATACTTAGAAGAAATGAGATCATATGAATGTTAAGAGTACATATATATTCTCATTGTGTACCTGATCGGTTGTCATTGTGGAAGGTTTATAAACAACAATGACACATAATATCAGAGTGTGAATTGGTTGATACCTAATCTCATTGGCCATGATATGGCAATATTAAACCAAGAACACATATACATGTTAGAGAACAGTGCATCTGATAGACCCACTGTGAGAGTGACACATGGAAGCCATCTTCATGGCACAATGATGGTGGTGATTGTGGTTCTTAGACCTGAAATCACTACACTCATCACATGTCATTGGGTACACTTTGACGTCATCAAACACAATCATGAAACATGGGTTGTTATAACGGTTATGATTGGTTGACTTTGACACATGCGGATTGACAGTGAGTGATACATAATGGGATTTTTCCCTCCTATAGGAGTATGATATCCAAGGCCTCTTGATTAGAGAGATTGATAAAATTATGGCCAGATGCATGTGAGTCAATATATGATATTAAGATTACATATATCTCATGCAGTCTGCTTGGGTTCAAGGAACAAGATTGAATAATAATGAGGATGATTGCACCATGCCTCTAGTTCAATCTGGATAGTAGTGATAAAAGAACTATATAAACACTATAACACCATAAACAAATTGTAGGTTGAATTTTCTCCCCAACTTTCCATTCACTTGGCTAGCAATTATGTGTGACTAGGCACCACTCATTGCTTATGATGCCATAAGATAGTTATGGACATTTACTACCCACATGATATTGGATCTATAGGGTCATACACATTGAAACTCATCTATAAATGGAGTTTGATCTTGAATGATAATTGAATTGATTAGTAAAGTGTTTAGGTATTTCAATTCATGCAACAGATAGTTGAATAGACTTCTAAACGATCCGTTCAACTATTGCGATAGTCGTTTGGAGTGTTAGGTTGATTTTATTGTACATTGGTTGGAATTCTACCTAACCTTGCTTGTGAGAAGCCCGTCCCACTTGTGCAAAATGATCATCTATCCTAGTGCGAGACACTTGTCTTAGTTGCACCAAATGGCCATCTTGCCTGGTGCATGTCGCCTATCTCAGTTGCACTAAACACCCGTTTTGGAGGTGCAATTCGATTACACAAAGAAGTGGTGCTGACGTTAAGTTGAGTACTAAATCAAATCGAATTGCCAACATATGTGCCAAACTGAAATGTGCAAAATAACTATTTCGCTTAGTGAAACGACCAACTCATGTGCAAGACGACCGTCTTGTTGGGTGATACGACTATTTCAGTGCAATTAGGTTGTGAAACTTGTAGAATTTTTGTGAAACTTCTGGTCTTTTCCGCTCCCACTTTAGTCCTGCATTGGCTGGGGACTAGGAATCCTGACCCTAACCCCTCCTATATAGAGGGGTACAGGGGCTTCCCACATCACAACTACTACACAGACAATTGAGAATCAATTGTTGTGATAATTATTGTCCTCTCTGGTTGTGGTAACCACGAGAGCCCAGGCAAGTCCTACTTGACTAGGGAGGGATAGCAACAAAAGAGAAACAACTGAGGATCATTGTTGTGGGAGAGCATGTTGATGACTAGTACACCAACAGGAGGGAAAACTCCTTCCTATCCATTCCTACAGGATGACATGAGTTCTTGTTGGTCTGTGTGGACTACTCTAGAGGTAGGAGTCTTGTAGCTACTGCTAGGAGGGCAACATCAACTCGCAGTCAATGGTGATATTTGATGAGATGTTGCAGCAATTGTGTGTGTCTACTGTGCTTGGAGGAGTAGTCTAATGAGTCTGAGTGTGACTATGTTACGACCCCACCTCCCGATAACCCCCAATTAAGGGAGACCGAGAGGTCGAAGCCGCACACATAATTTCAGGATCAAGGTTCAGCAATTAATTGATAACAATTAATAAATTCTACTATACTAAACTGAAAAGTTGTAATAAATAAAACTTTTGCATACCTTTGAAAATTTGGAATACTAATACTTCTATCCAGAACTCTGGCTAACTAACTAATCCTCCTTGGACTTTAATTAGTGTATTTCACAATATGACGGATTACTGTTTGTTCTTTTTGTTTTGTACCTAAAACGCCGACAAACAAAACGTCAGTCAGCCAAAGCTGGTATGTGGGGGATTCACTAATCGTGCAATTATCTATAACAAATTATTGCATCCAATTATCAATTAACAAACAGTATTACGTTTTAAGTATAACTACGCGATCCATGTGTACCCTATCCCCTGTGTTGTCCTTGCAGTGGACCTGGATACTACCTCCCTCATGGTAGATTCCCATTTTACCCCTCATGACTTCACCTAATAGGTGAATCAATTTCTAGGGCTAAGTCACATGGCACTACCCGTGGGTAGCCCACACCTTAACTCATGGTATGCTAAGAGCCTCATGGAACTACACATGTGTAGCCCAGTTTCTGACTCATGATACCCTAGACCTTGCTCTAGGTTATCCTTAGCCTTGACATAGCCACAGGGGTGGACTCGGATCTAGCTAGTCATACATATATACTCATAGTGATAGCCATAGTCACTTTATAGAGGCAGGAATTAAAACATCCAACAATTATTTCACACATTTAGGGAAACGTCGATAAAACCTCGGAAAACTATGCGGTATAGCTATAAACGTAACCACATACCTCTTATTGCAGTTTCAGATACAGAATCAAGAATGAAGAAATAGAATATCCAAGTAAGCAAGCAAAGGCACAAAAACCCTGGAATAAAAGCACAAATTTACTTTTATTAATATTTATCCAGCATCATAATGTCACTTAGGGTTTCTATCCAATTTTAGGGTTTTCTTGAAAATTAGGGTTTTGCTTTCATTTTCAATTGCTATGAACCCTAATTCATCAAATCCATGTAGAACCTTTAAATTATCTCCTTTTAATAGTCCTAACAATTTTAGGATCATTATTTAGCAATTTATCAAAATAATAAGGTTTCCTACTTCTTTTACCCTAAATTAGGGTTTTCATGTACATTAGCTTTCATTCATAGCCATAAACCCTAATTTAGCCTTATTTGCATTCAATATGGTTTAAATCTTCATATTATTAATTAACAGGTTAATAACCCTCCATTCAACCCATTAGGCTACAAAGAAACATCTTTTTCTTGCAATTAGGGTTTTCAAATAACTTGAAATACATTTTACTAGCAAATTAAAGTACTTTTGCAAAACGAACTGGAATCAGGTCACATAATAATTTTTAACAGATTCCTTGTATTTTTCTACCCAACTTTCATATATAAAGTTTCTTTATTCGAGATTCCTAGCAATTACTATGATTTTAGCAAGAAAAATCATTTATCTTAATTATTAGGCAAAGAGGAGAATTTATCGAAAATTCTCGGCCGTTAGATCGGTGCGCCGATGTGCACCACGTTGATCTGACGCTCCGCATCGAAGGCCTCCACTAGTTAAGTGGCGCGCCCCGCTGCTCGCCCTCAGCCGCTGGATCTCGATCAAACGCTCGGAGCCGCGAGCGTCTCAATCTAACCGGCCACTGTTAGATCCTGATCCAACGCTCCGCGTCGAGCGTTTCCTAATTTAAGTGTGTTGCCCAGGGTTCTTCGGATCGCACCTTGATCTACGCTGGTCCAAGATCGGAGGGTCACTGGTCGTCGTCTCCTTTCCTTCCTGAACTTTAGAACACGGCGGCGCCGCGTGGCAACCTCGCCGGAGTGCGAGCAATCGAGCACGAGGGGGAGTTCAGAGACTAATGGTGTTGCCGTATGGGTTCGCAAGGGTTCTCTTAACCATGAGGACCCCTATTTATAGGGTGAGAAGGCCCCTCTAGGGTTTTCTTAACCCCACCTCCAACAGACTTTTAGCCCAATTGGGCGTTTCGTGAATAGGCAATGATAACCCCACAAAGTAGGGTCGAGAAGCTTCGCTTCTCACGCCCGGACTCAACGAGATAGTTTCCACAAGCACACAAGCGATTGATCGTGAGAAAACAATGGGGAGAGTTTCCCCTTCCTGTAACTGTGCTACAGTCCGCATCCCTATGGGACTCTGGACGATAAGCTCGATCCGTTGGATCATGATCCAACGGACACGATTGCCTGCGCTTAAACAGAAAAGGAAAAGAATCCCAATTATACAAGGAAAACTTATTTTTGAAGATAACTTGGAAATTTAATAAATCCCAATCCATAAGTCCTTTTGGCCTCAAATTTTAAAGGAAAGTAGTTTATACGTACAAAAATTGGAGTCATTATCCCAAGGAAACGAGTCCTTTACTTCAGTTTCAAGTTATCCCTTATTTAATGGTATTTTCCACATTTTCTTTTTTTCCTTGGCCATTATTCAATTATTTTGAGTTCCTTGAACCCCAAGGATCCTTTATAATACGAAAACCTATTATGGGAAATTATCTTCTAGCCTTTCTATTACTTTCAACCATTATCTTATATTATTCCATTATTCCCTTGTATTCTTTTATTAAATGGAATTCCCTTTTTCATTTCTTTTTATTTTTCTTTCAAATGGGCTTAATGGCCAATAAGGCCCATCAAGAAAGCATGCAAGGCCATTATATAAAAAATTCATTCAAAAAAAACCATGAAATCACACATTGGTCTTATTTATTTATTTAGAAGAGATTTACAAATCTCATTACATGTATTGGAAAATGAGGTTATAACATCCTCCCCTCCTTATAGGAATTTTGTCCTCAAAATTCAACAATCAAACAAACAAACTTGGATATGCCTTTTCCATGTCCGTCCTCATCTCCCATGTGGCCTCATCCTCTCCATGGTGCTTCCAAAGAACCTTTACCATCTCTATATTCTTATTTCTGAGCTCTTTTACCTTGGTATCTAGAATCCGCAAAGGCAACTCAGGATAAGACAGCTTTCCTTGAAGCTCAATTGGTTCAATGCTTAGCACATGGCTTGGATCTTGCACATATCGCTTCAGATTGGACATGTGAAACACATCATGCATCATACTGTATTGAGGGGGTAACGCCAAACGATATGCGGCTTCACCAATCCATTCTAACACTTCAAATGGACCCACGTATCGGGGACTCAACTTTCCTCTATTTTTAGCTATAGCTCGGAGCAGTCAGATTTTCAAAAAGACATGTTCTCCTACAGCGAAATGCACATCAGTCCTCTTCGCATCAGCATACGACTTCTGTCTGTCTTGGGCTCTCTTTAAAATTTTCCTGATTAAAGCGACTTTATCAGCATACACTTGGAGTTCATCTGACCTCAATAAGGTCCTTTCACCAACTTCATCCCAGTGAAGTGGTGACCGACACGGTCTCCCATACAGAGCTTCATATGGAGGCATCCCGATACTGGCTTGGTAACTATTGTTGTAGGCAAACTCAGCTAAAGGTAGGTACTGCTCCCATGATCCACCCCAATCGAGCACACAAGCTCGCAGTAGATCCTCTAAGGTCTGAATTGTCCTCTCTGACTGACCATCTGTCTGAGGGTGATAAGTTGTACTGAACTTCAACTTTGTACCTAGTTCCTCTTGAACCTGCTTCCATAACTTGGAAGTAAACTTTGGGTCTCTATCGGAGATGATGGAACCAGGTACGCCATGCAAGCGTACTATCTCTCTGATATACAGCTCAGCTAAATCTGACACATTGGCAGTGGTCTTTAAGGCAAGGAAGTGTGATGACTTGGTAAGGCGATCTACCACAACCCATATCGCATCATGACCTCTCTTGGTGTGGGGTAGACCCATCACGAAATCCATGGTGATATGTTCCCATTTCCACTTTGGAATCTCTATAGACTGTAAAAGTCTGTCGGGTCATTGGTGTTTAGCCTTCACCATTTGGCACGTAAGACAACCGGCTACATAAGCTGCAATGTCTCTTTTCATCCCTGGCCACCAGAAAAACCTCTGCATGTCCTTAAACATCTTCGTAGTTCCTGGGTGTACTGTGTACCTAGAACCATGAGCCTTTTGTAAGATATGTTCTTTCAGTGGTGAGTCTTCAGGAACCCATATACAATTCTCGAATCTGATTCCTCCATCTACTCCCAAAGAAAGACGAGTCTGAGGCTTCTGCATCAAGCCTTTCATCTTGTCAAGTCCTCCACTGGCCAACTGTGCTGTGACAATTTCACTTAGTAACTCAGACTGTATCTGGATATTGGCCAAACGAACTCGATCATCTAACGGTTGAGGTGACCATTCCACCAATTCTTCTAAGCTCTTCCACTGACTAGACAAAATAGCTGCACACCTGAGCTGCTTTTGACTTAAGGCATCAGCTACGACGTTCGCCTTTCCTGGATGATAGGCAATGGTGAAGTCATAATCTTTCATGTACTCCATCCATCGTCGTTGTCGTAGGTTCAAGTCTTTTTGTGTCCGAAGATACTTCAGGCTCTTATGGTCAGTGAAGATCTCAAAAGTGGCACCATATAGATAATGCCGCCAAATCTTTAATGCATGAGTGATAGCAGCTAACTCCAGGTCATGTGTCGGGTAATTCACCTCGTTTGGCTTGAGCTGTCGGGAGGCATATGCAACCACGTGCCGATTCTATTCCAACACACAGCCAAGTCCCATCTTTGATGCATCAGTGAAGATCATGAAACCCTCATTGCCTGATGGTAATGTCAAAATTGGTGTAGTGGTCAACTTCTCTTTCAGCTCTTGGAAACGAGCCTCACAAACATCGGACCACACAAACTTCACATCTTTCTGAGTCAACATAGTCAGAGGCAAGGCGGTCTTTGAGAAATCTGCGATGAAGCGCCGATAATATCTTGCCAACCCCAAGAAGCTTCGTATCTCGGAGGGGTTCTTCGGTGCTGGCCAGTCTCGAACTGCTGACACTTTAGCTGGATCTATGACAATTGTTCCTCCGGAGATGATGTGTCCAAGGAACATGACTTGGTCTATCCAAAACTGACATTTAGAGAATTTCCCATAGAACTTCTGCTTTCTCAAGATATCAAGGAATTTACTTAGGTGGTCTCGGTGTTGATCTAGGTTATCAGAATAAACCAGTATGTCATCTATGAACACTATGAAAAACGAGTCAAGGAAGGGTTGAAACACACTGTTCATAAGGTTCATGAACACACTAGGTGCATTGGACAACCCAAAAGGCATAACCATGAACTCATAGTGGCCATATCGAGTCCTGAAAGCGGTTTTGGGGATATCCTCACTCTTGACTCTCAACTGGTGGTAACCCGATCTCAAATCAATCTTGGAAAAGACTCGAGCTGACTTCAACTGGTCAAACAAGTCATCTATCTGGGGTAAAGGGTATTTGTTCTTAATGGTAGCCTGGTTGATCATCCGGTAGTCTATGCACATTCGGAGCGAACCATCCTTTTTCTTTAAAAAAAGAATCGGCGCTCCCCATGGTGATGTGCTAGGGAGGATAAAACCCTTGTCCAACAATTCCTGCAATTGCTTCTTTAACTCAAGCAACTCAGCAGGGGCCATCCTATAGGGTGCTCGGGAAATAGGGTTTGTATCGGGAGCTAGCTCTATTGAAAAATCTACCTCTCTCTCGGGAGGTATCCCATGTAGATCATCAGGGAAAACATCTGCATAGATTCGTACTACCTCTATCTCCTCTAAGGGTTGTATCTTGGGTTCTGGATCAGTGACTACTGCTAAGAAAGCTTGACATCCTTTACTCATCATCTGTTCTGCCTTCAAAGCCGACACATACAGGCTGGTGGTGGCATCCTTCCTACCCCTAATGACAAAAGGTGGGTGACCTGGTCTCTTAATTATCACTTTCTTCTCCCTACAGTCAATGTTGGCCCTATAGGTATAAAGCCAATCCATGCCAATGATTACATCAAAATCATTCATATCAAGAAGAATAAAATCTGTAGGAAACTCATGATCTCGATATTTCACAGGTATCACCGGAGTTTTCAAAAGGTAAGTAAAGATCCGACCACTCGGGGTTGTAACATCTAAGACATAACCTAGATCCTTGATATCCAAACAAAGCATAGTTGCAAGATTTCTCGAAATGAAAGTATTAGTAGATCCAGAGTCAAATAAAGCTTTCACATTATGTCACATAACTTCAAGCATGCCTACATTGGTTTTCATCATGCATTAGACCATTACATGCTTATCTTTAAAACATAAAAGAAAACTTTAAGGGTTATTACCCCCGATCAACCGATTTGCATTAACTTGAGCCTCCTCATTGTCAATGGAAAACACCCGGGCTTGCCTTGTTTCTCCTACAGATGGGGATACAGCTATAGGTGGAGCTGCCACAGGTGGTGCCGCTGCTGGTGGGGCTGCCACAAGTCCTTGTCCTCTGGGCTCTGGCATAGGACAGACGGACTGCAGATGTCCTTCTTGGTGGCAATGAAAGCAAGTCTTCTTCTTGTAGCGACATTCACCGGCGTGACCCTTACTACAGGTGCGGCAAGGAGGTCGGTTGTTCTCCTATCGAGGTTTCCTTTTTCCTCCATGTTTGCCTTTAGCTTGATGACGTCCTGGACCCTTCTTGTGGTTGTTTCTTGGGCCTTGGGCTCCTTCAGTGAAACCCAAGTACCCCTTGGGTGGAAATGAGGCAGGCATCACGGTCCTTTCCATGTCTAAAGTAGTGTTGTAGACTTCGGCGAAGGTTCTTGGCTTGCTTGCCATCACATGGGGCCTGATGGCAGGGTGAAGGCACTCTATAAAGTGATTCACCCTCCTTTCTTCATCCATCTTGTACCCAAAGCGTTCCAGGATCCAGAACTTACGCCCGAAGTCTGCCACAGAAGAGTTTCCTTGGGTCATGTTGGTGAACTCCCTTTCCTTTTCCTTCTTAGCTGAGACTGGGACGAATCTGCAATGAAGATCGTCTTAAAATCAGTCCATGCCATGGGCTCCTCTGTTAAGTCTCTGCCAGTGATGTGGGTCTCCCACCATATCTTAGCTGCCCCTTCGAAGAGATGAGCAGAAAAGAGGACCTTCTTGCCCGGTTGAACTTCAAGCATGCGGAATCCATTCTCGACTGCAAGCAGCCAAGCTTCCACTTTATCGACCACCTCTATCTTGTCCTCTCTCGAGAACTTCTCGATATTCAACTTGACGAAGTCCAGGATGGTGGCTCCAAGTCGAGGACAAAATGGATACGACTCACCATTCTCAGCTTTGGCTAGGTCACGGAGGGCAAAGGCATTAATGGCCTCTGTCAGCTTCTTCTGCTGCTCGATCCACAAAGCCTCAGAGGTGTGGATCATCATAGTCGGTTCTGGACTTCCAGCTTGATCTTCCTCCATCTGGTCTGCTTCCTCGTACACATGTTGCTCTTCATACCCTTGGTTCTTCTCTTGATCAAGGTTGCCGAAGGGTATCGGTTCAGGGTTAGGGACCTCATGAGTGGCTTCTTCACACCTCTTTCTCTTCTTAGAGGATTCACCATCGAGGTTCCTCTTTCGCTTTTCAGAAGATCCCTTTCCCTTATGAGGAGGCCAACCACTCCTTGTTGGTTTCCCCGAGCCCTCAGGGATAGCAACAGTCTTTGTACGAGCCATCTACATAAGCATAACAAACAGATCTTTAGTTTATCATTAAACTAATTATACTTATTTCAGTAACGTCTCATTACATAAAAGGGTTTAGCATGAAGGATTGAAATCTATAGCGATGGTTGTGGATAGTTTCTTAACCTAAATACAAACACATATATTGGCAAAATGCTGAAAGGGTTTTGCATGAAAGATTCAGTAAAAGAGAATCTATCCATGTAGATGGGATTAGTTTCTCAAAGAATCCAATGTTACAATTCTTTTAATGAATGGAAGAAATGTCATATGCATTCACATTTGGATCTATATGCAATATAACGTACTCGTACCATTATCTTGTATGTGTTGGACATGACAACAAGATATTAGTAATAACCAATGAATTTCATTGGAATGTCGTAAAAAAGATCCATTAGTACTTGAGAAGCACTAGGAATGGTTGTTGCAATATGCTATAAAGAAAGAGTTGGATGTATGGGTTACATTGATGCAAGCTTTAGTGATGACAAAAATGATCTTAGTATAAAAGAGTGTGTTTAATACTATTAGGTGGTATGTATGCCCAGGGAGTCAATCCTATGATTATTATGATGGCATATCATATTAAATATTTTATTAATGATAAAGGCAAGGTTCCAATTCATTTCCTTTCACTCAGTTATGAGATAATGAGGAAACATAACGAATGCCTAAAGAATGACATTACTCAACGACATATGTCTTCAAGTACGTGATTTAAACAATGAGATCGTAAGGATGTTAAGAGTATGCACATTCTTCTTATGTCAATTATTGGATGTTACTATGGAAGGAAGAGACAGTAGTAACACTAAATATAGGAGTGTGTGTTGGTTGATGACTAAATTCATCAGTGATGATATTGTGATATAAAACCAAGCACATATATGCTTGGTGGAGAATGGTGTATTGGACAGACCCACCTTGAGAGTGATATATGGAAACCATAAATGGTGGTCATAATCATATCTCATAGTCAAGGTGGTGATTGTGGTTTGTAGACCTGAAGCTACTACACTCATCACATGTCACTCGATATGTTTTGACATCATCTAACATGATCCTAAATAAGGGTTGCCATAAAGGTGATCATTGGATATATAGTGAAGCCTGGGGATGATTGTGAGTGATGTAGATGGTATTAGTCCCTCCTACTAGAGTATGATATCTAGGCCACTTGATAAGAGAGACCGAGAAAAGCATGTTCATGCACATGTGAATCAATATATGATATTGAGGTCACATATATCTCATATAGTCTTCTTTGAATCAAGAAACATGGATTGAACATTGGGATGATACATTGAGAGGATGACAATTCCATGCCTCAAGTTTATTTCGAATATCAGATAAAGGAATTAAGAAATTATTGTAACATCTGACACAGATCATAGGTTGAAGTTGTCCTCCAATTTTCCTAATTATTAAAATAGAAATGGTCTATTACTAGGCACCGATCTTTTCTTGTGATGTCATAAATCAGTTATGGACTTTCACTTCCAATATAACATGGAACCTATGGGGTCACACACATGACACACCTAGAAAAGGATTTCAATCATGAATGATAAGTAAAGTGATTTCTAAAGTCTTTAGGTATTCAATTTTAGCTAGGAATCAACTGATTGGACTCCCAACTGACTAGTTCAAGTGTTGAAACGACCAGTTGAAGTGTCAGGTTGATTGGAGATTGCATTAGCTGAGTTTTGGATGTACCATGGCACAAACTAACTAGTTCATTGAGTGAACTGATTGACTCATGGTTGTGATACGACTGTTTCATGAGATGAACTTCCTTGTTCACATGAGCATTTCAATTACATCGAGGATTAGTGATGACATCATGTCATGCATTAATTGGATCAGAATTGCCAATGCAATTGTGAGTGAGAAACATGATGAAACAACTGGTTCACTGGGTGAACTGATCGGTTCACATGCCAATCAATCAATTCACTTGTGAATCGACTATTTCACCTATTGTAGTTTGTGACAATTTATAATAGTCCAGTCCGTTATTCTCACACAAAGATTGGGAACCTTGACCATAACCTCTCTTATAAATAGAGGAGTACTGGGGGCTTCTCAGAGACACAACAATTCAATTGCCACTGACGATTGTTGTCCTTTCTGGTTGTGATAACCAATAGAGAACCTGAGCAATTCATACCCCATAAAGAGAGGGATATCAAGGGAGAATAATTGTTGGAGGACAAGTTAGTGACTAGTATACCAATGAGAGGTACAACTCCTTGTCTATTCTAGTAAGAACGATAGGAGTTCTAGGAGGTACGTGTGGACTTACATAGAGGTGAGGAGGTTGTTGTCTATTTTTAGGAGGACAATGTCAACATGTTATCTTCTATGGAGACTAGGAGCTACTGCAGGCATTGTCCCAGTGCAACCAAGAGAGCTACTCTACTGCGATGAGGAATAATCACTGGACTTGCTCCAGGACCAAGTATGAACTCATTAAACCATCCTTCCATTGCACAATTGTCCATGCCATTTTCTTTTTATTGGAATTATGGTAGGCAATTTTTTTTGTTTCTATTGTCTAGATGATGTCATATTTCCCAACATGTGTGCTCATTAATTTGGCCCAAATAGGGTCAAAAACATATAAATTCTAACAAAACACGTGTAATTTCACCTCATCTTTGCTAATCCATAACTTGGGCTATGGATGTCCGATGAAAGTGATTTTTTTGCAATTAGAAAGATGATTGGAAGCTCTACAACATGACATATAGTAGAAAGTAACTTGATGGCATTGATTAGGTTCAAAATAATTTACAATATTGTGACATGTTAAGTATTTGAAAATTTGGCTAAAAAAGAAAAATGAGTGTCACAATAGACACGTCCACACAAGAAAAACCAATCAAGTGTAAAAAAAATCAATCATGAAATCTTTATCCATGATAAAAAAAGAGTAAAGTGAAATGCATAGCACACATTTGAGGAGAGAAAAATATCTAGGTTATCACACATGCAATCTAGACTATTATTCATTACTAGGAAAGACTAGGAACAGGAATACATAGTCACTAGAAAACAACTAGGTAGTAAAATTGATAGAAAATGATATAGAGACTAATTAGATTCTCCTACATTGAGAACAAAGATCAGGTTCATGGTGTCGTCTTAGAATATCTTAGATGAAATTGATAGCTTAATGGTTTCTTATAGGTTTGGGGAAGCTTTATATGTCTCTGGTCTTTGGCTCTAGTGATTTATCCTCTATCTTCAACTGATGTAGTTGAGGTAAAAGAGTGGTAGAAAAGAGTTTTTTGTGATCAAAAGGGTTAAGGCTCAACTGTGGGGTTGTTGAACACATAGCAGGCTCCCAAATTTGATTGTGGTGAGAATTGAAGAAGACATGGAAATAGAGGGATGGAGAGGTGTACAAGGAGTTAAAGCTCTATCTCTCCTCACTGTGGACATTGTGCAAGGTAGGAGACAAAGCCCCTCTCCTGAGTTCATAATCAGACATCTCTAAAGGAGTCTAGTAGATTATGTGTGATCCATTGGCTTTTTCTGCATTCAAGTGACTTAGGCCTATGTAGGAAAATCAATCACTTAGATAGGATAGCTAGGTCAATTATTATATCATTATTCCCTTATTTCCTAATTTTATTTTCAATATCTAGGGTTTTTGTTTTAAGAAAGTTGTTGCGCTACCTGATTCCACACTAGCAGATACAATCATCCACCCAAAATTGTATGTTTGAGCTAGAGAACCATGTGATTCACAACACCATGTATTTAGAGTAATCCATGCATTAGCAATTATCAAATATAATTTACCATACCAAAATTTTATATGATTTATGATATCTCATTCATTATACATGTACTTATCAATGTAATATATTATGAACATAGATAGGATATATTACTCTTAACAACACATATATATTATTGCACAACCAAGTCCAAGTTGTGTGCATCACTAAGTTAAGATGTAATAAAATCTTAAATCATCATTATTCTAGGTTTTAAATCATTATAATAAATTAAATTTATTACTTAGAAATATGGATCATGTTTATTTAAAATTGAAATTCTAGGAATGTTACAAACATACATCACATACAAGCACAAATGTATACACACACACACATATATATGTATATACATACATATATATATATATATATACATATACACACACACACACACATATATATATATATATATATATATATTTATATATTTATATATATATATATATACATATATACATACACACACACACACACACACACACACATATATATATATATATATATATATATATATATATATATATATATATATATGTATGTATATGTGTGTATGTGTATTGAAACCAAGAAAAAGTCCTCTACGTATACAAGAATAATTTATAAAATAAATCAAGTTTTAGTATAATTTTATATTTATTTATTTGAAGTATACAGATAACAAGTAGTTATTATCAGTTTAATGTTAAACAAAGGTTATGCCGTGTTTAGTCCTAACATGGTTGATAAAAGTGTTCAAAAATATTGGATCTCTTTTCTAGTCATGTTGAAAAATTCAATTCTAACTCTCTTTGACCTATGTGTAATGTATTGCCATGAATACTATGTGTTCGACTAGTAGCCTGGAACAGACTGCTTGCTGACAGACATGAAGGGGGATTAGGGATGCGGATGACTAGAGAATTTAATGACATGTTACTTATGAAGATTGTGGACAAGTTACTAAGTCAGACCGAGTATGTCTGGAAACCCTTGATACTAGCTAAATACAGAATGAAGGAATCACATAATGGACCGACATCAATGATCTGGAGGGGCATTCAGGGACTGCTGAAAATTGCTAGATAGTAGACACCGATATCGGTAGGCGATTGATGTGACACATCTATATGGGAGGACCGATGGCTCAGATCGGCTCGTGCACCATGTGTGAAGACGGGGCTAATCATACCTGAAGAACTACATGACTTGAAAGTATGCAGCACGGTGACTCCCGATGATCAACGGGATGTCGATTTTATCTAACACTTCTTTAATGAAGCTTCGGTCAAGGAAATCCTATCACATCCCATACCCAAATAAAACTTGGAAAAAAAACCCAAATAGCACACTTTTGCATAAATATTTACCAGTATAGCACATTTCTCAACTTATTTCCCAAACTAGCACACTTTCAGCCTAAAACGTCACTTTATTTGGCGTTTTACTGTTGCGGGGTTAGAAAGCGCCACTTAAAGTGGCATTTTATACTAAAAGCGCCACTTAAAGTGGCGTTTTAGAGTAAAGGCGCCACTTAAAGTGACGTTTTATAGTAAAAACTATGTATATGATACCATGTAATAATTATAAATTGATTTATAAAATGATGACACGCCATGTGAATGCAATCTAATCCAAATGTAAAATGATGTTGTTAAATACATGTTTTTATACTTTTTGGAACATCAAATTTATTTGATAAAATGATGACACACCATATATTAATATATGAAAAATCCTTAAAAATATAAATGTAAAATAATACAAAAAAATAGAGAATTATTACATATTATTTATTCTTTAAGATATTACTATAAACTACATGTTATTTTTTCATTGTTAAATTATCTATATTTTACAACATGTCTTGAATCTTAATCCCTAATATCTCACTTATTTATATATTTTATTTTTTAGTAGATTTACTATCCAGTCAGACTTCTATATACAATTATATATATATGTTGCTTCTCGAAATTACACAAATTATTTTTATTATAATGCAAGGAATAACGTATATGCTATTTTATTTATTTTCATCATTAGATAGAAATGGCTATATTTATAATTCAATAATTAATACAATTTTCATAACATGTATATTACTTTAGATAAAAATTATGAGTAAGTTAATGTCATTATATAATAAATTTAAGATAAATAATATATGCATAATGACATTAACTTACTCATAATTTTTATCTAAAGTAAATAATATATGCATGTTATGATAAATTTTTATATATGCATAATGACATTAACTTTATTATATAAATTTTCATCATTAGATAGAAATGGCAATGTTTATAATTCAATAATTAATACAATTTTCATAACATGTATTTTATTTTAGATAAAAATTATGAGTAAGTTAATGTCATTATGCATATATTATTTATCTTAAATTTATTATATAATAATATAATAAATTTAAGACAAATAATATATGCATAATGACATTAACTTACTCATAATTTTTATCTAAAGTAAAATACATGTTATGAAAATTGTATTAATTATTGAATTATAAATATAGCCATTTCTATCTAATGATGAAAATAAATAAAATAGCATATACGTTATTCCTTGCATTATAATAAAAATAATATGTGTAATTTCGAAAAGCAACATATATATATAATTATATATAGAAGTCTGACTGGATAGTGAATATACTAAAAAATAAAATATATAAATAAGTGAGATATTAGCGATTAAGATTCAAGACATGTTGTAAAATATAGGTAATGTAACAATGAAAAAATAACATGTAGTTGATAGTAATATCTTAAAGAATAAATAATATGTAATAATTCTCTATTTTTTTGTATTATTTTACATTTATATTTTTAAGGATTTTTCATATATTAATATATGGTGTGTCATCATTTTATCAAATAAATTTGATGTTCCAAAAAGTATAAAAACATGTATTTAACAACATCATTTTACATTTGGATTAGAATGCATTCACATGGTGTGTCATCATTTTATAATTCAGTTTATAATTATTACATGGTATCATATATATATAGCTTTTACTATAAAACGCCACTTTAAATGGCGCCTTTACTCTAAAACGCCACTTTAAGTGGCGCTTTTAGTATAAAACGCCACTTTAAGTGGCGCTTTCTAACCCCGCAACAGTAAAACGCTAAATAAAGTGGCGTTTTAGGCTGAAAGTGTGCTAGTTTGGGAAATAAGTTGAGAAAGGTACTATAGTGGTAAATATTTATGCAAAAGTGTGTTATTTGGGTTTTTTTTCCATAAAACTTAGGGGGAGATGAACACTACTGGCCGGAACACCCTCATGAAAGATACTCAGGGAAGATGTATAAAGAGCTCGTGAAGGACAAAATATTGTGCACAGATGGTGACTGGAGCAGCATCTGGAAGCAGAACGTCCCACACAGAGTTAAGATATATGTGTGGATCCTAAACCATAACAGACTCTTAACAAATGATATGAGGAAAGCAAGAAAAATGGCTAACAGTGATTACTGCGAGTGATGTGGTATACACGAGGAATCCTGCCTCCATGCGGTTCATGACTACCCAGTGATCCAACCCATATGGATATTGGTAAAACCAGATTTACCCACCAGCTTCTACACTACCAACAATACATAGGAATCGGTCACACTTAACATGCGATAGATTCGAGGAAACAATGAGTGGTGCTCGTATTTCAGGGTGATGTGTTGGAAAGCATGGAAGGCAAAAAAACTTCCTATGTGTTTGAAAACAAGAAAGTTAACATGTGTTAGGTAATTATGGAGATAAGAAGTTGTATACATAGCATTGAAGCATCTACATAGAACAGAGCACTGAAACATAAGATAGCACCGGAAGCAACATGGGTACCCTCCCCTAGGGGAGGGACTAATGTGGCAGTGGATGTAGCTTTACACTGCCTCTAAAACCCTGAGCGTAAGGTTTGTGGCCAGAGACGATGAGGGTAGGTGGATAATAGGTGGTGACAGTAAATTCTTGGGGTCCGATCCGCTTGAAGGGGAGTTGTTAGCGATTCATTCAGGCATACAAGCTATAATGTCCAGAATCTTGGACGACGTGAGATTGTTACTGATTCCCTGTTGACCGTTAACTATATACAGAACATGGCGGCATGCCCAAGTAAATGCAGATCCTTAGTTCAGAGAATTCAGCACTCAAAGAGAGAGATCGAGCTGATGACACTTAAGAAGATCGGGAGGAAGGTTAACACACCAGCTGATCTCTTGGCGAAGTGGTTTCTAAAAGAACCTGGAGGGGTTTACATAGCCTCGGCAAGCCCAATTTTTCTTGAGGACCTTATCCAAAAGGACTATCATCATGAGAGTTCTGATGTTATATATTTCGTTTGGCACACAAAAAAGAATACTATGTGTTTAGATTTTCTCAATCCAATTGGGATAACACCCTAAAATTGATTTTATGGATTGTTTTATATGCAAACTGAATACGTTTTATTATCTTGTTTAGAATTGATTCACCTTGCATTCTATTTGTATCATTGCACTATATTAATCCATTCTTATAATGGAATCAATAGCTTCTATATATTGGCCATATTATCTCAATCTGTATCATATTTGAGAATTCAACTAATCTATACATGTTTATCATGTAACAATGACTTGGATTCTTCTATAATGAATTGACCAAACTGAATCTCTCCTCCGTATTAATGAGCATGATGATTTTCATTGCTAAATTTCTTGTTCTTGGGTAGTTGTGCAATGATGCCACGACTCACTAAAAATATTTTACAAATAGTGGTAATTCCTACAATTTAGTTTTTTTTCATATTACAGTTCATAATTTTAACATGTATGCTTATTCATTATTGTGTTATATATTGTGATTTAAGGCAAGAAATAGTTATTATATCATTTTTTCTTATATGTTATGTATCATCCTATTTGGAGTTCTTTTTTACATCCACCTGTATATTATAATTGCCTTTATTTGGTTTGGAAACTCTTACATTATTTAATTCCTAACTGTGCCAATTAAGTGTTTATATGTACATGCTATGTTCTAATAATTTCCATTTTGTCTTCTTTTACGGGGTGAAAAGAACTTAGAGTGGTTGAGCTGGATCGATCACCCCTACAAGTTTATTTGCACCTTGGTGAAAAATCACGAAAAAGCAACTAGTTTAGTTGTTTTCTTTATCCTTATGTAATCGACCTTGTGCGTGATTAACAATCTTATTTTTGATGAATTTTTTAATAGTTACATTGATTTTTTTTATAATTATACACTTTGTTGTTTTTTATAACTTACTCATGGAATAGATTTACGTAT
>OY856409.1:672386590-672581590 GCA_963693085.1 Alisma plantago-aquatica | reverse complement strand
TACCATTAGGACTTCTCATCTTATTCATCCCTTCTCATCACAAAATTATGATAAGGATCTAAAGGATTAGGGTTTTCTTTCTTCTCCTCACCCTCTTGAGGTATGGGTAAGGTTAATAAGGATTAAGGAATCCTCCACCAAATTAATGAAAGGCATGTAAATAAGATGTCATGGACATAAGCATAATAGTTTAAGCACAAATTAAATAATAGATACATGCTTAGGTCGTATGACATAAGTTGTCATGTCCTCAGAAGAGACCTGAGGCTAGACTTTCTTTTCAGGAGGATAAGTCAATTTTGGAGATAGAGATCTCCATTGCTAGTAGAGACCTGGCACATCCTATGAGGATGATGCTAACCCTAACCCTAAGTGATGGTTAGAGAGAGATGAGTTGGACCAGGTGTTTGAAAGGACATGCCTTTGGGATGCCATATGATCCATGGGTGACCTAGCACCTTTGGCAACCCAACCCTGTGAAGGGTCGTGCATGTTAGGGTAAATGATAGCTCCTTAGATGATGATGTTAGTGAAGGACCATAGAAACCCTATGAGCTTGTACAAGTAGAGCATAGCTGGCACCTAGGGAACATCATAATGCTGACAGTAGGATGAAACCCTAGATAAGGAATTATGATGGAGCAACCATAAGTCCGAACCTAGGATTTACCCATGTAGAGCATGCTTTTGAGGTTCATCCTTCATGAAGAAGGGACCTCTAATGGTGAGGTTGGATGTGGGGTTAGCTCTAGAGAGAGCAGGAAACCCAGCATGCAGGTTGGAAGCCTAAAACCCTGAACAATGGAGGATAGTGGTTGCCTCATGATTGATCCCTGAAAGTTGATGATACCTTGGTTGCCTTTAGAGGGACCAAACCCTTGAGAAAAGATGAAGCTTCTGGTACCTACGTGCCTATGGTATAGATGTTTACCTTCTGAGGTAGGAAGAAGAGTTCCTTAGACCTAGAAAGGTTTAGTAGCAGGTTATGAGGCCTTGTACCTTGTTGGTTGTCCTTAAGGAGGACCCAACTCTAAGTGTTGCTTGGGTTGAAGGATGAAAAGGAGTGCATGTCATGCCTTTTTCATGCTTGGTTCATAGATAAGAGACAGAGCATGCAGTAAACCTAGGGTTCCTAGGCCTAAGAGAGGAAGTGGTGTACCTAAGGCTCATAATGAAAAGTTGAGTTCCTATAGAAGTGAGCATGGTACTCCTCATGAATAGAGGAAAAGATAAGCCCCTTAAGTTTAAGGTGTGTTTGATGAACCCCTCACAGCTAGGTTGATGATAAAGAAAGATATGATCTTGATCCAACATTGAGAAAAGAGGACAAGTATGACCTAGCATGTTTCAGTAGGTGATCTGCTTGTACCTTAATAGCTTACTGGGGTTAAGCATATGGATGTGAACTCTAGACCTAAGAGCTTTTGTGATATTGTTGTCAAGAGATAGTTTTCCTCCCATCCTGGGAGAGGAACCCCTTTGATAGGGTGTATGTCAGTTTTGTTGGTTTAAGGTAACCTAAAGAGGTCTCTTAGGATCTTGAAAAGCTAAGTGAAAAGTACATAGTATGAGAATGAACCTGTGGACCCATAGATGTCCATCTCTAATTGCATATGAATGTGTTACCATGGGGCTTGACCAAGGTAGGAAAGTTGCCATGATCTCTATGAAAGGATGAAAGCCAGCCCATGAATGCAGAAAGAGAGATGATGAAGACTTGGGTAAGGTTCTAAATAAACATGTACTATAATGGTGAATCCTAAGTCTATCCTAGGGTCAGGTAGGGATAAGACCGATGAAAGTAGGAAGTTACCTACTTCCCCAGTTGCACATGACCATAGGGTCGGGATGTAACAACTATCTTTGTCTGAGGGTCATGGGTTTGGAGATTGATCACCTTCATAAACTCATGGGACCCAAAGGGCAGATGAGTAGGGCACTCTCTTGATGCATGAGGGAAGAGGGATGACCCCAAAAGAGCCGGTACCCTATAGACCTAAGGGAGATGACCAAGGATATAAACATTAGTAGGATCAAGACTAGTTTGATATCATGATGTCTGTAATGAAGAGACATATGTGGCAAATTGCAACTTAGATATAAAGGTGTATTGGTAAGGTGGGATGTACCATCTCTACTCTTGGAATAGGAAGAACTCTATATTTGGACTGCAGCCAAATGCTTATTTCCTCTTGTTATGGGAGTGAGAGATAGGACATTACGCGTGCCATACATCAAGGATAAGAGATGATGTAGGTTAGAACGTTGCCACGAGAAATGGGGATAGAGAAGATAACCTACCCTGGTAAAGTGAATGATACATGGATGGTTTGGAAAGACTAAGAGGAATGAGGTGGTCACCTTATGAGGATGTTTTTATCACGAGCTATAAAGATATTACAAGTTATACCAGGTTGAGTTTGATCACTATGATGATGAAATCAGAGAATGTTCTTGATGGAGATAGACATAGAGTTTGAAGTAATATGATAAGTGAAATACATGGAAGTGAATGTCTTCAATGTTACCTAATACCTACGGATGTGAAGTGGTAATGGATGCTCTGGTTGAGATACATCTGACTTGTTTAACTAGAAGCTAGAAGAGGTTGTTTGGCTAACCCTAAGTTTTAAAAGGAGAGGTGTTTGGATAACACTCAGATGTAACAACATACATTGTAAAGTTAAGGGTTGTTTGGTTAGCCGGTCTAGTCCTTGATACGATGAAAGCATGGTGGTAGAACCCCAAGAGAACTTCTTTGGAAAAGAAGGTGATGAAACCCCGATAGAATGGTTTAGGGTTTTGAGGTATTGATCTTGAAGAATAATGACATACAGGAGATCATGATTTTAAGATCATCATACATCGTACCACGAAGATAATAGGTGACAATAGCACTTTGTATACTTAAGATGAGGCTACATGTGGTATGTTCCCATGCATGACAGAAGGTGAAGGACGAACACCAGTTACCCAGTGCATTGATATAAGGGATAAAGAGTCCCAGAAAGAGAATGGGAGTTCATCACTATGGATGTTGTGGTAAGTCTCCCCTAGATCAAGAAAGGTCAAGATACAATATGGGATATGGTAGTTTGCCTTACCTAGACGACATGGGAAAGAAAGAGTTCTGTCAAGGGACAGATCTGGTTGAACTACCCATAGGAGAGAGATGGTTCAACTATGAAGCAAGTTCAAAGGTTTTTGAGTTTGACCTAATGATTCCCTTCCAAAAGGTGGAAGTAGGTACATGAAGGACTCAATGTTAGAATAGTTTATCACCCCTAACTAATGGTTAGTGTGATCCAGACTAAAGGGTCTGATGAGGACATAAGTGCTCGTTCAGGGTGATAGCTAGAGACAGTTCTTGTCCTATGAAAGATGTGATGATGACCACCATAGCCAGTATTGGGATTCTAAGAAGCTCTGTAAGGGAGGTTGTGTCGGTCACCACTTCAGTAAGGTGATGTTGGTGAAAGGACCACATCATGATTAGAAAAAGACCACAGTGCATGAAGACAAAAGTCACTTTAATCATACTATGGCTGAAAGGAGCCTAGAGACGACGAGAGTCGTGAGCAGATGCAAAGTAGACTAGCATGCAATGCACTGTGGGAGAATATAATGTGAGAATATGACCCCTCTGAGCTGCAGCTGAGAAAGTTGAGTCCCCGATACATGGGTCCATTAGAGATGGATGGGTGGAGATGGTTAGATTTTGACCCTACCCCTCAGGATAGAGTAATGTGAGTTGTTTTTCATGTGTCCAATTTAGAGCACTATCTGAGGTACCCCGACCATGTGCTGAGAAATGAACATAAAGATCAACATAAGTAATAAAAACTTTTAGGATAAACAACAGTAAATTGGACATTAAGTAGAACAATCAACATTTAAGGAATATGAAGAACATATATATTAAGTAATGTAACATCAACCAATGTATCTCGTAGTCCAACCTAAGCAGATATGCTACACGGTTGATTATGTTTTACAAACATTATTATGCCCTGCGGAGATGAGGTATATCGCTCATACTCCAACCGATCACTTTTAAGTCGCATTGGTATCATACCTAGGTCATCAAAAGAGCCAAATTCTTATGACCTCATCTTCCTCAGTCAGAGTGAGGATAAACATGTAGGACATCTAGTGTCTCTGCTACTATAGCTTACCAGTGTATTCTGGTACTTCGCTATTAGAGTCACAGTGGCATTCTGTACTCTCTTCGCCATTGAAAGATTTCTTATTTATCTTTCATCGATGCGGAAATAGAAGATTTCCTTGGGAGAATAGTGTTACATCACCCCGGCATAAACACATAGTGAAGGATTGATAGATTAAGGTACATCTACATCAATTCCTACAGTAGGATGTAAGGGTATTCACATCCATATTCCCCCACATACTCAAAAGTATGTGATCCAGAAGTCCCCTTAGGAAAACCTGTTTCACCATCATTTAGCCTCTGACAATGATGGATCTATGATCAGGGCTCTACATGGTATGATTATACTTGATTAGTTAGGTACATTTCAGTATTCTTTTAACGTCATACATGTTCTCAACCATTAATCATTAGCATAGCAGCTATGAAAGTAGAATACTAAATGTATCAAGTCTAACTCACATCAGTTATCATTCCTTAATCAGCTCATCACAAGTCATCTAATTAGCATGATCTTGATGGTACTCATGGCTCATTCAGCCTATCATCTCATATGATGCCACTTAAACTTAGGCAACATAGCATATCACTATTCATAAAGCTAATAACATGCTTTCAATGAATATGATATCATAATCCTTACCTGGATATGATTATTCTCTTATAAGAACCTGCATGGTTAATCCTATTATCAACAATAAACAATTCATATCAAGAGTTGTACCCTTTTACTTAAAAGCATAACCTGGAATTAGGGTTTATTGTACATTTCATCACGTCACCCTCAATTAGGGTTTACTATTCATATTACATATTATTACCCTAGAATTAGGGTTTACTATTCATTTCATAGTGAATGGGACTCATGACATCATCAGGTATAAGAAACATCACCATTGATGCCTTCCAATTAGGTCGAACTTCACTAATTATCATCATTAGGGTTTTCATGATCTCACATAGGTGGATCATACTCTAATCCTACATATTCATGGACATTGATGGTAATTTATTTGAATTTCAACCATAAATGGTACTTCCTCTCTCCTCTTTCTAATTGATAGTGATTACATCACTCTAGATTAGGTTAGGTTAATTCTTCATTGATTAACATAAGTCAATTCATTACTATCAAGTCATTAGGATTTGGTTGATCAAGTATGTCATCTATTTGAACCCTTCAAGGGCACATTGGTAATGTACACCTTTGATCACCACCTGGTTCAATCTATTAGTTACCCTGCCCCTTAATATCTTAGGGTGCCATTAGGGTTTAGATTAGACCACTATTGGACCAATTACACCTTCAAACGTTTAAGTATAAACAGCCCTAAAGGTCTCCAAACGGGTTCAACCTTCAACCTCCAAACGGTCTTGAGACCATTTGGGGGCGTTGACCGTTTGGATGGTTTGACCTTCAAGACCGCATGGGTCACCAAGACCGCATGGGTGCATTGACCGTTTGGAATAGTTGACCTCCAAACCGTTTGAAGTTATGCGGTTTGAAACCATTTGATTGTAAACGATCTTGAGATCGATTGGTCCAAACAACCTTGAGATCGTTTGAGCCCAAACGGTCTTGAGACCGTTTGGCCTTAAACGTTCTTGAGACCGTTTGGTCCTCAAACAAGGTTCAAAAGTTACAATCGATTATGGTTTTGTATGTTGGAGCCCTCCATTGTCCAAATCCATGTTAACCATTTACAATTTGAGTCAATTATGATGAGCCTTAATCAATTGGACACCAAATTGACCCTCAATTGAAAGCCAATTAGAATTGAATCTAAGTCAAGAAGGGTTTCAATCGGATAATCATCAATGTTCAACAATGTGAATCAAATCGAGGTTGAACCTATCAATTGACCTCCAATTGGGCCCAAACTTGGCCCAAACGGACTTAAGATCGTTTGGACATCCTCCAAACAGTCTTGAGACCACTTGCCCAAAGTTTAACCAAAAAACAAGTCGGTTGGATAAGGGTTGAACCCGAATTAGGTCTAAAATCAGCATTTTTATCAATTCTTCAACTTATTGCAATTGGACCCTTAAACCATCAAATTACCTCAACCCTAGACCTCCAAACGGTCTTGGGTTGTGTCCAAATGGTCTTAAGACCGTTTGGATGAATCCCTAAACGGTCTTGAGACCGTTTGGGTCCTTCAACCCAAAACTCAACAAGATCTATACTTGAAATCAGCAATTTCAACCCAATTAGGGTTGGGGGGGGGTTGAAGTGCCTTCAACTCTTGATTGGTTAAGAATTAGATTATTATTCTTTGTAGGAATGAAATTCAATATGTTACCAACAGACCCTCAAATGGTCATCCCTTGGTCAACCCTATCAAATGGTCTTGAGACCGTTTGATCCAAACGGTCTTGTAAGACCGCATGAGATCAAAAGGTTTGAGACCGTTTGATTTCAAACGGTTTGCAACCGTTTGGACCAAAAGGGTCCAAGGTCGTTTGATAAAGTTGCCTAGGAATTCACACCCATCATCTTCAACCTCTGTTTAGGTCGGTTACTCCATGGTTTTGCTTGCAAAAGTGCAAGGAAGAAAGGAGGTAGAAGAAGAACTAAGTTTACTTTGCTAGAACATAGATATGCATAATAAAGCAAGGAGTTTAGAGTTATAAAACCCGCCTTAAACTTGTTCCTAGAGCTCCAAACTTCCAAGATCCAAGCCTCTAATGGCATCTTGAGCTCCACAAGTCGGCCAAAAATGATTCTCCAAGGGAAAGATGGGGATGGTAGGCTAGAACAAGGAACCTAAGTTAGTTAACCATAGAACCAACCTTATATGATGAATTCATCCAGGAATCCGAGCTAGAAGATGGTTCCTCCTCACCTTAGCACTACTTGGTCGTCTCCCTGAGCTCCATAGCTCTGCCTTGGCCATTTGAGAAAGATGAGAAATGAAGAGGATAAGGGATACCTTTACTTGGTTTTGCAAAGGTGAAGGCTTATATAGTTTAGGCTATTTTCCACCTTAAGGACCTCTAAAACATGGATTTCTCATCCAAGTCCATCCTTATTTCAAGGCACGTCCAAACCCATCTAAACTTATTCAAAGCTCATCAAAACTCAAGATCTAAGGGTAAAGAAAACCAACTTTCAACTAGGGTACATATATGAAGGGTCTCCATACTCATACTTGGTGAATTTTAAGCACAAGGATCATTCCACAAGCTGCATCTTGATGCCCAAGCTTGGGAAGTCCATCATACATCATCATATTCACTCATATGATGTCTCATTATCAAAGGAACATATATACATGTGAAATTTGCAAGTTAACCCCTCTGATTGCGTAAATTGCACATAGATCCCTGCATTACAAAACAATACTACAACATTGTTTTAAAAGGACAGAAATGAAACTGTATGTTCCTCAGGAACTTAATTACATGACAAAGGTTAATCACAAGCATCTTCATTACATGATTTAAGCAAAACACCTAGGGTTAACTTATAACCCAGGTCAGGGATGTTACAGAAATGGCCTAAGTCACCTGTGTAGTTTATAGACGCCATGATGAAAAACTCAGAGAAAAAAATATGTGATGATAAAGGTTCTTTGGATGTACCATGAGTACGGTAAAGCCACATAGGGGCCAACAAAGGACATAGAAAAGTCCTATCCTGAATTGTTTGTTTGTTTGTTTGTTGTTTGATTGATAGAATTTTGAGGACAAAATTCCTATAAGAGGGGAAGGATGTTACAACCCCAATTTTTAGGTTCTTTGGAGAGAAGTGTAATTTCTCATATGAAAGATAATTGAACAAATAAAGATATGATTTGGTTCAAATAAATGGATTTTTTTTTACAATTGCCTTGGTGTTTGTATTGTGGGCTTTACTGGCTATTGGGCCCGAATAACAAGAAAATTCAATGAATAAATGGATAATTGAAGAAAAGAAATATGTAGAAGTCTCTAGAAGGAAAATCCAAGGAGGATTTCATGCCTCTTGGGTTCCTTGGGTACCAAGGAGTCCAAGGTTCCAAAAAGAGAGCAATTAGAAAAGAAAAGTTTAATTAAGTATTTCTTTATTAAGAAATAAATTGAAAATGATGATAAAAAGTGGAAAATAAGTGGAAAAAAGGCATAAATGAGATTCCTTGGTGAAATTTTGTATCCATGAGGATGATAATATTAAAAAGAATGCCAATGAGGAAAATAAAAGGAAAATAAAGAGAAATCCTCAAAAAGAGATATTTTAATGAGAAATAAACAAGATAATGAGGAATTATGTGAAATAATGCATAAAGATGTATTTAGAAGGATAATAAGTATCCAATAAAAAGAATTTAGAAATAATAAGGTTTATTGGGTGCCAAGGAGCCCCAATAAAGGAAAAGGAAGAGAAAATACCATAATTAAAAAATAAAGTGATAATGGGAATACATAATCCATTAATTATGTAATTTTGATAAAAGGAAGTATTTTCCTAAGAATATATATATATATATATATATATATATATATATATATATATATATATATTCGTGGCCAATAGATTAAAAGGAAAATAAAGAGAGTTAAGGAGAGGAATTTTGAATTCCTAATACTTAAAGAAAAAGGAATTTTAATGGTTAGAGAAGAGAGAGAGAAGGTTTCTTCTCATTGAAGGAATCATATCCCAATTGGAAAGAGGCCTTGTATTTTCGTGAGCAAGCATGCTGGGGCATGGCTACCCTCCTATATAAAGGAAAGAGTCCATGGCTAAGCCAAAAGGAGAGTTCCATGCACCTTTCTTTCCCTTTTTCCTATTCTTGCACGTAAAACCCTAACGGGGGCATGGTCCTATCCATAGAGCAAAGATGAGGATTGTGAGTAGTCTGGTCGGAGGCAGGGCACTCCCACGACTACCCAGAAGGGATCCGCCACCACCTCCTCTCTCTCGTCCTCACGCAACACCTGCAAAAATGACTGCAAGCCCGCAATGAAGTGTTGGCTTGAAGTCCATGGGAACAGCGATCTCGGCCAGGGCTTGTGGCTTTTGGAGTGCGGGGGGTGTGGACGGAGGTAAGGGATGAGTTTCGGCTGGAGCTCGAGTGCTGAGGCGGTGGGGAACGACCTGCCATGTTCTGCAATGGCCGCTAGGGCGGCCTACTGCTTCAGCCCAAGGAAGAAGAAGGATCAGAAGTCGGTTGGACGAAATTGCCCTTCGCGGGCTGTAGAGCTGATCGTTTCAAGTGGGGGTAATATTGTAATTCGGTTATAAATTGAAGGCGGGCCGCATTGCATGAGTTGGATGACGTGGCACCATCCGATTGGTTGAAAAGTAAGTATTTTTACAAAATTTGTATCTAGCAAACCGTAACTCGGATAGACATAAATAATATATGAAAATTGATCCTCAAAACGAGAGGAATCCAAAGAAATTATGTTTGAAATCTGATTCTAATTAAAATCCGAAAATTAATGGAAGTAATCATCTTTAATACTTTAATGATTAAGAAACTCTATTTTGAGATGATTAATGTGTTTAATAGGGTTTAATGGATCATTAGAGTTGATATTAACCTGTTAAATGTAAAAAGTTACATTATGTTAAAAAAGGAAGAACTTTGCACATGATTAGTCTAATTTGGAGTTTATGTGCATAAATATGTGTGAAATGTGAAAAGTACATAAAGTTATCATTTTTAATTATTTATTTAAGGAAAAATCCTTAGATTTGATGATAGATGGTTTTAATGTTGATCTATGGATAATTCAAGCTGATATTAACCTATTGTTAATAAAAGTGAAAATAAGATCTAAAAAGATGATCTTTTTATATAATTAGCTAAACTTAGGGTTTCGTGCATGATTATGCATTAATGAGCTTGAAAACCCTAATTTAGGAGGATATGTCTTTTAATTGGTTTAATTGTTCAAATCCATGAATAAATAGGGATATGATGATCCTAAGTCAATATGAGTATAAAAGACTATTAAATAAATAGTTTGAGCAATTAGGGTTTATATAAATGGAAAAGAGCATTTTAGGGTTTGTTAACCTAAAAGGGATAAAAGTTTGAGAAATTGATCTAAGAAACCCTAATGAATATTAATGAAACCCTAAAATGGACACAAAACCCTAGAAAGTGAATCCAAGTCAATAGAGTAGATTCTTAATGAATGTAATAGAGTACATATTCTTTTCAGGAATTATGTGATGATTGAATAACTTGCTTGGATCTGTTGATTGGCTTGATTGTATATACATGAAGTATATGTTGAATAATCTGCATGACTCAACAAATCAGGTATGTGGTTACGCTTATGAATATCTCGAGTTAGTTTTCCAAAGTTTTCATCGATGACATGAATTAACTGTTGGATGAATTTAATTCATGCAAACTATAATGTGGATATGACTATCACATAAGATGTGTGCCTACTAGCACAGATCCTGGTCCCCTCTATGTCGTAATGGCTGACCTAGTATATGGCTACCTAGAGGGTAGGTCCATCAGGTCATGAATGACTTAGTATATGGCTGCCTAGAGGGTAGGTCCATCAAGTCACCTTTACAGAGGTACCATATAATTCCTTGCAGGGACAACACAGAGTTGTGGATAAGTATGGATTGAGTGGTTTGGCTTAAAACGTAATCTTGGTTGATAAATGATTAATTGAATGATTACATTGTTAACATATTTGCATGATTATTGTTTTCCCCACATACCAGCTTCTGGCAGACCGACACTTTGTTTTTCGGCATTTTAGGTACAATGAAAAGAACAAACAGTAAAGTGGCACATGTGGTACTAAATGAGAATTAAAGTGCAAAGGAGGATTAGATAGATTAGTATCTGTGTGGATAGAATTTTAGAGATCCAAGTTTTCAAAAAGGTATGCAAAAATTTATTTTCTTACAACTTTTAGTATAGTATGTTAAAATTTGATAATTATTCTTGGTTAATTGCCGAACCTTTGATCCGGAAGTCATGGGTGCGGCTTCGACCTCTCGGTCTCCCTTAATTGGGGGTTATCGGGAGGTGGGGTCGTAACAGAATTAGTATGTGATACTGATGTCACACATATCTCATCTAGTCTGCTCTGAGATCAAGAAAATGAAACGTTGACATGATGACTGTTCCATGCCTCGAGTTCATTTGGGATATCAGAGACAAAGGAATTATACATTCACTATAACACCATACATGGATTGTAGGATTGAAAGTTGTTCTCCAACTTTCTATTTCACTTGGGTAGCACTAATGAGTGACTAGGCACCACTCTTTGCTTGTGAATCCATAAATGTTATGGATCTTCACTGCCAATGTGAAATGGACTTGCAGGGTCACACACACTAGGACATGTTCCTGGAAGAGGAGTTTCTCCATAAACCTTGTTTTGATTAATTTCTAAAAGAGCTTAGTAGTTCAATTAAACACTCAATCGATTGATAGCTCGAGATCATAGTGTTCAAGGGGTTGGACCAATTAATTAGAGTATCAGATTGATTAGAACTGCAATTGCCTGATTTGCACAGTCTGTTATCCCAACCGATCAGATCATAGAGATGAACCGATCGGCTTAGGCAACTGACCTGACCGGATCTGGTCAATAAACCGATTAGTTCAATTCATTGAACTAGTCAGCTTGGGTGACAAACCGAGCTTGTTTGGGAAAGTCAGAGACATGTTTGCAAATACTTTTTATTTCACTTGAACAATTGGATTTGGACAAGGACTAATTGTTGATTAGTTGGAAACGAAAGTTTGGAAGTCAATTCGAGTTGGACCTGGACCATGAACCAATCGGCTCAAGCTTGAACCAATCAACTCATGCTTGAACCAATAGGCTCAAGGGCCCAGACGACTGGTTCATGGAAGAACCGATCAGTTCAGCTGACATAGGTTTGTGTTTTGTGGAAAAACCAGACCCTTCTACTCCCGCTTTAGTCCCACATTGCCTGAGGCAGAGAACCCTGACCCCTCCTATATATAGAGGGGTATTGAGGGCTTCCAAGATATAGATCTCTCAGAGCAACAGTTTGTTGTTGTCTTCTTTGGTTTTGGGAACGAAGAGAGTGACCGAGCAACTGCTACCCGTCAAGGGAGGAAACCGCCGGTTAGACAACGAACAACTGTGACTTTGTTTGGGAGAGCAAGTCAGTGATTAGTACGTTGATAGAAGGGGACGACTTGTTCCGGTTCCTTGTGGGACAAGGTGATCGGAGTTCCAAGCAGTCCGTCTAGATGACTGTAGAGGTGGGAGACTTCTACTGCTTGGAAGACAATTATCTATCCCGACAGTCCTGATGAGACTAGGAGCTACACATACACCGTCCAAGATCAGAGGTGAAGACAGAGTTTTTCTCTAGGAATAGTAACTGAGCAAGCCTCAGGGCAAGGTACATATCTGCAAACCCTCCTTCCTATTGCATAGACGTTAACGCGATTCCTTCGTACTGGGTTTGGGGAGAAGAAAATTTTTGTTTCCGCTGCCATCTCTGCCTCCCCTAAAACCCAACAGTGGTATCAAAGCCACATCAACTGCTCTATGTTTTTAGGAGTATTATGATCGATTAGAGTTTGCCGCCTTTATTTATTGCATGCAAAGCGAATTAATAATGGCTTAATGCATGTCCAATCCTAAATCCACAAATTCCCTACTATATATATGATATGTAATATGAAAGCACTCGATATAGTCGCCCTTAAAATGATTTTTGTGGTAGATGTATAGCGCGGTTATGGCCAATAAATCCTATGTATGTGCTTGGTTGAATGTGATTGCTTGCATCTTAGTCTGCACACCGATCCCTACCTCTATTCCTGATGTAACTCAAGATAACTCAAGATTTCTTTTCTACTCCCCCCCCGAATGTAACTCAGGGTTTCCCTTTTACAATGTAAATATGATTAGATTTTTTTCCTGTTATGTCAAAGAACGGTGGACATCTGATGACAAGATGATTGGTTCATGCCCAAGATGATCGGTTCGAGGCGCGAACCAATCGGTTGATGCACGATACGGTCGGTTCAAGGAGTGAATCGATCGGTTGGAGTCCAGTTCGAGGATCTAGATGACCAGGTGGCGGCCGTTCTGAAGATGCATGATGACCAGGCAAATTGATCAGTTGAGGAGCGAACAAATCGGCTGATGGCACCCAAACAACCGACTGGAGAGTGAAGATAGTCCATGTGATGGATTTATCTACTCAGATAGTTAAAGCACTTCATCAAAGATAGGTTTCATATGATGTAGACCTAGATCACTGTGATTTCCTGTTGGCTCAAGGAATCACATTAGGTTGGCCATAATCATTGCTTTTATCGTTTCACATGTTTTCTATGGGAATATAGCATGTATATAATACCTACTATATATTGTGGTGATTGGATATGTATATGTACCTATAAACAAAATCCCTCATCTAAATATTAAGTCTTATACGCCTTCCATTAGTGGCACACATGAAAAGTTTGATCAACCAAGCGTAGGTTACACCAAAGCATGGTGCACCGTCTATCTTATGGAAGTGTGAAGGGTGGACATGTAGGTTATGCCAAAGCAGGGTGCATGTTTACCATGTCAGCTTTTGGGTTAGACTTAATAGGTGATTCTTAGAGCGTCTGATCCCCGAGGCACAGAATGTTCATGGCAAGGTGTTGTGCATGTTCATTCATCAAGAGTTGCATATGATGCAATTGGCAAGTGTTGCCTACCTGAGAGATCTAAGTTGTGGGTGATAGCCAAAGCTGGTCCATGGTGAGGAGGATTTCAGGATCTTGATCCACTAGGAGATTGTACACTACAATCTTTTGGATTGGTAGTAAGGGCAATCAATTTGAACAAAATAGTGGAAGCAATAATTTAATTAAAGGCCAAATTATTATCGTCAAACTTTTTCAAATCAATCAAATAAGTCAAAATTGAGTTTTTGGACTAAATTACATATATTTCCTTTTATAGTACAAATGGCCACAAACAATAATCACTTCTCATTGTGATCGGACCTTGAGAAGGACAAGTTGAATGGGACTAACTTCCACGAATGGTTTAGGACATTGAGAATTGTTCTCACTCAAGGGAGAAAGCTATATGTCCTAGATACTCCAGCTCCAGAGGAACCTGCTCCTACTGCACCAATGGCAGAATGGGATGCTTATAAGATGCATTCTGAAGATGCCATTGATGTGAAGTGCTTTATGATGTGCTCTATGAACCACGAGTTGCAGAGTCAACATGAGAACATGGGCGTCATTGAGATGATTCAGCATCTCAAGAACATGTATGAAGACTAAGCATGACAAGAGAGATATGATGTCTCCAGGGAACTATTTAAGTGTGTCATGACAGAAGGAGATCTAGTAAGTCCTCACACGCACAAGATGATTGGGTATGTGGAGAAGCTAACGAGATTGAGATTTCCCTTGAGCCAAGAGTTGGCTACTGACGTGATACTGCAATCGTTGCCAGAATCCTACAATCAGTTTGTGATGAACTGCAACATGAACAACTTTGACATGCCATTGACAGAGTTGTTGGGCATGTTGAGGACAACTGATGCACAGATGAAGAAGGACAAGCCTAAGTCTGTGATGTTGATCAACAAAAAGAAAGGCAAGTCCAAGGGAAAGCGCAAAGGCAAAGCTAAGAAATGTTCTGATGCTAGTAAGCAACCCAAGCCGTCTTCATCTCTCAAGGCCAAGGGAGGCGTGACCAAGGGAGGCAATTGTCACCATTGTCAAAAGCCAAGACATTGGAAATGGAATTTTCCTCTCTATCTGGAAGAACAAAAGAAGAAGGAGGCGATGGACGTCTCCACCTATAGGTATCATGAAATAAACATGTAACAGTTCTGAGGTATATGATACCAAGATGTGAAGTGACAAGCACTCAATAAATGGGGCAAGTGTTGCCTCCATACATAGGAGTACTTTAGTTTATTTTCAGCCTTGAAGGCATGTAATGAACTACTATTTTCCAATAAATAGAAACACTTTATTTTTTGCATCTTCTGTGACAAGGATGGCTATTAATAAAGTTGATGTTTCAATTTTAAAGATGTGATCTTTTATGATAATGCCTTGTTTATCTTGTAGTACTTGGTATGCATAAGATAAAATGATACCTAAATGTTATTGATAACTCAAACAATCAAATTAGCATAAATCATGAGAAATTCATTTCTAGTTTCTATATGATGGATAAATCTAGACTCTTTTGGTTGGGAACCATTAACAGACATGAATCTTTGGACATGATTAATCAATCTTCACTAAGGTAGTGGAAGAATGATTATCCTATTAGGTATAATACATATGATGTATTTACATACCTATTGGAGTTAATGCTAGTACATCAAATGGTGTTTGGAAAAATACCAATATGAATGTCTTGAATTGTTCAATAATATCATAGATGAAGTATGAATTTGGTAAAGTGTTAATTCTTGTTGAGATCAATGAATGAAATACTTGGACCAAATGTTTGAGAACCTTATGAGTGATTATGATAGTGTATCATAGTGAACTCATGATTAAGGCATGGTGATGTCTAAATCAAGGAGTCATACTCTAAGGAGTTAGAGCATGATTATCAAATAACTAAATTCTTCTTAAATAATGAATGCCTTACACTGATAAAAGATATTAAGAATCACAAAGTGTTGTGAGTTCTCAAATTCCTTAACAGATACACCTCAAATATCTATATGATAAGTTGGTCATATGATGAGTTAACAATCTAGATGATATTGAGGAACCGGATTTTGAGTTATGGTTTATGACCATTAGATCCTAAATGACTTCCATGTGAACCATAAGGTATGACCTTAGTGGTAGCACTTGTTTGGATAAAACCCATAAGTGTGAATGAGTCTTAAGAGTTAAGACACATGGATAACATTTTGAAAAGGATAATTCTTGTTGATTGCAACTTAATGACTAAGAGATTTGGCATACAAATACTAAAACCGCATTCCTATGAGGAATAAGACAAGGATGTGTATGTGACACAACCTATAAGGTTTATGAATCCATTAATGCAAATGAAGTCTACAAGTTACAATGGACTATTCAATGTGATTGATTAAGTACAAGCAACTCAGAGTTGGGATCTTTACTTTGATAATATAGTCAAAGGGTTTGACTGATGTGACAAAGATAAAGAAGGGATCTGTGATTTAGTGGGAGCGTATTCACATTCCACATGTAGATGAGGAATGAGTTGTTCTAGAATGGAATCCTTTGTGAGATATTATCTTTAGGGAAATAAGATATTTTTCTATGTGATAGGAGTAGAGACCTATAGAGATAGTTCTCGAAAACCTCTTAACTTGAAAGGAGAGAGCATACATTGGAAATCTGTACTAAAGGGTTCAGTATGCATAGATTCAATGGGAGAAAACTTGTCCATGTTACATGGAGTTAGTATCCCAAGTCCAAGTGTACAATTCTCATGTAGAATGGGAACACCAAGAATAAATATGGATCTATCATGTATGTAATCATCCCATCATCTTGCATGTATGACATGGCAAGAACAAAATGCATCATTGTTTGTATGAAGGGCATGACAATTTAATATTCTCATCCTAACAACTCTTATGTGGGACATATTGAGTGGATGTCTGCCTAGTTCCAGTAAAGGTTACTGGAATACCATGATAACTTGATAAGTACTTATGAAGTACTAGTTCTATGGAGGAAGAGTTGAGTGTAAAGAGTTACACTGATGCAAGATTTTGAAAAGACAGAAACTGATCGCAAATATATGTAGGACATATATAAATGAATGTTTGTTAATAATTTGTAAATGTTCCAATAAAAGCCATTTAAGAGGAAAATTGTTGAGTATCTATGTGTTAGAGAACAACAATAGATACTATTTGGATCTAGTGGTTCATAGAGATGAACTGGTAGATATTTCGATCACTGATGACAAGTGAGGAGTCCTTGGTCATGCAATGTGACTAAATGTTAACAAAGGAATATTGGATCACATATTACGGAAACTCCATCTCATATGTGTGTCGTACAATGAATATATGTGAGACATGCAATTAATACTGACTTTGGCAAGGTGTTGCCATTACTCATTGAATTAAAACTGGAGCACATCAACATGTGGACATGTTTAAGGATCACTGAGAATATGATTATATAGTGATTGGCTCGCAGTGCAAGTGGGAGCCTATTGGTGTGTATGCCCTGAGAGTCAATCATGGAATGATTGGTGGAATGCAAAAGATATTGATTTGATAACATCAAAGGCAAGCTTCCAATTCATTATGGATCAGTCATGTGAAATAGTAACAGATCAGATTGGATGCCTAGAGAATGACAATACTCAATGACGTATGCCTTCAAGGACGTGACTTGAATGATGAGATCATGTGGATGCTAAGAGTATGTACATTCTTGCTATGTCCCTAATCGATTGTCATTATGGAAGGTAGATTGACAATAATGACACTCAAGGCTAGATTGTGGTATTGGTTGATGTCAGAATCTCATTAGTCATGATATAGAGATATCAAACGAAATACATAGGTACTTGTTAGAGAACAAGTGTGCCGGACAGACCCACCGCAAGTTTGACACATGGAACCATGACATGGTAGTCACAGTCAGTACTCACAGTGATGGTGGTGAGTGTGATTCTTAGACCTGGAATCACTACACTCAACAGATGTCGTTGGGTACACTTTGACATCATCAAACGCAGTCCGGAAATATAGGTTGTTATAAAGGTGATGATTGGGTGACTTTGACACATGGGGTTTTGAGGGGCAAGTGATAAATATGGGATTTGTCCCTCCTGATGGAGTTTGATGTCCATGGCCACTTGATGAGTAGGACAGTGATATGCGTGCACACATGAGTGAATCAGTATGTGACATTGATGTCACACATATCTCATCTAGTCTGCTCTGAGATCAAGAAAGTGAATGAACATTGATAGGATGATTGTTCCATGCATCGAGTTCATTTGGCATATCAGAGACAAAGGAATTATACATTCACTATAACACCATACACGGATTGTAGGATTAAAAGTTTCTCTCCAACTTTCTATTTCACTTGGGTAGCACTGATGTGTGACTAGGCACCGCTCTTTGCTTGTAAATCCATGAATATTATGGATCTTCACTACCAACATGAAATGGACCTATAGGGTCACACACACTAGGACATGTTCCTGGAAGAGGAGTTTCTCCATAAACCTTGTTTAGATTGATTGCTAAAAGAGCTTAGTAGTTCAATTAAACACTCAATCGATTGATAGCTCGAGATCATAATGTTCAAGGTGTTGGACCAATTGATTAGAGTATCGGATTGATTGGAACTGCAATTGACTGATTTGCACAGTTTTCTGCCCCAACCGATCAGGTCATAGAGATGAACTGATCAGCTTAGGCTGTTGAGCCGATCAGCTCAGGTTAATAAACTGATCGGTTCAATTCATTGAACTAGTTGGCTTGGGTGACAAATCGAGCTTGTTTGGGAAAGTCAGAGACATGTTTGCAAATACATTTTGTTTCACTTGAACAATTAGATTTGGACAAGGACTAATAGTTGATTAGTTGGAAATGAATGTTTGGAAGTCAATTCGAGTTGGACGTGGACCACAAACTGATCGACTCATGCTTGAACTGATCGTCTCAAGGACCCAGACGACCGGTTCATGGCAGTACCGATCGGTTCAGTTGGCACAAGTATGTGTTTTGGGGAAAAACTGGACCCTTCTACTTCCACTTTAGTCCTGCATTGCACGAGGTAGAGAACCCTGACCCTGAACCCTCTTATATATAGAGGGGCATTGGGGGCTTCCACGATATAGGTCTCTTAGAGCAACACTTTGTTGTTGTCTTCTCTAGTTTTGGGAACCGAGAGAGTGACTGAGAAACTGCTACCCGTCTAGGGAGGTAACTGCCAGTTAGACAACAAACAACAGTGACTTTGTGTAGGAGAGTGAGTCAGTGACTAGTACACTGACATAAGGGGACGACTCCTTTCGGTGCCTTGTAGGATAAGGCGATTGGATTTCCAGGCAGTCCATGTGGATGAATGTAGAGGCGGGCGACTTCTACCGCTCAGAGGACAGTTGACTATCCCGACAGTCCTGATGAGACTAGGATCTACACAAACACCGTCCATGTCCGGAGGTGAAGACCGCGTTCACTGTGAGTAATAGTCATTGAGCAAGCCTCAGGACAAGGTACTTATCCACAAACCCTCCTTCCTATTGTATAGATGTTGACGCGATTCCTTCGTACTGGGTTTGGGGAGAAGAAATTTTTTGTTTCCGCTTATTTCTCTACCTCCCCTAAAATCCAATAGTGGTATCAGAGTCACGTCAACTACTCTATATTTTTAGGATTATCGATATGATCGATTTGAGTTTGCTGCCTTTATTTCTTACATGTGATGTGAATTAATAATGGCTTTATGCATGTCCAATCCTAAATACACAAATTCCCTACTATATATATGATATGTAATATGAAAGCACTCGATACGCTTCTCCCTTAAAATGAGTTTTGTGGTGGATGTATAGCGCGATTATGGCCAATGAACCCTATTTGTGTGCTTGGTTGAATGTGATTGCTTGCATCTCGGTCTGCGCACTGATCCCTACCTCTATTCCTGATGTAACTCGAGAAAACTTGAGATTTCTTTTCTACTCCCCCCAAATATAACTCAGGATTTCCCTTTTACAATGCAAATAGGATTAGATTTTATTTCCTATTATGTCAAAGAACGGCGGACAACCGACAACAAGACGATCGGTTCGAGGCGTGAATCGATTGGTTGACGCACGATATGGTCGGTTCAAGGGGTGAACCGATCGGTTGGAGGCCAGTTCGAGGGGCCTGATGATGAGGTGGCGACCATTCTGAAGATGCATGACGACCAGGGGAATCGATTGGTTGAGGAGCTAACCAATCAGTTGGTGTCACCCAGACGATCGGTTGGAGAGTGAAGATAGTCCATGTGATGGATTGATCTACTCGGACTGTTAAACCACTTCATCAAAGATAGGTTGCATATGATGTAGACCTAGATGACTGTGATTTCCTCTTGGCTCAAGGAATCACATTAGGATGGCCATAATCGTTGCTTTTATCGATTCGCATGTTTTCTACGGGAATTTTGCATGTATATAATACCTACTGTAACATACTAGATCTCAAACCCTACTCTAGAAGTTTGACCCTTTGTGACCTAAAAAAACATGGATTAGCTAACACATGTAATTAAGCCAAATATTAAGTACAAAAATGTTTCACATAATAAATCATGCTTAATGATCAAATATGACACATAAGAACTTAATTGAATGGTTAATGAGCTAATTGGGCCTCTATTGGACTAGATGACACAACCCATGTAATAATGTCTCAAAAGTGAAAATAGACTCCAAATTCGTAATATACACATCAAAATAAGCTGACATGTCAATTTTTAACGAATTTGGACAACCTTGAAATAATATGGTAAGTTTGGAGAGAGAAATTGCCTAAAAGGTGTAATTAATAAATAAATAAAATAAATGAATCCAAAAGAGGAAAATAACCTTAGATTCATGATCTACATAATAATTATAGCCTTTGGGTGAATTTTCATCCAATTTGGAGAAAGTTTCCTTAAAAGGTTAAATCAGGACAGAGAAAGTGTGTAGAACCTTCAAAATATTAAATAAATACGCAAGCAACTCCAAAATATAAAATTGATGGCAAATTCATATCCAACATATTACTTGTAGGTCATGTTTCATCAAATTTGGATAATACTAGTGTCATTAATGAAGGAGGAAAGAGAAAACAGTAATTGGTTTATTTAATACATTAAAAGTTCTTAAAAGACAAATCTAATTTCATATTCGGAATCTACATGCTTTAATTAGCCTCTGTGCAAAATTTTACCTAATTTGGGTTTTGTTTGGGCCCTCAAAAGAAGAAAGAGAAAAAGGAAAAATTAATGTGAATGCACTATAATCTAATTTGGATTTGGTTTAATGTGTCACGCCTACTTTCCATGTCTTGTTAGATTTTGGGTGCTTTTATGTACGTTGGATCAAGATCGCATAGCTACTATCTCTTCCTCTACCTCCATTTCTGTTGGGTTTCACGCAAACTGGGAAACCAGTTCTGACCAGTTTCCTTCTCTGACTTCTCCATCATCTTCCCACCTTTCTTTCCAATTTCGTCACCCTAACCTTCCCCTTATCATCCCACACTTGATGACCCTATAAAAGATGGATTTTGGTCAACCCTTCCCCCACAACCATGGGGCACCGTTGCAGTGCTTTGTTCATGCTATGTTCGTGCCCCAATTTCCCGCTTCGAGCCTTCTCCTCGTCACCCCGGGTGATCGGAATATCGAGTTTTGGTTCCCAGCCTCTCGTCGTCTCCCCACGCTTTGTTTCCTCCTGTTGGCTCTACTACGCCAGGTCAGATGGCAGCTGTGGGGTCACAGTTGGGCTCCGGCTCATCAGACACCCTACGATGGTCTCAAATTGGTTTTAGGTAGTTCCTCATGGCACTTCGTAGCTTAGTTTTGCTTCAATTCAATGTTTAGTGCTCGAATTAGTTTTCCCCCAAATCACCGTTGAGACCTGCTCACACCAGTTGCCCCCAGGGCATGAGCGGGTGAAGGAGGGTGATTCCCTGTGAAATTTCATTTCTACCCTCCTCGTCTCTTCTTTATTTTGTATTCTCGAGCGAGGGATTTTGGTCTTTTGGACCATGTACTCTTGGCTTTGTAGCGGGTCCACGCATCACTGATGTGGCGTGACTTGGCCGCCTTTCATTGGTCCAAGTCATAGGTCAGCACACTCTCTCTCGTGCTTTCTTGTAGGTAATATTCTGATGTGGCTTTATCGGATTTCTTGATTGGTTGGTTTTGTAAAATTGATAACTAATTATCAGTTTGGCCAAAAATTACAAATAAATACTCATTGGATTTAGAAAAATATAAGCTTTCTAATGGTGTTGGTTTTGCTACCTGAATATAATGTATAAAAGAGGTGATTTTATGGATCTAATTAAATAAGAATTAACTTGTATAATTCATAACTAATAATTTATAAGTCAGAAAAATGTAATAAAATATGTTTTGAACTTAAGAAAATATAACCTAAAATATGGAATGGTTTTGATAACCTAATTCACTCATAATAAAAAGGCAATTTTTTTAGGGTTTTGAATAATTAATGGAAACCTAACCCTAATTCCACATATATGTTTATTATTGATCTTGTGCTCACGGATATTCTCTTAGAATCTCATCTTGTTTCCTTGTGCAATTGGGACTTTTGATATTATATGCCCACTGTGATGTGGATTTTTACTTGTTGATATGTGCCCACATTGATATGGATGTAATATGTTGTGATGACCATTGTGTGATGGCAATATTTTATAAATCTGACTATACCTTTTATTTGCCTCTAAATTAAACATGCTATGTGATTCAGTAGCACTAGAGTAGTGTAAATTACATTGTTTTTGGGTGTGTGCCCTTTTTGTTTTATGGGATGGTGGTGGTGGTGCCCCATACCCATGTTTCAAGGATGTGAAGCCTTGGATCAACTTTTTATGTATATTAGGAGTCTGAGAGTGAGTCATTCTCTATTAGGTTTTCAAGGATGTGAAGATTTGGCCGCCTTTGTGTTTATATTGTTCTAGGGCCATGCTTATCTCACATGCGTGCAGGTTATTGATGTTGATGGTGGGTTGTTTGTGTTGGTATGTATGCCCTGAGAGCCAATCATGGGATGATTGGTGGGATACATTAAGATTGATTTGATAAACATCAAAGGCAAGCTTCCAATTCATTCTGGTTCAGTCATATGAGATAGTGATAGAACAGATTGAATGTCTAAAGAATGACAATACTCAATGACGTATGCCTTCAGGTTCATGACCTGAACGATGAGATCATACAGATGCTAAGAGTTTGTACATTCTTGTTATATCCATAGTCAGATGTCATTGTGGAAGGTAGATAGACAGCAATGACAAACAAGACTAGATTGTGGTGTTGGTTGATGACAGAATCTCATTAGTCATGATATAGAGATATCAAACCAAACACATAGGTACTTGTTAGAGAACAAGGTACCGGACAGACCCACCGTGAGTTTGACACATGGAACCATGAGATGATAGTCACAGTCAATACTCACACTGATGGTGGTGAGTGTGATTCTTAGACCTGACATCACTGCACTCAACACATGTCGTTGGGCACACTTTGACATCATCGAACGCAGTCCTGAAACATGGGTTGTTATAAAGGTGATGATTGGGTGGCTTTGACACATGGGGCTTTTGAGGGGTGAGTGATAGATATGGGATTTGTCCCTCCTAAGGGAGCTTGATATCCATGGCCACTTGATGAGTAGGATTGAGAAAGGCGTGCACGCATGTTTGAGTCAGTATGTGATACTGATGTCATAACATATCTCTTCCAATCTACTCTGAGATCAAGAAAGCGAATGAATGTTGACAGGATGACTGGTCCATGCCTCGAGTTCATTCGGGATATCAGTGACAAAGGAATTATATATTCGCTGTAACACCATTCAAGGATTGTAGGATGAAAGTTGTTCTCCAACTTTCTACTTTCACTTGGGTAGCACTGATGTGTGACTAGGCACCGCTCTTTGCTTGTGAAGTTATAAGTGTTATGGACTTTCACTGCCAATGTGAAATAGACCTGCAGGGTCACACACATAGGATTTAACCTGGAAGAGGAGTTTTGTCCACAAAGCAATGTTTAGATTGATTACTAAAGGAGTTTAGTAGTTCAATTAAACACTCAATCAGTCGATGGCTCAAAATCATATGGTTCAAGGTGTTGGACGCATTGATTGGAGTATCGGATTGATTGAAATCGCAATTGACTGATTTTGCCCAACCTATGCTGCCAACTGATCGGCTCATGTGATGAACCGGTCGGCTGGGGCAGCTGAACCGATCGGCTCAAACGTTGAACCGATCGGCTCATGCCCAGGTTGAACCGACCGGTTCAAGGGTTGAACCGATCAGCTCAAATGGCGCAACCGATCGATTGGGAAAATCATGTCGGTAAGAAATTTCCTTTGGTTTCATATTTCCAATTCGATTGGGAATAACATTGGTATTCGATACCAATTGGGAAAGAAACAAGGAATGTAACTTGAGCCGGACTGGGACCATGAACCGATCGGTTCAGGGCACCAACCGATCGGTTGGAGGCCCCAACCGATCGGCTCAGGCCCAGCCGATCGGCTCAAGGGCCGAACCGATCGGTTCAGCTGCTGAACCGGTCATTTCAGGTTGCGTACAGTTTGCTTTTTGTTGAAAATCCTCGTACCTTTCTACTCCTACTTTAATCCCGCATTGCCCGGGATAGAGAACCCTGTCCCATTACCCTCCTATATATAGGGGTATTGGGGGCTTCTCAGAGATAGCTCAGTGCAACCTGTTGCTCTGCGAGTTGTCGTTCTCTCTGGTTTTGGTAACCGTGAGAGAGCCCGAGCAAGTGCTTCCCGAAAAAGGGAGGTGCAGCAAGGGAAGGACAACTGCAGTTGCAACAGGAGGCAGGAGAGCGTGTTGGCGACTAGTACGTCAACAGGAGGGTGCGAATCCTTCCACTTCCTTGTGGGACAAGGAGTGTGGAGTTCTAGGTGGTCCGTGTGGACTACTACAGAGGCGGGAGGACACTGCCGCTTTGGAGGACAACTGTCATCCGACAGTCCGGTTCGAGTAGGAGTTGTGAGTCCCGGTGCGACCAGGAGCTGCACAGACACCGTCGAAGTCCGGAGTTGAAGATCGTGCATTGCACGAGGTATTGTCGCCGAGCAAGCCTCGGGACAGGTATGATTCCGCAAACCATCCTTTCCTATTATATAGACGTTGACGCGTTTCCTCGGTATGGGTTGGGGGAGAAAATTTTTGTTTCCGCTGCCTTCTCTGTCTCCCCTAAAACCCAACAGTGGAATCAGAGCCACGTCAGCTGTTCGATATTTTAGGAATATCGATATGATCGATTTTGGTTTGTCGCCTTTATTTATTGCATGCGATGCGAATAATAATGGCTTTATGCATGTCCAATACTAAATCCACAAATCCCTAATTACATATATGATATGTATTATTAATGCACTCGATACGCGTCGCCCTTAAACAAGTTTTGTGGTGGATGTGTGTAGCATGATTATGGCCTATAAACCCCTATCTGTGATTGGTTGTGTGTGGTTGCTTGCATCTCGGTCTGCGCACCGATCTTCCCTCTCTTATTCCTGATGTAACTCGAAATAATTCGAGGTTCTTTTGTACCTTTGCTCCCCCCGAATGTAAATTCGGGGTGTTCCTTTTTTTTAAAGCAATGTAATTAATAGAATAGGATTTTTATTTCCTGTTATGTCGAAAACTGGCGGACATCAAGACGACAGCTCAGACGATCGGTTCAAGGCGTGAACCGATCGGTTGACCTTCCAGACGGTCGGTTCAAGGAGTGAACCGATCGGGTTGATGACCGGTTCGAGGAGCGAGATGACCGGGTGGCGGACATGACGAGATGCACGACGACCAGGTGAACCGATCGATTGGAGGAGCCAACCGATCGGCTGGTGGCTCCCAGACGACCGGCTAGAGAGTAGATCATTCATATGATGAGTTGATCAACTCGGATGGTTTACTAACAGAGTTATCTTGTACAGGTTGCATATGATGTAGACCTAGATGACCGTGATTCCTCTTGGCTCGAGGAATCACATTAGGATGGCCATAATCATTGCTTTTTATCGTTTGTGCATGTTTTCTGTGGGATATAGCATGTATATGATACGTACTATATATTGTGGTGATTGGATATGTATATGTATATATAAACCAAATCCCTCATTAAAATATTAAGTTTTAGATGCCTTCCAAATGCGACACACATGAAAAGCTTGATCGACTAAGTGTGGGCACGCCCTAGCATGGTGCACCGTCTATCTCGTGGAAGTGTGAAGGATGAATGTGTGGATCTGCCCTAGCAGGGTGCATATTCATCGTGTTTGCTTTGGGTCGGACTTAATAAGGTGACCTAGATAGGATCTAGCGCCTTGAGGCATGGAGATGATCATTGCAAGGAGTTGTATATGACATCTTATCAAGAGTTGCATATGATGCAATTGGCAAGTGTTGCCTACCTGAGAGATCTATGTTGTGGGTGACAGCCCTAGCTGGTCCATGACTTAGAGGATTTCAAGATCTTGCCCACTAGAAGGTTGTACGCTGCAATCTTCCGAATTGATGGTGAGGGCTATCAATTTGAAGTAAAATAGTGGGAGCGATAATTAATTAAAGGCCTAATTATATCGTCAAATTTTCAAATCAATCAAATAAGTCAAAAATGAGTTTTTGGACTAAAATTGCATATTTTCCTTTTGTAGTTCAAATGGCAACAAACAACAACAACTTTTCTTTGCGATCGGTCCTTGACAAGCACAAGCTAAATGGGACAAACTTCCACGACTGGTATCGGACATTGAGAATTGTTCTCACTCAAGAGCGAAAGCTCTATGTCCTGGATACTCCAATTCCAGAGGAACCCACTCCTAATGTACCAAGGGCAGAAAGGGATGCTTACAAGAAGCATTCTGATGATGCCATTGATGCAAAGTGCTTGATTCTATGTTCAATGAACCATGAGTTGCAGAGGCAACATGAGAACATGGGTGTGATAGAGATGATTCAGCATCTCAAGAACATGTATGAAGATCAGGCACGGCAAGAGAGGTACAATGTTTCTAGGGCGCTGTTCAAGTGCGTCATGACAGAAGGAGATCCAATTGGTCCTCACACACTCAAGATGATTGGGTATGTGGAGAACATGCAGAGACTGGGATTTCCACTGAGCCAAGAGTTGGCTGCTGACGTGATACTGCAATCGTTGCCAGAATCATACACTCAGTTTGTGATGAACTACAACATGAACAACTTTGATAGGCCACTGTCAGAGTTGTTGGGCATGTTGAGGACAGCCGAGTTACAGATGAAGAAGGACAAGCCCAAGTCTGTGATGGTGATCACTGGCAAGAAAGGCAAGTCCAAGCGCAAGGGCAAAGGCAAAGCTAAGAAAGGTTCTGAAGCTAGCCAGGAGTCCAAGCCATCTTCAGCTCTCAAGGCCAAGGGAGGAGTGACCAAGAAAGGAAATTGCCACCATTGTCAGAAACCTGGACATTGGAAAAGGAATTGTCCTCTCTACCTGGAAGAACAAAAGAAGAAGGAGGTGACTGAAGCCTCTACTTGAAGGTGTCATGAAAGTAAACTTGTAACACTTTTTTGAGATATATGATATCAAGATGTAAAGTGTAAAGCATTCTTATTTGGTGCAAGTGTTGCCTTCATAGATAGGAGTACTTTAGTTTATTTTCAGCAAATAAGGCATGTAATACAGTTATGAACTGCTATTTCATACTTGTCAATAGATAGAAACACTTTATTTTTGCATATTGTATGACAATGATGGCAAGTAATAAAGTTGATGTTTCATTCTTTAAAAGATATGATCTTTGTGGCAATGCCTTGTTTATCTTGTGGTATATGATACGCATAAGATAAAATGATACCCCAAAATGTTATTGATAACTCAAACAAATAGATTAGCATCGATCATGAGAAATTCATTTCTAGTTTCCATATGATGGATAGATCTAGACTCTTTTGGTTATAGAACCAGTAAGAGACATGAATATCTTGAACATGATTAATCAATCTTCACTAGTGGTAGTGGGAGAATGATTATCCTATTAGGTATAATACATGTGATGTATTTACATACCAATTGGAACAAATGTTAATACTTCAAATGGTGTTTAGAGAAATACCAATATGAATATCTTGAAGTGTTCAAGGATATCATAAATGAAGTATGGATTTGGTAAAGTGTTAATTCTTGATGAGATCAATGAATGAAATACTTGAACCAAATGTTTGAGATCCTTACGAGCGATTATGATAGTGTATCATAGTGAACTCATGATTAAGGCATGGTGATGTCTAAATCAAGAAGGAATCATATTCTAAGGAGTTAGAGCATGATTATCAAATAATTGAATTCTTCTTAATAATAGAATACCCCACACTAATAAAAGAAATCAAGAATCACAAGAGTTGTGAGTTCTTAACAGATACACCTCAATTATCTATGAGTTGTTCATGTGATGAGTCAACCATCAAGATGAATATGAGGAACCGAATCTTGAGTTATGGTTTATGACCATTACATCCTAAATGACATCCATGTGAACCATAAGGTATGACCTTGATGGTAGCACTCATTGGATCATATCCATAAGTGCAGATGAATCTTAAGTGTTAAGACACATGGATAACATTTTGAGAAGGATGATGCTTGTTGATTGCAACTTAATGACTAAGACATTTGGCATATGGATACTAAAACCGCATTCCTATGAGGAATAAAACAAGGATGTGTACGTGACACAACCTATAAGGTTTATGAATCCACTAATGAAAATGAAGTCTATAAGTTACAATGGACTAATCAATGTGATTGATTGAGTACAAGCAACTCAGAGTTGGATCTTTACTTTGATGATATAGTCAAAGGGTTTGACTGACATATCAAAGATAAAGAAGGGATTTGTGATTTAGTGGGAGCGTATTCACATTTCACATGTTGATGTGAAATGGAAATGTTCTAAAATTGGAAATCCGAATGTGGAAATTATCTTTAAGGAAGATAGAGATGTTTCTGATATGATAGGAATAGAGATCTATAGAGATAGTTCTCGAAAAATCTCTTGACCTGGAAAGAGAGAGCATACATTGGCAATCTGTACTGAAGGGTTCAGTATGCACAGATTCAGTGGGAGAAAACTTGTCCATGTTATATGGATATTAGTATCCCAAGGCCAAGTGTCCAATTCTTATGAAGAATGGGAACACTAAGAATAGATATGGATCTATCATGTATGCAATCATCCCATTATCTTGCAAGTATTGACATGGCAAGAATAAGATGCATTCATCATCTTGTATGTAGGACATAGCAATATGATGTGCTCATCCTGATAACTCGTATGTAGGACATGACGAGTGGATGCCTATCTACATCCAGTAAGGGTTATTGGAATACCATAAGAACTTGATAAGTACTTATGAAGTACTAGTTCTGTGGAGATAAGGAAGAGTTCGATGTAAAGAGTTACATTGATGCGAACTTCCGAAAAGATAGAAAATTAATCGCAATATATACATAAGATGTATAAAAGTGGATGTTTGTTGATAATTGAAAATGTTTCAATAAAACCATTTAAAAGAGAAATGCCGAGTATCTATGTGTTAGTGAACAACAATGGATACTATATGGATCTGAAAGTTCATGGGATGAACTTACATTCCACTCATTGATGACAAGTCTGGAATCCTTGATCATGCAATGTGGGTAAAGGTTAGCAAATGGAATACTAGATTGCATATTACGATAACTCCATCTCATACGTGTGACGTACAGAGAAGAGATGAGAGACATGCAATTTATACAGACTTTGGCAAGGTGTTGCCATTACTCACTACGTTGGCACTTGAGGACAGTGACATGTGTGACATGTCTGAAAGATCACTATGAATATGATTCAAGGGTGATTGGCTCGCAGTGCAAGTGGGAGTCTGTTGGTATGTATGCCCTGAGAGCCAATTATGGGATGATTGGTGGGATACATTAAGATTGATTTGATAAACATCAAAGGCAAGCTTCCAATTCATTCTGGTTCAGTCATATGAGATAGTGATAGAACAGATTGAATGTCTAAAGAATGACAGTACTCAATGACGTATGCCTTCAGGTTCATGACCTGAACGATGAGATCATACAGATGCTAAGAGTTTGTACATTCTTGTTATGTCCATAGTCGGATGTCATTGTGGAAGGTAGATAGACAGCAATGACACACAAAACTAGATTGTGGTGTTGGTTGATGACAAAATCTCATTAGTCATGATATAGAGATATCAAACCAAACACATAGGTACTTGTTAGAGAACAAGGTACCGGACAGACCCACTGTGAGTTTGACACATGGAACCATGAGATGGTAGTCACAGTCAATACTCACAGTGATGGTGGTGAGTGTGATTCTTAGACCTGACATCACTGCACTCAACACATGTCGTTGGGCACACTTTGACATCATCGAACGCGGTCCTGAAACATGGGTTGTTATAAAGGTGATGATTGGGTGGCTTTGACACATGGGGCTTTTGAGCGGTGAGTGATAGATATGGGATTTGTCCCTCCTAAGGGAGCTTGATATCCATGGCCACTTGATGAGTAGGATTGAGAAAGGCGTGCACGCATGTTTGAGTCAGTATGTGATACTGATGTCATAACATATCTCTTCCAATCTACTCTGAGATCAAGAAAGCGAATGAATGTTGACAGGATGACTGGTCCATGCCTCGAGTTCATTCGGGATATCAGTGACAAAGGAATTATACATTCGCTGTAACACCATTCATAGATTGTAGGATGAAAGTTGTTCTCCAACTTTCTACTTTCACTTGGGTAGCACTGATGTGTGACTAGGCACCGCTCTTTGCTTGTGAAGTCATAAGTGTTATGGACTTTCACTGCCAACGTGAAATAGACATGCAGGGTCACACACATAGGATTTAACCTGGAAGAGGAGTTTTGTCCACAAAGCAATGTTTAGATTGATTACTAAAGGAGTTTAGTAGTTCAATTAAACACTCAATCAGTCGATGGCTCAAAATCATATGGTTCAAGGTGTTGGATGCATTGATTGGAGTATCGGATTGATTGAAATCGCAATTGACTGATTTTGCCCAACCTGTGCTGCCAACCGATCGGCTCATGTGATGAACCGGTCGGCTGGGGCAGCTGAACCGATCGGCTCAAACATTGAACCGATCGGCTCATGCCCAGGTTGAACCGACCGGTTCAAGGGTTGAACCGATCGGCTCAACTGGCGCAACCGATCGATTGGGAAAATCATGTCGGCAAGAATTTTCCTTTGGTTTCATATTTCCAATTCGATTGGGAATAACATTGGTATTCGATACCAATTGGGAAAGAAACAAGGAATGTAACTTGAGCCGGACTGGGACCATGAACCGATCGGTTCAGGGCACCAACCGATCGGTTGGAGGCCCCAACCGATTGGCTCAGGCCCAGCCGATCGGCTCAAGGGCCGAACCGATCGGTTCAGCTGCTGAACCGATCGTTTCAGGTTGCGTACAGTTTGCTTTTTGTGGAAAATCCTCGTACCTTTCTACTCCTGCTTTAATTCTGTATTGCCCGGGATAGAGAACCCTGTCCCATGACCCTCCTATATATATAGGGGTATTGGGGGCTTCTCAGAGATAGCTCAGTGCAACCTGTTGCTCTGCGAGTTGTCGTTCTCTCTGGTTTTGGTAACCGTGAGAGAGCCCGAGCAAGTGCTTCCCGAAAAAGGGAGGTGCAGCAAGGGAAGGACAACTGCAGTTGCAACAGGAGGCAGGAGAGTGTGTTGCCGACTAGTACGTCAACAGGAGGGTGCGACTCCTTCCACTTCCTCGTGGGACAAGGAGTGTGGAGTTCTAGGTGGTCCGTGTGGACTACTACAGAGGCGGGAGGACACTGCCGCTTTGGAGGACAACTGTCATCCGACAGTCCGGTTCGAGTAGGAGTTGTGAGTCCCGGTGCGACCAGGAGCTGCACAGACACCGTCGAAGTCCGGAGTTGAAGACCGTGCATTGCACGAGGTATTGTTGCCGAGCAAGCCTTGGGACAAGTTATGATTCCGCAAACCATCCTTTCCTATTATATAGACGTTGACGCGTTTCCTCGGTATGGGTTGGGGGAGAAAATTTTTGTTTCCGCTGCCTTCTCTGTCTCCCCTAAAACCCAACAGTGTGCCCTACTCACTTTATGTGCTAGTATTGCACATTCTTTATGGTTTTGTTTTATGGCAAGTATCCCTTTTGTTGTGATCTTTTCTCTTGATACCCATTTGGGTGGTACTTATCTCATGCATGGGAAGCCTTTTATTTTGATGTCCCTTATTCATTATAATTTGCGCAGTTTACTTTTTAGTATGCACATACCCGCCTTTGTTGATGTCCCTTGTTGTTTCTCTTTTGCTAGGGTATGCTTCCAACCCTAGGTGGAGGACTTGGATGAAAGGACATGTTGACCTAGACTAGATTGAGAAGTTAAAGCTTGGAGACAATCTTGAGGTGGTTTAGATTTCCTCTACATGGATCCTTGCAATGTAAGTTTGTAACCCTTTGTTTTATAATTGAATATACTCATGTTTTTAATTCAGCTGCTATACTTTGGTATTTTGTTACCATTAAATAAAGATTTGAAAATTTTACACCCACTCCATCATACCTTGTGAGTATGTTTGGACTGGATGTTTTGTTATTCAAATATTTAGTAAGGAGGTGGTTTCACTTCTTTACAGCATGGTATCAGAGCCCATGGTAGTTGGAATTTGACTATTTCAATTTTGTCTCCCCTATAGAACCCTTGACTATGCTAGATAGCTCTAAGTGAGATGTTGAACCTAGATTTGATCAAGGATGATCTTCTTATGCAAAAAGGTTTGTTTTAAGGATGAGATTAGGTTATGAGGAAATATTCATATGGAAATATTGTTCTAAGGGAAATGTCACGGACGACTGCTAGGGTGACGGGGAGAGCGAATGAGTGTCGCCGGCTTCCTTTGGAAATTCCTCTTCAGATCTGGAATCCAAAACCTAAATAAGAGATTCACAATGCCTATCTTAACTCACCAAAGGATTGGTGCAAAGTTGTTCAAGGAAAAAGAAAGCCAATTGCTCCCCTACGCACGACGGAAATTAAAGTTCAAGAAGGCCGCATCATGTTCCCAAGTGTTGAAGCTGCAGAAAATGCATCGAAATGGAAATTTTGCCTCTCGGGCTATGTTATAGATTTCAATCTCGTTCCTAGCATCCTACATTCTCACCTCCTCAATATATGGAACCTGGAAGAAAATGTTGAAATCATTCCAAGACAGAATGGCATTTTTCTTTTTAGATTTTCTAATGCTCGTGATGTTAAGCAGGTTCTAGACAATGGTCCATGGTATGTGAAATGCTTTTCGATGGTATTAAACAAATGGATCCTTGGTTTTCCTATGATGAAAGCCATATTCAAGACTGTCCCGCTATGGATTAGATTGTATAATTTACCTCTGGAGTTATGGGATATGCGTATGTTTGAGAGGATTGGTTCATTTCTGGGGTTCCCCATCAGTACTAATAAAGCTACCAGTGAATGCAGCTTACTGGAATATGCTAGACTGAACATTCTTATTATTACGGAGGCTAAACTTCCAAATTTGGTTACTCTTCAAAGTGATGACTGAGGTATCTATGAAGTTCTTGTCGAGTATGAATGGATCCCTTCTATCTATGGAAAATGCAAAATGTTTGGTCATAAGGTATTCTGTTGTCTGTTTTCAGAGTATGCTACTTCACCAACTGAATGTGGCCTGAACTCAAATGTGAACATAGCTCTGAATCTTAATGATCACATACCAAGTATGGGAATAAACTCTGGATCTAGTTCTAGAGCAGGTTCTATACCCTCCACGCCCTTCCAAGTTTTTGAGGACCTTGTTGTCTCATATGCAGATGTTCAAATTGATAACATAAGGAATAGCATTCTATCTTTAAACTCTCCTCTGTCTGTGTTGCCCAAGAATAATGATAGTATTCTTCCTAGAATTGTTAGTTCGGTCTTTTCTCCTTTAAGTAGCTTAGATACTATTGAAGAAAATGTTGAGGCCATCAGCTCAACGGCCCAAGGTTCCAAATGACTCCTCCTATTAAAATTTCCTCTTGGAATATTTGTGGTATAAGTAATAAAATTAAGAGTGTCTAGGAGGAATTAAATAGGTTAGGGAGTAGTATTTTTACTCTTCAGGAAACTAAGCTTAGAAGAAGGAACCTATCCAAGTTTATCACTAAATCTTTCCCTGGTAAACAGTTTATTTCAAACATTGATTCTCATGCTCTAGGTCGTATTATCATTGTTTGGGATCCAGTTATCTGTTCTATTGACAAGATCCTTGAAACGGACTAGCATATCCTTTGCAAGGTACAGGTTGATGATTTTTCTTTTCTCATTTCTGGGATTTATGGACATAATGGTGATGATGACTGTTCTAGTCTTTGGGAATCTCTTAATTTTGTTTGTCAAAACTACAATCTTTCGTGGATTTTTTTGGGGTGATTATAATGCTTTCAGAAAAGACAATGAAAGAATCAGCAGAAATCCTCCCTCCACCAAAGCTATGTCAGAGTTTAATGAGTGGATTTCTCATAATGGTCTTTTTGAGCTTGACCTGAAAGGTCCTTTTTTCTCTTGGGACAACAGACAAGATGATGATGACTTCATTACTTCTAAGATTGACAGAGTTATATACAATGATCTTTTCTTAAATAGTGTTGATGATTTCTCTGGTGAGCTCATATCCAATACAGTTAGTGACCATAAATCAATCTTATTTGCTATTGGACACCAGAGATAGGTGAAATCTCCTTTTCGTTTCATTAACTCTTGGGTTAAAAAGATGGCTTTGTGGAAGTTGTTAAAAATGCTTGGGATACTGAAATTGAGGGAACGTCTATGTTCAGGGTTTACAAAAAAATTCAAAAGTTAAGGACTTATTTAAAAAGGTGGAATCAAGAATCTGTTGGGGATTTGTTTGATAATGTTAGAGTGGCAAAACACAATGCTCTTCAAGCTCAAATTAAAGCTGACCTTGAACCCCATAGCAGGGTGTTACAAAATGAAGCTAAAGATCTCTCAAATGTTTTGCATGAAGCAGAAATTGTTGAAGAAAACATTCTTAGATAGAAATCTAGAATTCTATGGCTTGTTGAAGGTGACAAGAATTCAAAATTTTTTTACTCTTCCTTAAAGACCAGATGAAAAAGAAATAATATTAGATGCCTCAATTATAATGGTCAGCTTAATTATGACTATGATGAAAACAAAAACTTTTTCCTAAAGTTTTATTCTGATCTCTTCAATAGTGGTCATAAATGTGAGGTCCTTAGTACCTTTTCTTGGTCGGACCCTACCCTCAATGACACCCAAAAAGCAAGTCTTATCAGGAAAGTTACTCAAGCTGAAATTGATGACACTATTGCTACTTTAAAGTCTGACAAGGCCCCATGCCCAGATGGGTTCAATGCCTATTTCATTAACGAAACTTGGTCGATTGTGGGTGGTGATATCTCTTTGGAAATCAAGGATTTTTTCTACAATGGTAAACTCCTTAAGGAATCGAACAATACGTCACTCTGATTCCTAAAGGCCCTGACTCGTCTGGGATTAAAAATTGGCGTCCAATTTCACTTTGCAATGTGGTCTTTAAAATTATTTCCAAAATCTTAGAGAATAGAATGCAAAGCATTATGCCAAGTATTATCAGTAATAACCAAGCTGCTTTCATCAAGGGCAGAAATATTAAAGATTCCATCTTGTTGTCCAACGAAATTTTGCATGATTTTAATTGGTCTTGTTCGGGAAACCAAATGTGCTTGAAGGTTGACATCTCTAAAGCCTATGATAATGTTAATTGAAAGTTCATGTTTGCTATTCTTCATAGGATGGGGTTTCCATCGATTTGGATTAATTGGATCTCGAGTATCTTCTATTCTACTTCATATCAAGTCATGTTTAATGGTGAGCCTACTGACAATTTTTCTCCCTCAAATGGTATCCGCCAAGGAGATCCTTTGGCTCCATATTTATTTGTTATTATCATGCAAGCCTTTATTTTGCTTATGAATGAGGTTGTCCATAACTGTAAACTGACTCCTCTTAAAGCCTTGAAAGATTTCTCTTTATCTCATCTGGTGTGTGTAGATGATCTCATGATCTTCTTAGAAGCTACTGTTGATAATGCTAGTGTTGTGCTGAAAGTTCTTGATGACTTTGGGAATCTTTCTGGTCTTAGGATCAAGAAGATGAAAAGTGAAATTATTTTCAGTAAGAATGCCTCTTCTAAAGTAGAGATTATTGATATTCTGAATTTTAAAGAAAGTAAGCTTTTTTTCTTCGTATTTGGGTGTTCCTTTAGTTACAGGGAAAATCCCTAGATCCTCATGCTCTGTCCTTATTGATAAGGTGAAGTCCAGATTAGAAGGATGGAAATAAAAAATGCTTTCTGTGGCTGGTAGGCTAGAGCTTGTGGAATTGACTTTGAGTGTTCTCTACTTACATTGGTGCTATGCCTTTCCTATCCCTAAGTTTACTATGGAATCTATTGAAAAACTATGTCGAGGTTTTATTTGGGGTAAAATTGATAATAGATCTAGTATTCATCTTGTTAATTGTAACATGCTCACTTTGCCAAAAAAGGAGGGCGGCTTAGGGATTAGAAAAGTTGAAGAACTGTATAAAGCTTGCTTGTTCTTGAATGCTTGGGATGTTGCTAGAAAAAAAGACTCCCTGTGGTTCATTTGGATTAATGAAAGATACATAGTCAATTCTTCCTTATGGTCTCTAAAAGTTACTTCATCTATGTCTTGGATGTTCTCTAAGCTTATAAACTATAGAATGAAGTTGTTGAAGTTCATTAAGTTCAAGATTGGCAATGGGGATGATACTTTTCTTTGGTTGGATCCTTGGTGCCCTCCTAATAATAATTTCTTATGGGATTTGACTGGAAAGGATGCCTGTCTCAAGCTTGGAATTCCAGTTAACAGTAAAGTTTCTTCCATCCTTGATAATGGTCTGTGGTCAGTGCCTGTGAATAGATTTAATAAGAAACTCCTTGATACTCTTTCTTTTTGGCCTGTTCCTAGAGGAGGTTTAGATACTCTTCTTTTTAATGATACAAATTCTCTAAGTCTTAAGTCTGTCTGGGAAGCTATTTCATCTGCTGAAAAGGATTTACCTCTGTTCACTTAGTTATGGAAGGGACCTAGTCCTAGACGTCACCAGTTGAATGGTAGGAAATTTATTCATGAAAGGCTTCCTACGTTTGAATATATGAAAAGAATTGGTTTTTTGGTCCCTTCTAGGTGCTTTCTTTGCGAGGCTGATTGTGAAAGCTCTATCCACTATTTGACCTTCTGCCCATATGTCAAAGATGTTTGGAATGGTTTAAAAGAAGCTCTTACCGATCCTTTTAGATTTAACTCACTGGATGATCTTCTAAACATTCAGAATAAGAAAGATAAATTTCTTTTCCTAAGCTCTCTTTATCACATTTGGTGGGAAAGGAATATTAGAGTGCATGACAACCGTTGTTCATTGCCCAAAGATGTTAGTAAGAGGTTTATACAAGAGTTCATATGTTTTTGGCCAGCCTAATCCCTTGATCTTTATGGTTTCTGTTAGCTCACAGCTCTGTAAAGTTCCCAAAAAGGTTTTTCTTGAACATCCTTCTATTGTCTATGGCTAAGTCGGCGGGCATCTTTGGTTGGAGTTTTGTTCTCGATCTATTTTTGGGAGGTTGTTGAGATGCAGAGCTGTAGTCAGCTGAGTTGGTTTTGAGTTGTTGCTGCTTGAGTGGTTGAGCTTATCCTTCTTGGAGTGGCAGATCTCACTCAAGCCTTTGGTGGCTGTTTGTAGTTGTCGTAGCTCGGTTTCTTGTCTCTTGAGTGGATGAGCTTATCCAGTTGGAGTGGAAGAGCTCTCTCAAGGTTTTGTTGTCTGTTGCTGATGAGGTTTATGATCTTTCCTCATTCAGGTTCATATTCATTTTTTATCTTCAACACTCTAGTTTGAGTCTGCTTCTCAAGTGGGTTCATTTTTTTCTCTGAGTTCGTTTGACCCCTTGGGCTGGAGGTCTGATTTTTTTAGTTCCTTGATGGTTTTTTGGTTATCTCTGTTGGAGAAAGTGTTGGCTTCTCTTTAGTTGCTTGAGTGGTCGAGATTATCCCTTTTGGAGTGGCAGAGCTCGCTCAAGGTTTAGTTGCTTGTTTGCTCCCGAGTTTAGTTTGTGGTTGTGCTTCCGTCTGGAATGGAAGATATCTTTTTTGCATGGTTGTTTTATACTGATTCTTGAGTGGTTGAGCTTATCCTTCTTGGAGTGGCAGAGCTCACTCAAGCCTTTGGTGGCTGCCTGCTGTCTTAGCTCTCTAAAGTTTGTTGATGCTCATCTATTAGTTTTGTGGCTCCTTCAGGTTCATATACCAGCTTCGGGATCTTGTTTTAGTCTGCACCTCAAGTGGGCTCTTCAGCTGCTGTTCTAAGTTTTGATCTCTTGGGCTGGGAGTTTGCCCTTATATTTTCTTTCTCTGTCTGCAGTCTGTTAAGTGTGGCTCTTTCTATTCTTTTCTTTGGTCTGTGTGTTTCGTGTCTATCCACAGTTGTATATAAAAGTTTCTTTCTTTATAGTTGGTTCCTCATCCTGAGAACTAACAAGTTTTGTATATTTCAAAAACCAAAAATGAAAAAAAAGCAACAGGAGTTTTGACTGACCAAAAAAAATATTGTGACTTGGTTTCCGCACTGATTTTGAGCTCACCATTGTTTTATATCGCATGATTCTTCAAAGAAAAAAAAGTATTTTATACTACTATTTATACAAAACTTTCTTTGATTTATCGATGTTTTCTTAAACTAAGTCACAATGAAGAGAAACTCTACTTTGAATCGAATCTAACCCTAGTTTGTGATTAGGATTGATATAATGGTGTATTTGACCTACCCTAAGACTTTTTGGTTGTTCATGTAGGGTTGTTAGGTTAGAGACACGAGGACCTATAACTCAACCGTAGATGTGACTTGATAGTTGGACACATGAAAAATATAAATCTCTAAAACATTCACAGTTAAATAATATGTGGGTAGTCTTAATACCTTGATGATGATTAGTTTGACTTGTTAGGTTGAATCCCTTTAAGGGGTGGAGAGTAGTTAATTGTTGAGGTTTGATCTATTGATTTCAAGGATGAAATCCTTTTAAGGGCACTACAACAAATATCACCTTGGTCGGCATAGAAAAATGCTGCATAAAGTCCACAATTATGTCGGTTTTATTATTATCTGGCATTTTAAATTATGCCGGATAAATGTCGTTGAAAAGCGTGCCGCCAAAAGTTTTCTGGCATACTAAGGGATGTCGGAGAAGCCATCAAAATCGACATTATGCAGATGCTGGGACTAACCAGACATTGCCGAAAAATGGTACAAAAGACGGCTTATTAAAAGGCCAGAAATGGATAGAAAATGCCAGAGATATATGTAAATGCATGTGGGAGTGATTCCATACAAGCTTCTATGCAAACACATACATGATGGCCTCAATACTGACATGTTCTCATAGGCATCGGTGTATCCATGAACGTGTGTTGGCGCCATGCAGGCATGTTTGTGGGCAACAATGCAAGAAGGCGTTGGTGTCCATGTGGGCACAAGAGGGCCACGGGGTTGAGAGAGAGTGGTAGGAAGGTGTGCCTTGCGAGAAAGCATATGCATGCCTCTAGGTGCGTATAGAAAAGCATGCACACACAGGTGGGTACACTTGGACAGACGTGCACAAAAAGGTAAATATACATGCTGGCACACGGTCAGTAGGGCACAATCAAGCGGGAGAACAAGCACATGGGCATACATATATAGATAGATACACATGTATAGAGAGAATGTATAAAATTGTATTTCTTTTCAAATGAAGTGTATCAATACAACATTCAAATTCTGACTACAAATCTATTCACAATGAAATAAAAAAAAAGATAAAAAGATACTAAGGCATATTTTCTACTCGTTCATTTTTTGTATAACATTTGTAGATATATAAAATGTCTTCTCTCCTCAAAATGACAGCAGACTTGGTAGGACTATCATAACTTTCACCTTCATTCAAGGTCTTTTTTAAAATCTTCTTGTCAGTTGTCACCTCAGATACAATCATCCAAGAAACCAACTATAGCTCAATATTCAATGTGACATTGTGCGGTACAACAATATCACCCCACAAGTCGGTCTGTCAGCTTCTTTAAATCCATCTACAAACCAACATAAAAAAATATAGTGATTAAGATGATTCTAGTATTTTTGCACAGGTGGTATCTAGCAGCAATACTCACATTGAAGCTTTGTTGGGAGAAACACTTTCTCTCTTTTTCTCATAGTTTTTATTACCTTGCACAATGTTGGGCAAAAGTATCCTGAAAAAGAGAAGTACAAACCATGACTTGATCATCTAAGGATCACAAATTCTACATTTCAATAATATTGTCATGTGAAACATACCATCTTTTATAGTGAATTCGGCTCCTTTCCTAGATTATTGAACAACTACCTTGTTATCTAACCATGCTTTGTATTTTACTGTAAAAAAGAACACTCATAAGAATATTGTTGAACATACATATATAGACATGTGAAATGAGTCGACAACAATATGTAATGTTTGTAATATTTCCACATATTTCCATCTCAAACTCATAGGAACTACAAAAAATTATGGAGAAGGTCAATCTGTATTGCATATGAACTGAATGTATATACACATAGATGTAAGTAGCAATGATTAGATATCATTCAATCATACATTCTACCAAGAGAGCATGAAACGTTAGAAAAAATTCTTAATGTAATGAGTTACGTATTCTTTAAAGCATTAAGACAAAATAAGAAATCCATTTCACCATGGATCCTAAAAAGTAGTTTCTCTTTTATTTAAATGAATAATAATAGTTGGGACCAGGTGATATGATTATATCAATTGAATTATACATAGTCGTATAGTTAAATTTTAGAATTCTTTTACATCAACAATACCCAACACAAAGGCCCATATTTATTTCTCAGGATGAGGTGTCTATGTGGTATATCAAGTGTTCTCCTATGACCATCTTTACTTGGATGAACATCACATATTCAAAGTTATTTCATGAGACATGCAGTGGATGTTTTGAAGAGTGTAATTGCTCTCATACACTTATTTATTTATGTGTTAATTCAAGGAATTCTGATAGATGTTGGGCATCCACAAACAAGTTGTAGATGTATTGACTAATCATTTTACCTTCTTGAGTTATTTCTAATCTTGTCCCTTTCTTCACTAAATGCAAAGAGGGAAGACTGACACAGAAAAAGGATGATATTGACAAATAAAGAAACAATATATAATATCTACTCATTAATGAAAGGAATGTAGAAAACAACAACTTTGTTTCAAGTTGCATTTAAAAGGGAAAACTAAAATATATTTAACTATATTCGTAAAACAACTTTATTAACAAGCTTGTCCAGCTCTAAGGTAGAACCTGTCTAATTGAGCAAAACTCCAAGTGGAATATGCAAAAAAAAAATCTGAAATACTAATATACCTGATCGGCGTTAATGGAAATGAGAGCTTTTACATGTTTCCTTTTAGAATGGTATCCTCCCAAAAAGTCTTGATAAAAGGGACAAGTAAACTCCCTGCTATACTATTCAGGTACTGCTACTGCTCGACATGTTTTTATTTTGTATCAACATCATCCTCAAGAAGTAGTAGCTTCATATATTTGAGTAGGTTAAACCAAAAATTTGTAAGCACATAGAAGAAGAAGTTGACTTTCCATCCAAGAAGATTATGTATGACAGAGCCATCAATCTTCACAATAAAGGAAAATAGCATGATTCCATCACCATTTCTTCAGCATACAATATCACATCAACAACAGAACTTTTTGATACATGGATATGTCCCAAAAATACTTATAGGGCTGAACCATATAAGGTGTACAACAAAAGGAGAACAAGAGAAACAAAAAGAAAATCATCACTACCAGAAACTAAAACATTGATCAAAGAGGTAGTGGAAAGAGTTCTCAAAAATGGAGAAGACGATCTCAAATCGCCAAATGAGAAACCACTATATCTAGATGTGCCAAAACCAACAAGAACGTAGTAGGAAATAAACATAAAAAATCATCCAGACCTTGAGTTGTAGAGACAACTAATAAAGAGACTCAAAAGAGAAAAGATGAAGAGTTGTACATAGAGAAAAATATCAAACTTCTAATGTAATAATGAGTCATAGAGGACATCTTTCAAATATTGTGAGCAATGCAATAACATTGAAAGAAAACATGCATTGAACATCAGAACACAACTAAGCATCTGACCAGATTCCAAAAGGCACAACCTTTATTATTCATATTGAAAAATATCTACTAAAAAAATACAACAAAAAAGGACATACTCCAACACTAAAAATTACACCATACATGTCTATCTTGAGGAACTAAGTGTAGCTACCTCTTAACCATAGCAATAAAAGTCTTAATTTTATGAAAAATTGGTGATTTTTCATGATGTTATAGGCTCCCGGATGTTCAACATGATGAATACGCTAGTCACTGATTTTTCATGACTTTTCATGATTAATCCCACTTTTTCTCAATTTATAAGATTTTTCACGGTTTTTCTCTGTTAATTCACTTGCTCTTTTTTTGCCAAACTATGTATATGAAACTCCCAATATACACTAAACCTCCAATCCCCTCACTCCTTCAAACAGTTCATTGTTATTGCTCAACTATTCTTTACTTCTTTTCCTACTTTATCACTCTATGAGATTGGATGTCTTGTGACCTTAATAGTTACATGTATTAGATATGTACATATATTTATATACATATATATAAATATATATACTTATATAGATGACTTATTCTCGATTATTTTTGAATAGTTGACCAAACTTTAACCAAATTTTATCAATTTTTTCACAAATTTTATTGATTGTTTTTGACTTCCAATTTTTTCTCGCCAGTCAGAAAATTTCAAACCCCGAAGTTGCCATTATGCACTTAACTAACCTGTTGCAGAGAAAAAGAATCAAACATTATGTACAATTTGGCTCAGCCCACTCACAACTAACCTTCCGCCTCTATGTAGAGTCTATACATATTCTATTGGTTGGAGCAGGGGACCTAATTCATCATCCCCTCAAAAACAATAAAAAAAATAATGTTTTAAACATTTTCAAAGATTTCAGAGTCCCTGATTGTTGGTCTTTTATTTGAAATCTTTGTATAGTATTCCCGCAACACATTGCACCAATTGAGTATGGTCTATGTGAATCTAAAACTAATAGACTTCCTAGGACATCTGTAATAAAAAGCAAGTATGAAAAATCATACTTAGGGTCTGACTGGTATGATCTAACTACAATTTTTCTGGAATTTTTTTTCGCAGAATTGAAATTGAGTTCTAGGAAATTAAGTTCCAACTGAATGGTTTGAAACTTGAGTATTCTTAAAAACTTACTTATGTATGATTAGTTTGTTGTAATTGAAGACACAAAATCTAGAAAAGCAAATTCTACTGGATAGTTAACATCATTGTAACTATACACCAAATTAATAAGTATTGTCCAAGTATACAAGAGAATGAGATCTTGTGCCCAAGTATAGGAAAGCACAACAACATGTACATTCACTTCCAGATTTCATCAAAATCTGCATAAAAAATTGACGGCACGACTCTATGATTCTGATTTACGGAGAAGAACAAACTCTATTTCATGTGTAGGAGCAACCCTCTGCAACGTCCAACACTGCACAGGTAGAGTTCCTCCACTGGTGGAGAGGCAAAACAAGTTGTTAGAAGGATAGACGGGCTCTGGCCAGGCACGACAAGGATGGCTGGCAAAATGTCTAGGGCATGACTGTGAGGACATGAAGAAGCATCGGGGACAACAAAGAAATCTAGACCTAATAGTGATGCCACCTGAGACTATTTGTCTTCTCTGACAACTTGAGACTGTTCATCTTCCCTGTTGAGTTGCCGCTCAAGGGAATGATAGAAGTGGGCAAGACGCGGTTGAAAGTGGAACATGTTTTCCATTGGCTTTTCTACAAAAGTCTTGAATTCTAAAGTATATATAATGTTGGAAGTCTATGGAAATCTGGGGAACTCGAGTAACTGACTTTCATCAAACCAATCATGTAAAATTTTAAAAGGAATTTGACATTCAGTGTTTTTAGGAAAAATTACATGAAACCAGTCAGACCCTTAGTGATAAAAACAACAAGCTTAGAAGGAAGATAAATCTTAAAATAAATATGTAGAATTCTAAACCAATCAGGTAAGTAGATATGACTATTTAATATTCTCTCAAAAACCCATTCAGATTAGGTTAGATGTACAGACAATTGGTCAGTTTCTTTAGATTAGATACACAAAACCATATAAAAAAATCAGACTTGAGCTTCACATAAATTAGAATGATGAATAGAAATAGATTTCTTTACGCTAAGGAAATCCCTCCCAAGTAATACTCGCTAAGTAGGGAAACTTTCATTCACTCTAGTACTATTCACAAAATAGGCTAATACAAGAGATAAATTAACCTCAAAACTATCTACTGAAATATTTCATGACAGATAATGATCCTTAAGCACTTTCATCTAGATGAAGTGAGGTCCCCTGACGAATGAGGAAAAAAAGTGTACTTGTTAGTTTGTTTAGATTATATAAACACAACCATATAAAAAATAGACTTGAGCTTTAGATAAATTAGAATGATAAATAGAATGATTAATCAGTGGTCAGCTGCGACCAACACTGCCCATTAGCATCCACTACAAGCCATTTCTGGCTAGCAACTCCCAAATTGTGGACAAATGCAGCAGCCATTTGCACATGCACCAACGATTAGTGGCAACCTTCAACCACCTCTTCCCATCACCGACCACCTATGACCATCGCCACCTATCAACAGCCACTATAAGCCATTTTTGACTAGCAGCAGCTAAAAGCCACCTTTAGAGACAAAGGCTTCTAGCGACACTCAGCCTTCCTCGGCCATATGTTGCCTTACTCAGTAAGGTCTGACGACCTTCTCTTCTGATACATCTTCCTCAGCTTCTTCTATTACGATAGTCGTCCTCTCTCGGTGTAGTAGAGACCTTCTCAAGCTACTGCCATATGCACAGGTAGGCAGCCTGACCTTCTTCTCTATTTCTATTTGATGACACATGTAAGACGGCTATTGACTTGGCTACTTATTCTTTTCATTCTCTTCTTCTCTTGATCCTATAGATTACGTCTATCCATCTATATGAGTACAACAATTGTTATATAACTTGGGACAACAACTGTGTTTTTGCTAATGCTACACATTTCTAAAGCTTAAAGAAGCAACAATGTCTTCCAATTCTTATTTCATTCAATCTCTTGGTTCTTTCTTCTATTGCTGGGCTTGAGGCCTCCTCTATTTCTAGAGGACTGATTAACTGAGGTAGCTATCAAGTATTAACCTTTTATCCATTCATTCCCTAGTTCTATAAATGTTTCCTTATTTATCTCTTTCTTGAATGTCCATTTGTGCATTTCAATTAATTTGTTGTTATGTATCGATATAAGTTACTTATAAAATTGACTTAAATATTACTTTGTTAATAGTATAAGACTACAAGTACAATTACTGAGAGTACAAACTACTAACTTATAGACTCCATGTATGTCTAGTCTAAAATTTGGCAATTTAGTGCATCCTTAGAAGTGAATTCATGTTCTGAAATGCAACAACTTCGTGCATCATGAGAAGTGAATTCTTGTTTTGAAATTTGGACAACTTTGTGCATCATTGGAAGTGAAGAAAAATAATTGTATTACTTGTAACTTTTTTTGAAGATGACTATCCAATACGTGACAAAGTGTCGATCTAGTAGTGTGATGTTTGGGTATTATACATGGAATATTAATGGAAGTCAAATTGTCTCTCTTGTAACTTGTATCTGACACAAAAATGAAATGACCCCTTTTATGGATATTCTACTTTGAAGTTTTAATATGTTCTGGTTATAGATTTATCAATGGGTTTCATTTTATGATTTTATCTTAAATGAAATTAGATTGTCAAACAAAGCTCTTATTTTGCATTTCTGATTAATATGTATAGTTAATTTCAATAAATATTGAAAATTTGTAATGTTCGTGCCTTATATTTTCCGAAATAGGTGTGTCATGTGTTTGTGCATGTGTCTGTGTCTGTGCTTCCCAGGATCCTTTCTAGGGGAGTAATCATTATGAGAGGTGAAAAGTTACTTCTTTATTATCAGAGATAGTGGGATTAGGACCCTTCCGACCACCCATGTCCTTGATTACAACAATCTTAAAAACTCACAAACCTAATGTTTCTCATAAGTCGAGTAATGGGCATCAAGCATTTTTCCTTCTTGTTCCTTTCCTTGGATACAAGAATTTATTCATCCACAAGAAATTGTCCCTATTGTTCTTGAGCTACTCATTTTCTTCCAAGTGAATCACATCATTAGATTTTCTAAATGTGGCTTAAGAAGGGTTTGATGCTTTATTATCACAGATTGAGACTTTCCTTGAAGCACTAAAATTATATGGCCTAGTTGAGGTGCAAGCCTCGATTTACAAATATAATGTCTTATCTTAGATATGTTGGAGATTATTACAAACACTTTCTTCAAAAAGATTCTATTCAGATAGGTTCAAGTCAATTATTACTCTCTCATTAAGGAAATATTTAATAGTCAAGCTTTGTTTTAGTTTTATCAACCTACATTCATCTTTTTTCTACCTTTATATTTACTATCGGTGAGTTTCAAATAGAACTTTTAGCAAATGTTGGTTCCCTCTAGAGTTTAAATTATGTTTCCCTAATTTTGTTACCAAATTACTGATGTATATAAAAAAGAAAGCATTGAATCTCATAAATGTGCTACATATTAGATTTACTCTAGTAATATTTATCATTAACATTGCTCTTAATCCATATTTATCCATGTTATGTAAAAACCTATTTTGTTTTGATTTTACAGGTATATACTATATACCTAGTTACATTATCCACACACTTACACATATCCATAATATTTTTAAACAATCTGGATAGACATAGATATGTATACATACAAGTAAAAGTATGCATAATTTTATTTTTTAATATTTCCTTATACATATTCTTAGGCTTATGCCCACGTCAAAGCTACTCTAGGTCTCACTGAGATGAAAACCCGCCATTATGCCTCACATGGTGTAGCACATTAATTAGATATTCTTAGTGGTGGATGTTTGTGCCATTTGGAAAAAATTCACAAAATGAGAGAAAATTTTGGATTCTTTAGAGAATTTTAGCGTAGGATCAACTTACAATTGAGAACTCTATAACCACATGAATGTGCAAAAGATGATCATGTTATTTAAAACAATTATTCATTTTAGTTGTATATTGGGCTATGTTTTAGCAAGTCACTCTAATAATGTCATGTTAGCTTATAGTAGGCAAACCAAGTGTAATTGAAGGAACTCAAATATTTGATATTCTAGGCAAAACAAATTGAATAAAAAATGAATCTAAACCTACCTAGAATGGCTAGGATTGAGGAAGATGATGACAGTTGGTTTTGGTGGTGTATCTTTTAGGTGTTTTAATATTTCATGGATCTTCAAAAACATCTAAGGAAAAAAGTAACCCTGAACAATTCCTCTCGCCGAAAACATAAGAACATAAACCTCTTGTCTTCATACTTGTCACAGCATGTGCCTAGACAACAAGGCACTCCAAGGGAGTGTGCCTGGTCTACGCCTGGACTTATATGCATCTAGAGTCTTTTTTGTGCGTTTTCAACCCTATATTTGGGTATATCATTCCTTTTTAAAGTCATAGTATACTAACTAAGGTTTGTTGTCCATGTTAGAGTCCTAACTCCTCTATTATTAGGGAATATCACTAATATCCAATTTTCATATTTGTATTAATTGTCCCTTGAATATATTTCTTTAGTTGAGTTTGATCTTGAGGCTTACTTTTTGGGGATTCAATACGAAATAGATGATGTATTTAACTATATTGATGCATAATTTACATTTATATAAGGGCATAATATTTTTAATACAATAAAGCACATTCACATGATAGAAAAAAAAATTTATCTTAAAATAAAATAAAGATATACCGCCTAGGCTTCGAGGCACCATGTATGGCTATTGTAGCACGTAGACAAGTGTGATTTTCTTTTATATGGAATATAAAGGCTAAGAAAAATCTATTGTATTTATGCGCAATACATAAGCATTTACCTGGAAGGAAAAAATTCAATAACTATGATGAATGTATTCATATTGGAGAAAGAGACAAATGTAAGATATTATAAACCTCTTATCGGGATAATATTGCAAATTATAACAAGTATTTGTCACTCATATGGTCATCAAGTTATTGTTAGCAAACTGATCATTCATTGTCACATGCGGGAATGACTTTGATTCCAACAACTTCATCAATTTCCTTTGCTATAATTAGAGGTCAACAATAATTAAATTAGAAAACATATTCATTGGGCAATATGATGTTCATTTTCTTATGAAATAAAATATTTCCTATTAAGATTGTTTGCATAATTCTCTATCTTAATCTATAGCACTGAGTTTGTTTAGTATTGAGTCTGAAATACTATTGTCTAATTAGAGCATACAAATGGGAACCCACAAAAGAAATCATGAAATTAGTTCCATATAAGCAAAACTAGGAACGTCATGGCAATGTGGTTTATCAAGTATGTACTAAAACACACTAAATATCTTCTAAGAATCTACTACAAATTCTATGAAGTACATAATAGAATTATACACAGTTTGTATCTGAGAACATATGCAAATGTTGTTTAAAGAGGGCATACCTCCAACCTCCTTAGAATTATGTTCTCACAGTAAAAAAAGAGAGCAACAGACTGCTTCCATTTGTAGCTTTATACATGAATAAACAAAAAGTCAATTCATCAATTGCTTGGAGGATCTTGTATAAGAAATGAAGTAAAGCCTTTTTCATTCAGGACCAAACTCATGATCTGCATCATAGTATATAAAAGAAAATATTTGGTAGATTAGAATAAGTCAACCACAGTTGTATCCCTCTCAAACCTTGACGGTGGTAGTTAATAAACCGTAATCACTAGAGTTGTTTGTATCCCTCTCAAACCTTGACGGTGGTAGTTAATAAACCGTAATCACTAGAGTTGTATTCCTCTCAAGCATTCACAGCGGTAGTTTATAAATCATAATAGATGATCGTTGCATCCCTCTCAAACCTTGATGACGGTTGTTTATAAATCATAATACATGAGAGTTTTAGCCCTCTCAAACTTGACGATGGTAGTTTGTTACACGAGCTCAATAACTGTAACACGTATATGCGCTAGATGTCGATGAGCACTCGTTTAGTTGAATTGACAAGACACCTCTCTTTTGTCATCTGATAGATGAATCGAATCTCCCTTTCATCCATATGCAAAACTCGTCGATTGGCGAGAATAGAAACCATGGACGATTCCATGGTAGGGAAAGCGACACAGATGGAGTGATCTGGATCTGGGAAATCGATGGGTGTCGACTGGAGTGTGCGGTGAGGAGAGGGTTTCGAGTAGTCCTATTGGGAGTGGGAGAGCAGAGAAAATAAATAGATCTATTTATTATTGAAAGGGGTAGGAGGTTATTACGGACCCAACGTTAGTGGACCGACTGACTTTTCAATTTGGTGCCCAGTTATTTTACGACACGCCTTTAGAAAATGTCGTGAAATAATGTCGGGGTAAGTTAAGTTTGTTGTAGTGGGGGTGGAGTGATGTAACATACTAGATCTCGAACCCTACTCTATAAGTTTGACCCTTTGTGACCTGGCCAAACATGGATTAGCTAACACAAGTCATTAAGCCAAATATTAAGTACAAAAATGTTTCACACAATAAATCATGCTTAATGATCAAATATGACACATAAGAACTTGATTGAATGGTTAATGAGCTAATTGGGCCAGATGACATAACCGATGTAATAAAGTCTCAAAAGTGAAAATAGACTCCAAATTCATAATCTACACATCAAAATAAGCTTACATGTCAATTTTCAACGAATTTGGACAACCTTGAAATAATATGGTAAGTTTGGAGAGAGAAATTTCCTAAAAGGTGTAATTAAAAAATAAATATAATAAATGACTCCAAAAAAGGAAAATATCCTTAGATTCGTGATCTACATAATAATTATAGCCTTTGGGTGAATTTTCATCCAATTCGGAGAAAGTTTTCTTAAAAGGTTAAATCAGGAGAGAGAAATTGTGTAGAACCTTCAAGATATTAAATAAATATGCAAGCAACTCTAAAATATAAAATTTATGGAAAGTTCGTATCCAACACATTAAATATGACTTGTGAGTCAAGTTTCATCAAATTTGGATAATCCTAATGTCATTAATGAAGGAGGAAAGAGAAAATAGTAATTGATTTATTAAATATAATAAAAGTTCTTAAAAGGTAAATATAATTTCATATTCGGAATTTACATGCTTTAATTAGCCTCTGTGCAAAATTTTACCTAATTTAGGTTTCGTTTGACCCCTCAAAAGAAGAAAGAGAAAAAGGAAAAATTAATGTGAATGCACTATGATCTAATTTGGATTTGGTTTAATATGTCACGCCTGCTTTCCATGTCTTATTAGATTTTGGGTGCTTTTATGTACGTTGGATCAAGATCGCATGGCTACTATCTCTTCCTCTACCTATGTTTCTGTTGGGTCTCACGCGAACTGGAAACCAGTTCTGACTGGTTTCCTTCTCTGACTTCTCCATCATCTTCCCACCTTTCTTTCTGATTTTTCATCCCACACTTGATGACCCTATAAAAGATGGGTTTTGATCAACCCTTCCCCCACAACCATGGGGCATCGCTGTAGTGCTTTGTTCATGCTCTGTTCGTGCCTCTGTTTCCCGCTTCGAGCCTTCTCCTCATCACCCCGGGTGATCGGACTGCCGAGTTTTGGCTCCCAACCTCTTGTCGTCTCCCCCCACTTTGTTTCCACCTGCTGGCTTGATCTCGAAGGCACCCATGGATGGGGCTTCTGCTCCGCTGGGTCAAATGGCCACCGCAATGTCACAGTTGGGCTCTGGCTCATCAGACACCCTACGATGGTCTCAAATTGGTTTTAGGTAGTTCCTCATGGCACTTCGTAGCTTAGTTTTTCTTCAATTCGATGTTTAGTGCTCGAATTAGTTTTCCCCCAAATCATCAACGAGATCTGCTCACACCAGTTTCTCCCAGGGCATGAGCGGGTGAAGGAGGGTGATTCCCTGAGAAATTTCGTTTCTACCCTCCTCGTCTCTTCTTTATTTTGTATTCTCGAGTGAGGGTTTTTGGTCTTTTGAACCATGTTCTCTTGGCTTTGTAGCGGGTCCGCACATCACTGACGTGGCGTGACTTGGTCACCTTTCATTGTCCAAGTCACAGGTCGGCACTCTCTCTCTCGTGCTCTCTTGTAGGTAATATTCTGATGTGGCTTTATCAGATTTCTTGATTGGTTGGTTTTGCAAAATTGATAACTAATTGTCGATTTGACCAAAAATTACAAATAAATACCCATTGGATTTAGAAAAATATAAGCTTTCTAATGGTGTTGGTTTTGTTACCTAAATCTAATGTTTAAAAGAGGTGATTTTTATGGATCTAATTAAATAAGAATTAACTTGTATAATTCATAACTAATAATTTATAAGTCAGAAAAATATAATAAAATATGTTTGAACTCAGGAGAATATAATCTACAATATGAAATTGTTTTGATAACCTAATTTTGTGACATACAACTCATAAAAACATAGTTAACTAATGCGGAAGCGTTCAGTAAGCAGCGGATTACCAAAAATCACTAAAAATTAAAACTTTTTCAAAGAGATCCATTCAAAGGAAAACTCTTTAACCAAGAACCAAAGTGTTTCAATTTCATCTTGGTTCACAAGTACACAACCTGTACAATTCCTTTTCAAGGATTACAACATTGACTGCCCTGTTAACAAATATACACAGGCAGTATAAAAACTTTGAGGCACTAAGCCAAAACTCAAATTGATACATTTAAAACTCCGAGGACCCGAGAGTACAAAGACGACACATAGGACTACTATCTATATGACTTGACTGACAATATCTCCACCTGAGATCTTATTGCTATCCCCGTTGTTGCTGTTGTTGTTGCTATCTCCTTGTTCTGGGATTTCTGCTTTGCCTCCCATGCATACCTAAAAATGTTTCCCACGGGGGTGAGACAATTGAAAATTGCCCCAGTGAGAGATATAACTCTCCGCCAAAAACATTGTTATTGCAGTTTATTAAATTAAAACTGAATAGGGGATTACTTTTACATTATTAGGCAAGATTATTCATCATGGAACAGAATAAGATAATCTCCTATTCTCAAGGAGAGCATTGCGTCTACCCTTGGTAGATATGTAATTCGTCTATCTACTTTGCGGAGAATATAAAGAAACATGTACTTATTTTCAGCAATTACTTCTCAGTCTTTAACAGACATTGGGATCTCAGTCCCTCATTTCAATACTGGGAATTCTCATCTCTTCATAATCTCAATGCCATAATCATATGGTTCTGGGTATTCAAACCCTTGGCTCAACACTGAGCATTATTACCATCTATTAGGTAACTATCACCTTTAGGTCATCTGAGCAAGACATTCATGATACTTGTCACACAAGCATCACACATAGCTCATCAGGACACTATACATCTTGTCACCTTTCACTAGGCAACAACTTTATTCACATGGCTCACAAGGCCATTCACATCTTGTCACCTCTCACTAGGAAACAACTTTATTCACATGGCTCACAAGGCCATTCACATCTTGTCACCTCTCACTAGGCAACAACTTTATTCACATGGCTCACAAGGCCATTCACATCTTGTCACCTCTCACTAGGCAACACCTTTATTCACAAGGCTCACAAGGCGATTCACATATTGTCACCTCTCACTAGGCAACAACTTTATTCACATGGCTCACAAGGCCATTAAGCATTATACTTGTTATACAAGTATTTAACATGCCTTACAAGGCTTATGTAATAAGAGAAATACAACCTTCCCATCATTAGGGTTAGGATTTTCCTTTATTAACCATTTAGGTTTTCAAGATCATATTATCAATTATCAAACCCTAATTCATTGCTCCACACATCTAGGATCCAACATTTATACCATAAGTATTCAATCATACTTATTTATTCTCATCGTTTATCATTAAATGATTATCATCACAAGGTATGAGTTTCTCTCTCATCCTTAAGTTAGGAATTAACAAAACGACCATGTTAGGTCCCTTTCAAATTAACTCTAAATCAAGCATAGAGAACCACGGCCGTTCAACTAGGAACGGACGTGCAAAGAAAATCACCACGACCATGCTACCGTGCATGGTCGTGCAAAGTGAATCCACCACGACCGTGCTACCCTGCACGGTCATGCTGAGTAAAGTCGCCACGGCCGTGCTGCCTTGCATGGTCGTGCTACAGAGGATCACCACATGAATCATATTTATATATATATGAAATCTATTTTTTGATCCTTTCAATTGGTTTAGGTCAAATCAACCCTTCAATCAAAAGCATACAACTATGATTAACATAGTGTATCAAGTCATTGATCCTATAAGCAATTAGGGATTCATCCCTTAATTGGCACTTAATCACTTAGGTACTATTAGTGTTTCAACCTTTGTACCTTTTTTTATTATCAATACTTATCATCATTGGATCAATGGATCATTCCTCATCTTAATTCTCAAGAGATTCAATCACATTGAACCTCAATTACATAAGGTATCCAATTGAATTAGGGTTTCCAATGTCGATTCCTTCAATCATCGAATTCATGGAACCAATTATCAATTGGACCTATACACATACTTCAATTGAGTTTAATAGGTCAACCTTCAACTGATTTGAACCTCAATTGATCATCAATTAGGGTTTGATTCAATTGAATTAGGGTTTGGAATCAATGATCCATCAACACTAATCAATGCAGGATTAGTTACTTTGAAGCCATTGAACCATCATTCAAATTGAACATGACATGACCCAAAACAGTCTTGAGGTCATTTGGATGACCTCCAAATGGTCTTGAGACAGTTTGCTCATGTCCACATCATAATCCAAGTCAACCAATTAAAGTTTGGATCATTGGATTGATCACCAAATCAGCATTTGGTTGCAAATCAACTTGGTACCTTTAGACCTTCAAACACCTAATCATACTCAACCCTAGACCTTCAAATGGTCTTGGTTGACCACCAAATGGTTTTGAAACCGTTTGTATGAGCTTCAAATAGTTTTGAAACAGTTTGGCTCATCCAACCTTTGGATTCTAGTGAAATTACATCAAGGTTTGGTCTATTGAGTTGATCAACAAATCAACACTTAATTGCAGTATGATTTGATGACTTTGGACCTTCAATTGGTCAACTATACTTAACCCCAGACCTCCAAACGGTCTTGGGTGACCCCCAAACGGTTTTGAAACCATTTGGGTGATTCCCAAATGGTTTTGAAACCGTTTGGGCTAATCAACCCAAAATCTCAAATCAACTCATTGAAATCTCAGCACTAATTTCAATTAGGGTTTGCCCAATTGATTAGCCTTCAACTCATGATTCTTTGGGAATTAACGCCTAAAATTTGGTGAGTCATTAACCAACATAATTAGGAACAGTAATAACAAACGTTAAAATCTTGGTAAACTCACTCAAATGGTTTTGAAACCGTTTTCCCAAAAAGTTCTAGTTAATCAGATTGAAAATCAGCACTTAATCCAATTAGGTTTGCCTAATTGATTAACCTTCAAGTCACGATTCCTTTAGAGTTAATCCCTAAAATTTGTAGGGTTATCAACCAACATAATTATAAACAGTAATCCCAAACTATCAATGCTTGGTCAACTCACTAAAACGGTTTTGAAACCGTTTGCCCAAAAAGTTCAAGTTAATCATATTGAAAATCAGCACTTAATCCAATTAGGTTTACCTAATTGATTAGCCTTCAACTCACGATTCCTTTGGAGTTAATCCCTAAAATTTTTAGGGTTATCAACCAACATAATTATGAACAAAAATTACAAACGTTCAATGCTTAGTCAACCATCGCAAACGGTTTTGAAACCGTTTTCTCAAAAAGTTCAAGTTAATCAGATTGAAAATCAGCACTTAATCCAATTAGGTTTACCTAATTGATTAGCCTTCAACTCACGATTACTTTGGATTTAATCTCTCAAATTTGGATGGTTATCAACCAACATAATTATGAACAGGAATCCCAAGCGGTCAATGCTTGGTCAACTCACTCAAATGGTTTGGAAACCGTTTGCCCAAAGTGTTCAAGTTAATCAGATTGAAAATCAGCACTTAATCCCCAATTAGGTTTACCTATTTGATTAGCCTTCAACTCACGATTCATTTGGAGTTAATCCCTCAAATTTGGAGGGTTATCAACTAACATAATTATGAACAGGATTCCCAAACGGTCAATGCTTAGTCAACCATATCAAATAGTTTTGAAACCGTTTGCTCAAAAAGTTTAAGTTAATCAGATTGAAAATCAACACTTAATCCAATTAGGTTTACCTAATTGATTAGCCTTCAACTCACGATTCCTTTGGAGTTAATCCCTCAAATTTGGAGGGTTATCAACCAATATAATTTAGAACAGGAATACCAAACGGTCAATGCTTAGTCAACCATCTCAAATGGTTTTGAAACCGTTTGCTCCCAAACGGTTTCCAAACCGTTTGGTCACCAAACGGTTTGGTGAAACCGTTTGGGCCAAACTTTGAAACCATTTGCCCAAGATATTTGGGGAGGTGTGTACTTATGATGATGTAATCATCCTCAAGCTTCAAACTCATGAAATATACTGTGGTTTCCATGGAAATTGCATCAATCAACCAAAGTTAATTTCGGAAGTGTAGAAATGATCACCAATTGATAAGGAATTGATTGCAATAATAAGATTAAGGGTTCAAGTTATAAAACCCACCTCCAATTGAGCTCCAAAGCTCCATATACATTAAAAAAATGGTGGATGAAACTCCTTTTACCATTCCAAGGCTCGTCCTCATGGTTTGAGTGAAAAGGAATGGTTAGAATTGAAGAGGGAATCAAATTAGGAAGAATTCATGCATTGATTTGTGATTTCCACCATGAATTCAAGGTGAACAAGGGTCAAGAAGCTTACCAACAGGTTGGGGCTCATCCTCCTGTTGCTCCTAAGTCCCCTTGAGCTCATCCAAAGTAACCAAATAAGAAAGGGTCGAAAAGGCCTTTTAATTGAGTTGTCAAAGGTGTTTTTATAAGGAATTCAATGAGAGAGAAAGTTCCTTATAAAATTCTTTTAATTCCAAAAATTGATGCCACTTCTCCCCCTTAATTCGTTACATTCAAGGGTATCTTTATCACCTTGAATTCCTCTTCATTATCCTCAATTTAAAGAAAATCAAATTAAGAACCTTAATGCTTATTATATTAATATCCCATATGTGAGTGGAATTACTTTCCTTTATAACAAGGTTAGTGGAATTTCACCTCCTTTAGATATTTTCGTTCCTTATCTTGGAAAAAGAACGTCCATCCTTATTCAAAATCAACCAATAACATTTTGGATGAAGGCCCTTTAATTAATACATTCATTTTTTCCCTAAATTGAATTAGGGTTTCAATTTGGATTAAATCTTGATTATTTTAATATCATGATTCTCTCTCCTCCAACTTAATCCAAATGAGGTGCCCCTCTCATTTTCTTTGCTCTACATTATGCCAATAAACATTAGGGACCTTATTGAAGTGGTAATTTGCATATTGAACCCTAGGTTTTGGGTAAATTGCACATTACACCAAAACTAGATTTTAATGCACAAGGATTGCTTTACAAGCTTAGTCTTGGTGCCCAAGCTTGTGAAAACCATACCACTACATCATATTCATTCTTATGATGTCTCAACATTAGCGGAACATCTTATCATGCAACATTTGAAATTTAACGCCTCAACTTGGGTAATTTGCACTTTAGTCCAAAATAAGCAAATATTGCTTCAACATTGTTCAAACAGGACCAAAATTGAAACATAAGTTTCTCATGAGCCCTAATTACTTTTCCCAAGATAAGATTAAGCATCTACTCAACATTATTAGGTAAAACATCTAGGATTAAGACATAACCCAGGTCAGGGATGTTATAAATTATAAACCCCTAACAACGATTTCGTCCTCGAAATCCCAAACAAAAAGAGGAACAGATTATTCATTAATCATGCCCTCAAGTCTCCACATAATACCTTAATATCATGGAGATATCATAGATTATGTAATTCACACATATTTCCTTTCATTAATTCCTCCTTTTCACTGTTTATGTTTATGCAAGGCATAAACCCCTAACATATGATGTCCATATCATTGAAAGGAAGAAGCATAAAAGAACATACTTCAATAATCACTCAAGAATACTTATCAAAAGGAAAAACATATATATCTAACAAAGTTAATTCACTTAGCAATCCATTATTCATTTAGGAAAGTTCACTTAACAAACTCTATGTAATTGGGAATGTTCACATAGCTTTTCCTTTTTGTTGGGAATGTTCACATAGCTTTTCCTTTTAGTTGGGAATGTTCACATAGTTTTTTCTTTTTGTTGGGAATGTTCACATAGCTTTTCCTTTTTGTTGGGAATGTTCACATAGCTTTTCCTTTTAGTTGGAAATGTTCACATAGCTTTTCTTTTTAGTTGGGAATGTTCACATAGCTTTTCCTTTTAGTTGGGAATGTTCACATAGCTTTTCTTTTTAGTTGGGAATGTTCACATAGCTTTTCCTTTTAGTTGGGAATGTTCACATAGCTTTTCCTTTTAGTTGGGAATGTTCACATAGCTTTTCCTTTTAGTTAGGAATGTTCACATAGCTTTTCCTTTTAGTTGGGAATGTTCACATAGCTTTTCCTTTTTAGTTGGGAATGTTCACATAGCTTTTCCTTTTAGTTGGGAATGTTCACATAGCTTTTCTTTTTAGTTGGGAATGTTCACATAGCTTTTCTTTTTAGTTGGGAATGTTCACATAGCTTTTCCTTTTAGTTGGGAATGTTGACATAGCTTTTCCTTTTAGTTGGGAATGTTGACATAGCTTGAATGTTCACATAGCTTTTATTTTTAGTTGGGAATGTTCACATAGCTTTTCCTTTTAGTTGGGAATGTTCACATAGTTTTTCCTTTTAGTTGGGAATGTTCACATAGCTTTTATTTTTAGTTGGGAATGTTCACATAGATTTTCCTTTTAGTTGGGAATGTTCACATAGCTTTTTTTTAGTTGGGAATGTTCACATAGCTTTTCCTTTTAGTCTCATTATACTCTCTAGATTGTTTTAGAATGACTACTTGATCAGAGTAATCAAAAAGATAACAATCTAAGAGTTTCATACTTCCCTTATCTTCAATAATCATATACCTGGCCAGGGTATATAAGTATTGCGATTAGGTAGTATGCACTTTATTTGCTATCATATTCCTCACTTTTTCATACCATTATACACACATAATTTTTCATTTCCTAGATTTTCTCCAGGCATCACTTCTAAATCTCATCTTTCAACACACATATAAGGGAGGTTATAAAACATTTTAAGGAACACTGAGTAAGATATAAGTTCTTATCTCCCTTGTGTCCTTATAGGACTAGTCAAAGGGAGCTAAAAAAACAATTACTTTCATATCTTTAACACATAGAATCATGAAATGAAGTATCAGAATGAATATATTTCATTTGAGTATTACCACTCAAGGGCACCTACCACACAAGGTTGATTTCAACACATAGTGTCCAATTATCTCATGTTGTTGCTTTTGCCTTTACTTAGTGGCTACTGCCCTGGTGTACTAGGCATTTATTGCACTGGTGACACCAAAAACTTTGGCTTTTCAGTGTAACTAGGCAAATGTCTCTAAATTATAGAGACCATTCCCTACTTCTCAGCTTATTGCCCCTTCCTGGGCACTGTCATCACATATTTATTATCTGTATAAACTCATGGCAGAGTCAACTTTCTTGCCATAAGTTAATCTTTTCCATATTTTCCCTTGTTCCAACATGACTAAGTCATTTAGGAACTCTTTTAAAGCTCAAGCTTTTTGTATTAAGAACCGATAACCTAGGTTGTAAGGCTAGTATCCAGTCCCCTATATGCATTATTGTTGCCCTAATCTGCCCAACAAGAGCATGATCATAGGATTCTCTATCATGATTAGGTCTTAATGGGGATTCTCAGGCACTCATTCTATTCTTGTCTGATCCCTTGCACCTCTTCTTGGTGCAACAACATTGCCCTTAGCAATGTGTTACTTATGCTCTCCAGTCATTTTAAAACTTTACCCTTTCTCTGCACAAGTAGAAATCATTATAGGGTATACTGGAGGACACTAACACAGACTCAACAGCTTAGTCCTATGTCTTTGTAGACTCAACGAACCTAGAGCTATGATACCACTAAATTGTGGCATACAACTCATAAAAACATAGTTAACTAATGCAGAAGCGTTCAGTAAGTAGAGGATTACCAAAAATCACTAAAAATTAAAACTTTTTCAAAGAGATCCATTTACAGGAAAACTCTTTAACCAAGAACCAAAGTGTTTCAATTTCATCCTGGTTCATAAGTACACAACCTGTACAATTCCTTTTCAAGGATTACAACATTGACTGCCCTGTTAACATATATACACAGGCAGTATAAAAACTTTGAGGCACTAAGCCAAAACTCAGATTGATACATTTAAAACTCTGAGGACCTGAGAGTACAGAGATGACACATAGGACTACTATCTATATGACTTGACAGACAATATCTCCACCTGAGATCTTATTGATGTCCCCGCTGTTGCTGTTGCTCTCTCCTTGTTCTGGGATTTCTGCTTTGCCTCCCATGCATACCTAAAAATATTTCCCACGGGGGTGAGACAATTGAAAATTGCCCCAGTGAGAGATATAACTCCCCACCAAAAACATTGTTATTGTAGTTTATTAAATTAAAATTGAGTAGGGGATCACTTTTACATTATTTTGTAGGATTATTCATCATGGAACAGAATAAGATTATCTCCTATTCTCAAGGAGAACATTGCGTCTACCCTTGGTAGATATGTAATTTGTCTGTCTACTTTGCAAAGAATATAAAGAAACATGTACTTATTTTCCGCAATTACTTCTCAGTCTTTAACAGATATTGGGATCCCAGTCCCTCATTTCAATACTGGGAATTCTCATCCCTTCATAATCTCAATACCATAATCATATGGTTCTGGGTATTCAAACCCTTGTCTCAACACTGAGCATTATTACCATCTATTAGGTAGCTATCACCTTCAGGTCATCTGACCAAGGCATTCATGATACTTGTCATACAAGCATCACACATAGCTCATCAGGACACTGTACATCTTGTCACCTTTCACTAGGCAACAACTTTATTCACATGGCTCACAAGGCCATTCACATCTTGTCACCTCTCACTAGGCAACAACTTTATTCACATGGCTCACAAGGCCATTCACATCTTGTCACCTCTCACTAGGCAACAACTTTATTCACATGGCTCACAAGGCCATTCACATCTTATCACCTCTCAATAGGCAACAACTTTATCCACATGGCTCACAAGGCCATTCACATCTTGTCACCTCTCACTAGGCAAGAACTTTATTCACATGGCTCACAAGGCCATTAAGCATTATACTTGTTGTACAAGTATTTAACATGCCTTACAAGGCTTATGTAATAAGAGAAATACAACCTTCCCATCATTAGGGTTAGGATTTTCCTTTATTAACCATTTAGGTTTTCAAGATTATATTATCAATGATCAAACCCTAATTCATTGCTCCAAACATCTAGGAGCCAACATTTATACCATAAGTATTCAATCATACTTATTTATTCTCATAGTTTATCATTACATGATTATCATCACAAGGTATGAGTTTCTCTCTCATCCTTAAGTTAGGAATTAACAAAACAACCATGTTAGGTCACTTTCAAATTAACTCCAAGTCAAGCATAGAGTACCACGACCGTGCAACCAGGAACGGCCGTGCAAAGAAAGTCAGGCCGTGCTACCTTGCACGGTCATGCAAAGTGAATCCACCACGGCCGTGCTACCCTGCACGGTCGTGCTGAGTAAAATCGCCACGGCCATGCTGCCTTGCATAGTCGTGCTATAGAGGATCACCACATGAATCATATTTATATATATATATAAATTCTATTCTTTGATCCTTTAAATTTGATTAGGTCACATCAACCCTTCAATCAAAAACATACAACTATGATTAACATAGTGTATCAAGTCATTGATCCTATAAGCAATTAGGGATTCATCCCTTAATTGACACTTAATCACTTAGGTACTATTAGGGTTTCAACCTTTGTACCTTCTTTGATTATCAATACGAATCATCATTGGATCAATGGATCATTCATCATCTTAATTCTCAAGAGATTCAATCACATTGAACCTCCATTACATAAGGTATATAATTGAATTAGGGTTTCCAATGTCGATTCCTTCAATCATTGAATTCATGGAACCAATTATCAATTAGACCTATAAACATACTTCAATTGAGTTTAATAGGTCAACCTTCAACTGATTTGACCCTCAATTGACCCTCAATTGATCATCAATTAGGGTTTGATTCAATTGAATTAGGGTTTGGAATCAATGATCCATCAACACTAATCAATGCAGGATTAGTTACTTTGAAACCATTGAACCATCATTCAAATCGAACATGACCTGACCCCAAACGGTCTTGAGGTCATTTGGATGACCTCCAAAGGGTCTTGAGACCATTTTCCCATGTCCACATCATAATCCAAGTCAACCAATTAAAGTTTGGATCATTGGATTGATCACCAAATCAGCATTTGGTTACAAATCAACTTGGTACCTTTAGACCTTCAAACACCTAATCATACTCAACCCTAGACCTCCAAACGGTCTTGGGTTACCACCAAACGGTTTTGAAACCATTTGTATGAGCTCCAAACGGTTTTGAAACCGTTTGGATCATCCAACCTTGGGATTCTAGTGAAATTCCATCAAGGTTTGGTCTATTGAGTTGATCAACAAATCAACACTTAATTGCAGTATGATTTGATACCTTTGAACCTTCAATTGGTCAACTATACTTAACCCCAGACCTCCAAAAGGTCTTGGATGACCCCAAAACGGTTTTGAAACCATTTGGGTGATCCCCAAACAGTTTTGAAACCGTTTGGGCTAATTAACCCAAAATCTCAAATCAACTCATTGAAATCTCAGCACAAATTTCAATTAGGGTTTGCCCAATTGATTAGCCTTCAACTCATGCTTCCTTGGGAATTAACCCATCAAATTTGGTGAGTCATTAACCAACATAATTAGGAACACTAATATCAAACGGTAATTACTTGGTCAACTCACTCAAATGGTTTTGAAACCGTTTGCCCAAAAAGTTCAAGTTAATCAGATTGAAAATCAGCACTTAATCCAATTAGGTTTGCCTAATTGATTATCCTTCAAGTCACGATTCCTTTGGAGTTAAGCCCTCAAATTTGTACGGTTATCAACCAACATAATTATGAACAGTAATACCAAACGTTCAATGCTTGGTCAACTCACTCAAACAGTTTTGAAACCGTTTGCCCAAAAAGTTCAAGTTAATCAGATTGAAAATCAGCACTTAATCCAATTAGGTTTACCTAATTGATTACCCTTCAACTCACTATTCCTTTAAAGTTAATCCCTCATATTTGGAGGGTTATCAAACAACATAATTATAAACAGGAATACCAAATAGCCAATGCTTATTCAACCATATCAAATGGTTTCGAAACCATTTTCTTAAAAAGTTCAAGTTAATCAGATTGAAAATTAGCACTTAATCCAATTAGGTTTACCTAATTGATTAGCCTTCAAATCACGATTCCTTTAGAGTTAATCCCTCAAATTTGGAGGGTTATCAACCAACGTAATTATTAACAGGAATACCAAACGGTCAATGCTTGGTCAACTCACTCAAATTGTTTTGAAAACGTTTGCCCAAAAAGTTCAAGTTAATCAGATTAAAAATCAGCACTTAATCCAATTAGGTTTACCTGATTGATTAGCCTTCAACTCACGATTCCTTTAGAGTTAGTCGCTCAAATTTTGAGGGTTATCAACTAACATAATTTTGAACAGGAATCCCAGACTGTAAACGCTTATTCAACCATATAAAACGGTTTTGAAACGGTTTTCTCAAAAAGTTCAAGTTAATCAGATTGAAAGTCAGCACTTAATCCAATTAGGTTTACCTAATTGATTAGCCTTCAACTCACGATTCCTTTGGATTTAATCCCTAAAATTTGGAGGGTTATCAACCAACATAATTATTAACAGGAATCCCAAACGTTCAATGCTTAGTCAACCATCTCAAATGGTTTTTAAACCGTTTTCTCTCAAACGGTTTACAAATAGTTTGGTCACCAAACGGTTTGGTGAAACTGTTTGGGCCAAAATTTGAAACCGTTTGCCCAAGATATTTGGGGAGGTGTGTACTTATGATGATTTCATCATCCTCAAGCTTCAAACTCACGAAATCTACTGTGGTTTCCATGGAAATTGCATCAATCAACCAAAGTTAATTTCAGAAATGTAGAAATGATCACCAATTGATAAGGAATTGATTGCAATAATAAGATTAAGGGTTCAAGTTATAAAACCCACCTCCAATTGAGCTCCAAAGCTCCATATCCATGGAAACAATGGTGGATGAAACTCCTTTCACCATTACAAGGCTCGTCCTCATGGTTTGAGTGAAAAGGAATGGTTAGAATTGAAGAGGGAATCGAATTAGGAAGAATTCATGCATTGATTTGTGATTTCCACCATGAATTCAAAGTGAACAAGGGTCAAGAATCTTACCAATAGGTTGGGGATCATCCTCCTATTTCTCTTAAGTCCCCTTGAGCTCATCCAAAGTAACCAAAGAAGAAAGGGCTGAAAAGGCCTTTCAATTGAGTTGGAAAAGGTGTTTTTATAAGGAATTCAATGCGAGAGAAAGTTCCTTATAAAATTCTTTTAATTCCCAAAATTGATGCCACTTCTCCCCCTTAATATGTTGCATGCAAGGGTATATTTATCACCTTCGAATTCCTCTTCATCATCCTCAATTTAAAGAAAAGCAAATTAAGCACCTTAATGCTTATTATATTAATATCCCATATTTGAGTGGAATTTCACCTCCTTTAGATATTTTCATTCCTTATCTTGGCAAAAGAACGTCCATCCTTATTAAAAATCAACCAATAACATTTTGGTTGAAGGCCATTTAATTAATACATTCATTTTTTCCCTAAATTGAATTAGGGTTTCAATTAGGATTAAATCTTGATTATTTTAATATTAAGATTCTCTCTCCTCCAACTTAATCCAAATGAGGTGCCCCTCTCATTTTATTTGCTCTACATTATGCCAATAAACATTAGGGACCTTATTGAAGTGGTAATTTGCATATTGAACCCTAGGTTTTGGGTAAATTGCACATTACACCAAAACTAGGTTTTAATGCACAAGGATTGCTTTACAAGCTTAATCTTGGTGCCAAGCTTGTGAAAATCATACCACTACATCATATTCGTTCTTATGATGTCTCAACATCAGAGGAACATCTTATCATGCAACATTTGCAATTGAACCCCTCAACTTGGTTAATTTGCACTTTAGTCCAAAATAAGCAAATATTGCTTCAACATTGTTCAAACAGGACCAAAATTGAAACATAAGTTTCTCATGAGCCCTAATTACTTTTCCCAAGATAATATTAAGCATCTAATCAACATTATTAGGCAAAACATCTAGGGTTAACACATAACCCAGGTCAGGGATGTTACAAATTCACTCATAATAAAAAGGCAATTTTTTTAGGGTTTTGAATAATTAATGGAAACCTAACCCTAATTCCACATATATGTTTAATAGGTTCTTTGGATGCCTAGACTTGGACCTAGATGTGACTTTGGATCGTTTGACTCTGAAGTTGAGGTATGATTGCATCCCCCATTAATTCTGTATTGAGCAATTTCATATTCATCTCTCTTAATGTATGTTTGCATCCCTGAATATTCTTATTGAGAAATTATCCTACTTTTGTCTTACTCTTGGTCCTATGGACATTAGCCTACATATTGTCTTATTCTTTTAAAATCATGCTTTGTGTGAAGTATCTTATTTTATTATTGATCTTGTGATCATGGATATTCTCTTAGAATCTCATCTTGTTGCCTTGTGCAATTTGGACTTTTGATATTATATGCCCACTGTGATGTGAATTTTTACTTTTTGATATGTGCCCACATTTAAGTGGATATTATATGTTGTGTTGACCATTGTGTGATGGCAACATTATATAAATCTGACTATACCTTTTACTTTCCTCTACATTAAACATGCTATGTGATTCAGTAGCACTAGAGTAGTGTAAATTAAATTGTTTTTGGGTGTGTGCCCTTTTTCTTTTATGGGATGGTGGTGGTGGCACCCCATACCCAAGTTTCAAGGAGGTGAAGCCTTGGCTCAACTTTTTATATATATTGGGAGTCTGACGGTGAGTCATTCTCTATCAGCTTTTCAAGGATGTGAAGCCTTGGCCGCCTTTGTGTTTATATTGTTCTAGGGCTATGATTATCTCACATGCATGCAGGTTATTGATGTTGATGGTGGGTTGTGTGCCCTACTCTCTTTATGTGCCAGTATTTCACATTCTTTATGGTTTTATTTTATGGCAAGTATCCCTTTTGTTATGATCTTTTCTCTTGATACTCGTTTGGGTGGTACTTATCTCTTGCATGGGAAGCCTTTTATTTTGATGTCCCTTATTCTTTATAAATTGCTCAATTTACTTTTTAGTATGCACATACCAGCCTTTGCTGATGTCCCTTATTATTTCTCTTTTGCTGGGGTATGCTTCCAACCCTAGGTGGAGAACTTGGATGAAAGGACATGTTGACATGGACTAGATTGAGAAGTTAAAGCTTGGAGACAATCTTGAGGTGGTTTATATTTCCTCTACATGGATCCTTGTGATGTAAGTTTGTAACTCTTTGTTTTATAATTGAATATAGTCACGTTTTTAATTCTGCTACTATACTTTGGTCTTTTGCTACCATTAAATAAAGATTTAAATTTTTTACACCCACTCCATCATACCTTGTGAGTATGTTTGGACTGGATGTTTTGTTATTCAAATTTTTAGTAAGGAGGTGGTTTCACTTCTTTACACCTACTATATATTGTGGTGATTGGATATGTATATGTACCTATAAACAAAATCCCTTATCTAAATATTAAGTCTTATACGCCTTCCATTAGCAGCACACATGAAAAGCTCGATCGTCCAAGCGTAGGTTACGCCAAAGCATGGTGCGCCATCTATCTTGTGGAAGTGTGAAGGGTAGACATGTAGGTTCTGCCAAAGCAGGGTGCATGTTTACCATGTCGGCTTTTGGGTTAGACTTAACTGGCGATTCTTAGAGCGTCTAAGCCCAGAGGCACAGAATGTTCATGGCAAGGTGTTGCGCATGTTCATTCATCAAGAGTTGCATATGATGCAATTGGTAAGTGTTGCCTACCTGACAGATCTAAGTCGTGGGTGACAACAAAAGTTGGTCCATGACAAGGAGGATTTTAGGATCTTGATCCACTAGGAGATTGTATGATGTAATCTTCCAGATTGGTAGTGAGGGCTATCAATTTGAACAAAATAATGGGACCAATAATTTAATTAAAGACTTAATTATTATCGTCAAACTTTTTCAAATCAATCAAATAAGTCAACAATGAGTTTTTGGACTAAATTGCATATATTTCCTTTTATAGTACAAATGGCCACAAACAACAATCACTTCTCATTGTGATCGGTCCTTTTATAGTAGCTGCCTCATTGTAGTTTTGTCTTGCTTGTATAGTCAATTTTTTCAGGTTAACCACTTCCTTGGACCACTTCTTTATTTTCTTCTTGCTGTTTTGTAGCTTCTTTATGACAATATAGAGTAGGTACCCCTCAATCTCCTCATCCCACACTTCCCCTGCCAACTCTTTGAAGCCTTCCCATTCGCACCACCAATTGCAAAATATGTAGGGCCTAATCACATCAGGAGGGTTAGTGAGGTTCAAATTCATCCAGCTATGGTCACTTAGCGGATCGTTGTCGTGCTTGATCATTGACCTGGGCCATATCTTTAACCATTCCTCGTTGACAAGTCCCCTATCCAATTTGCTAGATATTCTTCTACTTCTTCCTTATTTATTAGACCATGAGGTGATCCCCCCACTATATTCAACTCCAATAGGCCTGCTGCGTCCATGGTGTTGTTGAAAATATCCATCACTCTCTTCAAAACAGGCCTTCCGCCATGTTTCTCTCCATTCCTTTGTATGTTGTTGAAATCACCCAAAACCAGCCAAGGGATCTAGTTCTGGGAGCTTTCTTTTATAGAACTCCACATTTGAGCTCTGTCCATCTCCAAATTATTTCCATAGGCACTCGTGACTATGAAAGCCATTCCTCCTCTGTTGCAGCAGCTTACGGTAACAACTTGGTCAGTGATGTTGATCGCATCGACATCCCAAATATCAGATCTCCATCCTATAGCGATCCTGGCCCCATCCCTATAGTCGATGTTGGAGAGAAATGCCCAACCTGCTGTGGGGAACAAAGTAGCAACTTGTTCACTGACAACTCTCCTTATCCTTGTCTCAAGAACAAAAGCAAGAGATACTTCCTCTTCCTCAACCATTGCTTGCAACCTTCTTTATTTCTCAGCTAGCGAAGCCCCTCGCACATTCCATGCGAGGATGGACATAATTAACCTCTATTGGAGCCGCTCCTTTCTTCGGGGCAGCTCCTGTTTTGCTTCATCTTGCTTATGCTTCTTGTTTTCCTTGGGCTTCTTCTCCTCACACATCCTACTACAACTACCTCTACTTCCATGTCTTCAAGGACCACAAATTGGACGACAGTGGAGCCTAGTACCTCTCTGTTAGTCTTATCCTTTCTAGGTATTTGTGTTATTACCTCAACTGCATTGGTCTCTGTAGATATTTCAGCAAACACCTCACCTTCTTCCAGTATCTCTAGGACTTCCTTAGATCTTGAAGCCTCTCCAGCTTCCTTGCTTGTCTCTATGGCTGCATTTTCCTCCGACACTATCTCCTTCCCCTTGCTTCTTTGGATGGGGGGTTTAGACTTCCCCATTCTTCTTGGTCACCCTCACAAAGGATCAGGGATGATGGGAGACATTATTGGATGTTTGTCTCTCTCCGGGGCACTGGCCTGTTTCATGGCCAAAGACCTTGCAGTCGGCACATCTGTCAGGGAGCACCTCATAGCGCACCTTGATCTCCCATTCTTCTCCATTCGATAGCTCTACCATCAACTCTGGAGCGGGATCGATATCAGTCGCGATGTCCACAGAGAATCGAGTGCAACCCATCGTGGTGTTGTCTGACTTCTTGTCGATCGCCCTGGGGTCCCGATGGCATGCGCTATGACAACAATCGCTCTCGGGGTCTAGTGATTGTCCACATCTGGGAGGGAGACCCAGACTGGCGTTGTCGTGAAGGTAGCTCATCTCGTGTCTTCTTCCCGCGTCCAGTTGCGGACCAGCACAATCTTCTCATCGAAGAACTAAGGCCCGTAGAGGGTTGCCTTCTTGCGATCAGCTTCAGTGGAGAACCAGACCAAGTAGAGGCTGCCATCAAGAATGAAGACCTCGATTTCTCCTCTGGGCTGCCAATTTCTCATCATCCAACCTCGCAGCTATAGGGGGTGGCACTTCTTCCCTAGAATCTAAATGATGACTGAGTACTTGTGGTAGTCCGCCATCTCATCCAGGATAGGCTCTGTCATCCGTGTCCAGGTTCTATGGTCTCCCTCCCGCCTGAAGGAGGTTTTCGGGTCGGAGGCGATGGTACCTCGAATAAAAGGAGGAGGGCCTACCACTGAGCATACCCAGTCACCAGTAATGGTGACATTAGAGGTGGGAGAAAACCAATCGGAGGCAGAGTAGGGGGTAGGGGTGGGGGGCTGGGTTGGTAGTAGCAGGAGGGGGTCGAATGCCCCCACCCACCGTGGAATTGCCCTACTTCTAGAGAGAAGGCGGAGCGAAACCTAGAGAGTTGTTTACTTAATAAGTGATTGATTTGAGGTGTACCCTTAGATAATATGTGTATCAGAAATCACCACAATCTGATATTGATAGACCATCTAACGAAAGAATATGTGTATTTCCTAATCAACTGTAAGTTGTAAAAATTGTAAAAACCGTTGGATGATATATTGCTATATCTCATGATCTATACAATATATAGTTATAATGTTTTAAATATATCTAATCTATATTGTGTTGAATTCAATCATATATGTTAGATTTTATGAACACAAACAACATGTGTCATTTTAGTGGTAGGTACACGTAAGTTACATGTACCAGCTGGTACACACTTCCTAACCCCTCCCCCCCCTCTCTCTCTCTCTCTCTCTCTCTCTCTATATATATATATATATATATATATATATATATATATATATATATAACCAAAAAGGACATACTAGTTTTGAGACATGAAAGATCTACAAAATTATCTCACCTTCGTGATCTCGATTCAGGATCCTTGTGTCTTCAAAGATTCACAACAGGGTTTGGCTATAGCCTATCATGAGTACCATCAACGGAGCTTGACATTGTTGATAATGTGTGAGAATGTCTCGACCGATACAAAATTTTGAAATGGATTGTGGTCATGTCGTCTCATGAGTGTGTATTAGGATACGATGAGAGGGATACGTCATATTAGAAAGCATTAGAGAAAAAAGGGTGAATCATATAAAACTTAAATGCAAAATAAAAGGTGGCATCGAGTCTATGTTACTTTAGTCTCCTAAAATATTTCAATTTTGTCAAGTGATTCGTTTAAGTTCATTTGCATTAAATCCATCAAGTTATATGAAAAGACATACCAGACAGAATGGAAGTTTGGAATATTTCATCCGATTATATTATAAAGAGTTCATTGTATTCTATATATGTAGTGCAACGACCAACAAGATAAGTTATTGTAGCGATCATAGATCATAAAGAGTGATGAAAGTTATTTATTTTCAAAATGTAGTTCGAAAAAAACTTTAGCATGACAACTAATGTTATTATGGGTGAATAAAAAATAAATAAATATGAACAAGGAGACATTATACATTATTTGATTTACTTGTAAGTTGGGAAAATAAAATTAGTTTTAAAATCTTTTCTATTTCAAAAGGGCTCACCTACACTTAGTGCACAAATCATTGCATCTTCATCAAAGCCCGACATGAATGATACATTTTATTTGACCATAAAACATTTAGTAAACAAAAAAGGGATTACCACAATAATACATGAACATGCTCTAATGAGGTAAGAACCAAGAGGGATACTGGCGATTAATTAGAGATCTATAAGACAATAAATCCAAATATACCAAAACATGTATATAGGAAAGGTGGTATTTTTGTTTCTCAAATATTGAATATCAAGTAGTGTCCTAAATAGCCGTCGAAAGCCAAACTAACTATTGTGAATATCAATGTTTAACATTCTTCCTCACCCGCACAGGTGGTATATCATAACAAAAATATAGTCTTGATTGTATTAGCCAATATTAAATGCAACCCAACAATCTCATGATAATTTCAAAGTACAAGTTCTTGAAGCAAGCTCCTCCTTAAGCTCCTCCTCTTTGTTGTCCATACCTGAGTGGTTCTGGGATAAATGCCCACACACTTGGAGAAAATAGAGAAGTATGTGTCAATGGAAAATTGGTAAATTCTTTGTGGCCAAAAATTGGGGAAAAAAATAGGTCAATTTAGGAAAATGTGTTGTTCCATTTATAGAGCAGGTACAATGATGGAAAATAAGTAGTATAAATGAACAACTCAACAAAGATAATGATGACACATCACAAGCGTGAGTATAAAAAGTTTAATTTTTGTTAAACAATTTCAACAATAACCAACAATAAAATTGTACATATAATTCAATGGGCAGTGATTCACGTAACCGGGTTCACACCCTTCCCTACACCCATAACGGCTCAATTATCAAACGGCCCAACAAACTACCAAACGGCTTCATTCCAACTGCCTCAGGCCATCCGGCTCATCTCTTCCGCAAGGATCCTCACGGCGTCCTTTGCAACAGGAATCAAGCATGCGCCCATACGCACGCTAAGAGTGCATGATACACGTAACCCAAAGTAAACCCCGAATCAATCCTGGCAATGGCTAAGATTCAACGGCTTTGCGTAACCTCCTGTGCGCCGCGGATCGGGACCCAGCAATATCTCCGTTTCAGCGGCAAGTTAACGTTAATTTCTCCATACCAGTCCCTGAACCGACGGTCGTATGATCGCGAGTGCCGACAGCAGGTGGGAGTCTGAACTCGTGCATCATCCAGTCAGCTTGGTCCTGTTCCCTGCCCTAGACGTAATACACCAGCGATTTATTCAACCCGAGGTACGTATGGGCTTGAGGACGCCGTTGGCTTTTCACAACCCTTTCCGGTGACACGATTAAGACGGACGTTGTTCTGATACTTGCGTCCTCAGTCGCACGTAGAACCCGATCAGCTCGTCTGTCGGGTGGAATTGGAACCCAGCCAGCACGGCTGCCTCTTACTCCCCATTGTCCTTGACGTCGACGAGGCCGGCAACGACTTTCTGTTGTACAGAATCACAAACAAGCCAACTAGTTTTCCTATCTGTCCACTTCTCTTCCACAAACCTCACCATGATCAAATTCTCCTCCATCAAAGCTTGTCGTGCTTTCTTCCAAGTTGCTACGTTGCTTCCAATTATTGACATTATCGATTGGAGTCTTCTCCATCTTGGCTCTTGAATGAGAACGAGTTATAACAGATAGGCAATACAAGTCGTGTATAAAAATAGAAGACACCAAGATGGTTACACACTCGGTTTGTTAGTGAGAGGTCCTAAGATTGAGCCCAAGTCACAAGATGAATAGAATGACCAATTTTAAAAAAAAAATACACAATTGTATAAAATTTTAAAGTTTTATATAATTTTATACATATTTCTTATAACAATAGTACATGATAATACGAGTTAAGTATTTACATATATATAGTTTTGTACATATGCTCTACTGCCATGTCCATCATTATATATTATCTTGTACACATGTAAGGCCATTTGAACCGTTGTGTATCGTTTAGTACACATGTGTACAACTATATTTACTAACCTGCATTATACAAATCTGTACACATGTAATACCATGCGAATTGTCGTGTCCACATGTGCACTTTTCTGTACATATTTGTATTACCATGTGTATTGTTGTAACCATGTGTGTTGCCCTGTGTACTGATGTGTATAGTCTTGTACACATACACACTACCATGTATACTATTGAATAGTCTTGTACATATGTGTACTGCTGTAATGTTGGCTTGTACTTTGCAATGCATATAAAACTATATACTTTGCAATGTGTATAGTCTTGTACACATGTACGTTGCAACGAGTACAGTCTTGTACACATGTAAATTTCCATATGTACAGTTTTGTGCAACATGTACACATGGTGCACATTCTTGTACACATATACTTTGTAATGCGTACAATCTTGCACATGTCTACTTTGCAATGTGTATAGTTTTGTACACATGTAAATTACCATGTGTATAGTTTTCTGCAATGCGTACACATAGTGTACAGTCTTGTACACATGTAGTTTGCCATGTGTACAGTCTTGTACACATATATTTTTCCGTGTGTACACATGGTGTATAGTCTTATACCCATTTACGTTGCTATGTGTATAGTCTTGTACACATGCACTATGCCATGTGTACGATTTTGTGCATTGTGTACACTTAGTGTACAGTCTTATACACGTACTTTGTAATGTGTATAGTCGCGTACATATGTACTTTGCAAATAGTACAGTCTTGTGCACATGTACTTTGCTATGTGCATAGTCTTGTAGACATGTGAATTTCCATCTATACAGTTTTGTACAATGTGTACACATGGTGTATAGTCTTGTACAAATGTATACTCTTGTGCACAATTTTGTGCAATATGTACACAATGTGTACAGTCTTTTGTACATGTACTTTGCTATGTGTATAGTCTTGTACACATGTGAATTTCCATGTGTACACATGGTGTACAGTCTTATACACATGTATTTTGCAATGTGTGCGTCTTGTACACATGTAGTTTGCCATGTGTACAGTCTTGTACACACATATTTTGCCATGTGTGGACATGGTCTATAGTCTTGTACATATGTACTTTTCTATGTGTATAGTCTTGTACACATGTACTTTTCCATGTGTACAATTTTGTACAGCCTTGTACACATGATGTACAGCCTTGTATGACCATGTACAGTCTTGTAGGACCATATGTACAGCCTTGCATGACCATGTGTACAGTCTTGTACACACTTGTACTGTCTTGTAGGACCATGTGTACAGTCTTGTGACACATGTGTACAGTCTTGTACGACCATGTATACAATCTTTTACACATGTGTACAATCTTGCAGGACCATGTGTACAGCTTTGTGACACAAGTGTACTGTCTTGTAGGGTCGTGTGTACAGTATTGTACACATGTGTACAATCTTGTAGGACCATGTGTATAGTCGTGTGACACTTGTGTACAGTCTTGTAAGGTCATGTCCACAGTATTGTACACATGTGTATAGTGTAGTAAGACCATGTGTACAGTCTTGTGACACTTGTGTACAGTCTTGTTCGACCATGTGTACAGTCTTGTAGGACCATGTGTACATTCTGGTGACACATGGGTACAATCTTGTAGGGCCATCTATACAATCTTGTGACACATGTGTACAGACTTGTAGGGCCATGTGTACAGTCTTATAAGACCATATGTACATTCTTATAGGACCATGTGTATAGTCTTATAGGACTATGTGTAGAGTCTTATACAACTATATGTACAGTCTTGTAGGACCATATGTACAGTCTTATACACATGTGTACAATCTTGTACACATGTGTACAGTCTTGTAGGACCATGTTTACAGTCTTGTATACATGTGTACAATCTTGTAGGACCATGTGTACAGTCTTGTACACATGTGTATATTCTTGTATGACCATGTGTACAGTCTTGTATGACAATATGTACAGTCTTGCATGACCATACGTACAATCGTGCAGGACCATGTGTACAGTCTTATAGGACCATCTGTACAGTCTTGTGACACATGTGTACAGTCTTGTACGACCATGTATATAATCTTTTACACATGTGTACAATCTTGTAGGACCATGTGTACAACTTTGTAATATAAGTGTACAGTCTTGTAGCGCCATGTGTACAGTATTGTACACATGTGTACAATCTTGTAGGACCATGTGTATAGTCTTGTGACACTTGTGTATAGTCTTGTAGGGCCATGTGCACAGTATTGTAAACATGTGTATAGTCTAGTAGGACTATGTGTACAGTCTTGTGACACTTGTGTACAGTCTTGTTGGACCATGGGTACAATCTTGTAAACATGTGTATAGTGTTATAGGATCATGTGTACATTCTGGTGACACATGTGTTGATGAATGCATATTCATCATGGAATTCATTTACCATATTGGGTCAAATTCGACTCAATGCATTCAATTTCATTTACTAAATATCAAAATGTGCAAAATTTCCTAATTGGTTCAATTATCAAGGTTCTTAACTGAATTTATGTTGATTCGATGCAGGTCTTGATGAGGTGGAACAAATCAACTGGGACCCACCTTTATCTGCCCTTGATCTACCCTCACTCGCCCATGCAATCTTAACCATACGGTCTCGCCCATACGGTTTCACCCATACGGTCTCAAGACCGTATGGACATACTCACCTCAAGACCGTTTGGAGAGTACTGGTCTGTGAGACCGTTTGGAGAGTACCGGTCTGCGGGACCGTTTGGAGAGTACCGGTCTGTGAGAATGATTGAAGCTGGGTCTGCGAGACCGTTTGGAGGTGGGAACACGGGACCGTTTGGAAAAGTGCATGGCGAGAAACCGTTTGATAAAGCAACATGAAGTTATGTGCATGTGAGACTATTTGAGAACTGCATGCAGTAGAGACCGAATGAAGGCATGCACGTCAAAATCATTTAATCCAAGTACATAAAATCGTTTGACAAAGTAGAATGTGAGACCGATCATGCAGACCGTATGAAAATCCAGCGTTGTCAAACTGATTGGATAATGCTACATGAAATCGTTTGAGCTGAACTCATGAGATCGTTTGATAAAGTATGTGTCGAGACCGATTGGAAAAGGCAGGTTGCGAGAGACCGTTCAGTAGCTATGTGCATGAGGACCGCATGCAAAGCAAAACCGAATGATAGATTGGAAAAGCCAAACCGTTTGATAAAGTAGAACAATACAAAACCGTTTGAGCACTTGGCAGCCAAACCGAATGAAAAAGTACCTTTGTTAGCTTTGTCAAACTGTTTGAAAAAGTATGCTGCAAATCATTTGGGCACTTGGTTGCCAAACCAAATGATAAAGTGAAGTAAGCAGACTGTTTGATAAAGCGGATCGTGAAGACCATTTGATAAAAAAAATGGCGCTGCGAGACCGATTGGACAAAGCTGTGAGATCGATAGAGCAGGTCTGCATGAAACTGATTGATAAAGTGGAAGCTCTAACAAACTATTTGAGAAAGTACATTGCACGAAACCATATGGAGAAATCATTAGTGAATTAGTTAGATAAAGTACGTGCGAGACCGTTTGAGATGAAGGCTATCAAGACCGTTTGGAAAGAATCATCCAAACTATTAGTGCCCAACAATGCATGAGATAGTAACATGCAAGACCGAATGGAGGTCTGCATGAGACCGTTTGGAGATATGTTGGCTGTTAAAACCATTTTATCACTAAGGGAGTACAGGACCGGTTGAGCAAGGGTACCAAAATAGAAAAAAGCAAATCGTATGGATATATACTCAAGATCATTTGGTCATGAATAAGCAAACCATTTGGTCATGACTAAGCAAACCATTTGGCCAAATACTTAGCAAACCGTTTGAAGAGAAAATATATCCAAGACCATTTGGGCTGGAATCACACCAAAAACATGAAGGCCAGCCCCGAGCCTATAAATAGGACTGTCAAGGTCCTCATTTGAGCATCAGTTCCGGGATGCCGGCAGGCTGCCTGTACGCTGGTCCGACCCTGCCACTATCACTTCACTTGTTGTTCCTGCTACAGCTCAAGGAGACCAAGAAGATAAAGAAGGAGGAGTGAGAAAGACTACCCGGTCTATCTTGGCGTCCCTTGTTCTTTGTCCAGATCTGCTCTGACATGACGTAGGAGACCGCATCATCTTCACCGAGCTGCGACCACCTTCTACATCATGCTCATGGAGGATCCCTCTCTCTTTCTTATTCTTCTTGTTTCTCACATCATGAGCGAGTAGTTTCTTTTCGTTGGGGTGTGGGGACTAGCCCCGTTGCCCATGCAACCATGTCTTTTCATTTAACATTCTAAGGCAATGTATATAACTTTTCATTTCGTAAATAATTAATATACTTGTAGTTGATTACTTGCTTGCTTTCATCTTGTTCTTCTCGTTGTAGTATAGAATGTCGATTAATGAGGTAGACTCCTTGACGAGAAATCTACTATGGTTCCTTGAGGTTGTAAGTGTATGATCTGTGAGGGGATGAGCCATCTAGCCAACAGTGACGCTTCTGTGGTCTAAACACCCCTCAGGGGGGACCAAAGCCTTAGTTGGATGTTGTACTTTCTTTTTAATCTTCAATGTTTTCTTGCAGACTAATCACCTACATGTATGTTGATTAGCACGACTGACTCTCAGACTAGAAATAGAATGGGGATCCTTGAGGTCGTAAGTGTATGATCTGTGAGGGGACGAGCCATCTAGCCTACTGTAACACCCAGCCCCACTGGCCAAGGCTCTAGTAGAGTTTCAAGAATGACAACTGTCCCCACATACCACCACTAGCCTTAACTGCGCACTTTGTCCTAACTCACACGCATGCTAGGATCAACTTCCCGACTGGTCACCCATCCCAATACTACTCCAAGATGAGCACGCTTAACTATGGAGTTCTTAGTGATGGGCTCCCGAAAAAGGAGGTGCACCTTGGTGATATGGGTAGTCCGATCATTCCTTTTAAGATCAACTTATCTGAGGCCTCAAATCCTGGGATGTTACAATCTCCCCCACTTAGACTCTTGATGTCCTTGTCAAGGCTCAACTATAAGGCCTCATAATCTTTTCCCCATTTCAGTACAGACCCATAATGGCCCATGGACACCCAGCTCCCGATCACGAAATACCAATGCAAGGGTGGCTACGTCAACCATGGACAACCCTTTCCTACATGCCTGGACCGCACGGCTTAAGACTGGCATGCCATGCCCATGTGGGTCCCACCTAGTAGAGGGGAAATGGCTCTGATACCATTTGTAACACCCAGCCCCACTGCCCAAGGCTCTAGTAGAGTTTCAAGAATGGAAATTGTCCCCACAGACCACCACTAGCCTTAACTGCGCACTTTGTCCTCACTCACACGCATGTCAGGCTCAACTATAAGGCCTCATAATCTTTTCCCCATTTCAGTACAGACCCATAATGGCCCATGGACACCCAGCTCCCGATCACGAAATACCAATGCAAGGGTGGCTACGTCAACCATGGACAACCCTTTCCTACATGCCTGGACCGCACGGCTTAAGACTGGCATGCCATGACCATGTGGGTCCCACCTAGTAGAGGGGAAATGGCTCTGATACCATTTGTAACACCCAGCCCCACTGCCCAAGGCTCTAGTAGAGTTTCAAGAATGGAAATTGTCCCCACAGACCACCACTAGCCTTAACTGCGCACTTTGTCCTCACTCACACGCATGTCAGGATCAACTTCCCGACTGGTCACCCATCCCAGTACTACTCCAAGATGAGCACGCTTAACTATGGAGTTCTTAGTGATGGGCTCCCGGAAAAGGAGGCGCACCTTGGTGATATGGGTAGTCCAATCATACCTTTTAAGATCAACTTATCCGAGGCCTCAAATCCTGGGATGTTACACCTACGGTGACGCTTCTGTGGTCTAAACATCCCTCAGGGAGGGCCACATCCTTAGTTGGATGTTGTATCTTCATAACTGTAAGTGCATGATCCGGATGGTAATGAGAAATCTAGTGCCTAAGGGGATGCTTACGCGGGCCTAAACATCCCTCTGGGAGGGTTCGTAGCAGTTCCATTTGGATAGTTAGTTTCTTGCCTGGATGTTATGTGTTTGGATGTGTTTGTATATGCAGTGGTGGTGAAACCCGATACCATCCTAGAGATTCCATATCATTTAATATAAAACAAACTTTCATTCTGCTCGTTTACTTTCCTACAATTAGTTTAATCAACCTCAACCAAATCAATCGTTCTAAATATTAGTCTCACTTGAGCTAGATTTGACTGACAAAGATTCTTAAAAATGTTGTCCTTTGGGATTCGGTCCTTAACTATACCACGAGAAGACCTGTCCGCTTGCATGTGGTATTATTGCATGAGGTTTTGGTAAAAGCTCGGGGATTTCAACCCTGAGTGAATTAGTTAGTGCGATATTTGCCATGTCATGTGTACAGTCTTGTAGGGCCATTTGTACAATCTTGTGACACATGTGTACAATCTTGTAGGGCCATGTGTACAATCTTATAGGACCATATGTACAGTCTTATAGGACCATGTGTATAGTCTTATAGGACTATGTGTTTAGTCTTGTAGGACTATATCTACAGTCTTGTAGGACCATGTGTACAGTCTTGTACACATGTGCATAGACTTGTAGGATAATGTGTATAGCCTTGTGACACATGTGTATAGTCTTGTATGACCATGTGTACAATCTTGTACACATGTGTACAGTCTTGTAGGACCATGTGTATAGTTTTGTAGGGCCATGTGTGCAGTATTGTACACATGTGTACAATCTAGTAGGACTATATGTACAACCTTGTGACACTTGTGTATAGTCTTGTAGGGCCATGCGTATAGTATTGTACACATGTGTACAGTCTTATAGGACCATGTGTACAGTCTTGTGACACTTGTGTATAGTCTTGTAGGACCATGTCTAAAATCTTGGATACATGTGTACAGTCTTGTACGACCATGTGTATAGTCTGGTGCCACATTTGTACAGTCTTGTAGGGCTATGTGTACAATCTTGTGACAGATGTGTACAGTCTTATAGGATCATGTGTATAGTCTTGTACACATCTGTACAATCTTATATGTCCATGTGTACAATCTTGTACACATGTTACAGTCTTGTAGGATCATGTACCACTGCAATCAACTCCCCTCTTGAGCAATGCATCAGCTTTGGGAGGAAGTGGGAGGAGAAGGAAGAGTTAACCTAGACCTAGACTCGCCTTTGTCATGATTCAATGAAGTCACTCCTTCCAGTCTGAATTCTCCATCGTCTGTGGAGGTACTTGTACTCGAGCACCATTGAGTCCCCTATTCCTGCGAATTGGCCCCAGAATGAGATCAAAACCCCCACTACTGAAGTATTATGCAAAGGTGTTTGAGCTCCTGGGTGAACCAACACTCGTTGCTATTGCCACTATGTTTCCCTTCGTCGGACATGAGTGCTTGGAGCTTGCAACACACGCATCCGCCCTGAAGTTCCCATATGAGGCAGTGAATGAACCTTGGGTCTTCAACCTCCCCCCTTGTGTCGCCCAATCATCAATGACTTTCAGGACTAATAATGAGGAGGACATGGAGTTTTACATGTGAGCTTGTTGTGGAGGAAGCAGATGCCTAGGATTGCAATTTCCCTTGGACTTGATGATTCCATGGCTGATATCATTGATGACCTGATAAAGAATGGGCACTACACAACAACTCGATGCAGTAAATTTTGGTTGCAAAGTGGATCTGGTTGACAAGTATCCTCCCATCCCACTTTTAGAAACATACTTGGAGAATTTTGAGAAGGTTGTAAATTCTATATTAGAATGTCGCAAGAAGCCTGGTCATGCCATGCATGTGGCCAGGCGTAGGGAACAATCTACCCTTCAGGTCATCATCAATTGCATTGAAGACCACAGCCTGATCAGCTGCGGAAGTGCCTAGAATAGCTTGAGAAGATGAGGATCCAAAGGAAAAGAATCACCAATGAACCTGCAAATAAGAAAACCCGAGCTAGAATCGAAGCTCATGTCCCGTCTGTTGCATCTCCAATAAGCTCAGCCTATTCCCACATGTCCCTTGTTGCCTCTCCATTGAGCCTGAACCCTTCCCACTTCACACCTATTATATCCCCTGCTAGCCTAAACCATTTCCAATGTACTCACATAGCACCCCAACGAACTGAACCATTCCCACTTCACTTCCATTGCATCCCCTCCTGGCTCAAATAACTCTCACATTTCATCCATGGTCTCTCCTACGAGCTCAAATCATACCCATTTCATGACCATGCCCATTCCACCAACCTATACTGGTCTCCAATCCATGCAGCTCCATTCCCCTCTCCCTATCAAGCACCCACAATTCCACCATACTCTTACGAGAGGCCTGGAGTACCTAGGTCTTAGGGTAGCCAGAGCTTACCCATCTCATATGGTAGCTAGAGCCCCCGACCATGAGAGATTCCTATTTGTACTAGTATGAGGAATAAAGCCCTACACATGTTGCATTCCACCCCTACACAATACCCAAATTTACATTGGTTATAGAAGATGGATATCCAGAATCCGCACATTCGATCCGGATTCGAGTCCAAAATTTTGAAAAAAAAATCGACGTCCGCATAATCCTTTCTGCAACCACCACGTGATCCTTGCGCCACGGTTTTTGTGGCATACAACTCATAAAAACATAATTAAATAATGCGGAAGCGTTCGTCAAGCAGCGGATTAGCAAAAATCACTAAAAATTAAAACTTTTTGCAAAGAGATCCATTCACAGGAAAACCCTTTCATTCAGATACAAAGTAAAACCTTACATCCTGGTTCATATATATACATCTCATGTACTTTTGCTTCTCGAGGAATACAAACATTAACTACTCTGTCTTAACTGTACACAAGTAGTATAAAACCCTCGAGGCACTAAACCAAAATCTCGATATCACTAACTACTACTCCGAGGACTTGAGAGTACAGAGACGACACATAGGTCTCTATATACAATTGAACATGACACGACAGTCAATGTCTCCACCTGAGACTTCACTGATGTCCCTGCTGCTGCTGTTGTCCTTCACCTCCTGAAGTATTTCTGTCTCCTTGTCCGCATCCACCTAAAAATGTGGTTCCCACGAGGGTGAGACAATTATAAAAATTGCCCCAGTGAGAGATATAACTCTCTGCCAGAAATGTTGTTATTGCAACTTAAGAAGATAAATATGAACAGAGAAATCATATTTATTTGACAGCATGTACTTTAATGTCTAACAGATTAGAACATCATTCTATATCAGAAGCATTGCAGTTAAAATAGAATCAACATATCATTTATCCTTTAAGGAATATGAAGAACATGTATAACATCTATTCAAACTATAGGATCATTACCACTGCATTAACTCTCTTCAGGCTTAGACCATATAACTAAAGCCTGGCATTATCATTGTGGAGTCATGGCCCGTAGCCACACTCTTTTCACAAGGTGTTGGGATCTTAATCCCTTATTTCAACACTAGGAATTCTCATCCCTTCACAATTTCAATGCCATAACCATGAAATCTTGGGTATTCAAACCCTTAGCTCATCACCTGAGCATTGTTACTACATTATCAAGTAACTAACACCTTTAGGTCATCTGACCAAGATAAATATGATACTTGTTACACAAGCAGCCATCATGACACTTGAGGTCATTAACTCTCTTGCTACCTCTTACCAGGCAACAAGGTATATTATGGCACACAAGGCTCAATAAGCAAATTTAAACTAATAACACATCATAGCTCATACCTGGCTATGCTCATCATCTCATGATACCTGCATGGTTAGCACATATGAAAGCAGCACATCAATTATCCATCAATATCATGCAAAAACAATGTATTGATAATTCAAGGGTATTACCCTTAATCCTTTACCAGGATTAGGATTTCCATCACACATCTCATGTATCAGTATTACCCTTAATCCTTTACCAGGATTAGGATTTCCGTCACACATCTCATGTATCAGTATCACCCTTAATCCTTTACCAGGATTAGGATTTCCATCACACATCTCATGTATCATTCATCCAATTATATTGGATGTATAACACAACAAGGTATACTAGTATTTGGGGTGTTGGATACAATCTCTATCATATCTTGATGTATCACTTCCCTCAACACCATTAACTTTCTTGAGTTCATATACTCAGCTTGTATTAGGGTATTATCCATCCTAATAGTTTATGCACCAGTTTATCACATTCATCATGTAAAGTAGTGATCATTAGTCACTCACTTGGCACATACAACTATTGCCAATACTATGGATTCACCCATAAGTCATGATTTAACAAAAAGACCATCATAGGTTCTCTTCAAAACAAACTCTAAGTCAAGCATATAGTACCACGGTCGTGTAACCAAGAACGGCCGTGCAAAGAAAATCACCACGGCCGTTCTACCTTGCACGGTCGTGCAAAGTGAATCCACCACAGCCGTGCTACCTTACACGGTCATGCAAAGGAAAGATACCACGGTCGTGCTGCCTAACACGGTCGTGCTACATGAGTTCATTTCTTGAATTATAATCAAGTATGAATTCTATTCTTTTATTAGGGAATTATTGTTCCACATACCATTTCCCTTCATTAGAATAGGGATTGCATATAGTATCACCCTTCATTAGGGTCTCATTTCACATTGCCCATAATTAGGGTTTATTACTCATTCCTAATTAGGGTTTCTCATAGAATCACCCTCAATTAGGGCTTCACATGGATACACCTTCAATTAGGGTTTCATATGGATGCCTCCTCAACTAGGGTCTCACATGGATGCACCCTCAACTAGAGTTTCACATGGATGCACCCTCAACTAGGGTTTGAGTTAAATAACCCTATCAATTAGGGTTTATGTTCGTATTTAGGGTTTCATGATCTCTTTGTTTAAGGATCATAACCCTTAATCACCACATGAATCATATTCATGTATGAATTCATGCTATCAACTTCTTAACTTGATTAGGTCATATCAACTCTTCAGTCAAGTACATACAACTATGATTAACATAGTGTATCAAGTCATTGATCCTATAAGCAATTAGGGATTCATCCCTTAATTGGCACTTAATCACTTAGGTACTATTAGGGTTTCAACCTTTGTACCTTCATTGATTATCATTACTAATCATCATTGGATCAATAGAACATTCATGATTTTATTTCTCAAAGATTAAATCACATTGGACCTCGATTACATAAGGTATCTAAATGAATTAGGGTTTACTATTTATCCTAATTAGTGATTTCACATGTAGACAACCTCTTAATAGGGTTATACATGAAATCAACCTCAATTAGGGTTTACATCATGTATTGGATCCATGCATTTGTTATGCATTTATGACTAGTACTATTAAAGGTATCTCCCACCTAATCACATTAGGTTTTGAAAAAGGTTTGATCCATTGGACCTTCCATAACATAAGGTATCCAATTGAATTAGGGTTTTCAATGTTGATTCCTTCAATTATTGAATTCATGGAACCAATCATTAATTGGACCTATACCCATACTTCAGTTGAGTTTAATAGGTCAACCTTCAACTAATTTTACCCTCAATTGACCCTCAATTTATCATCAATTAGAGTTTGATTCAATTGAATTAGTACTTGGAATCAATGATCCAACACCACTAATCAATGCAGAACTAGTTGCATTGAAACCATTGAACCATCATCCAACTTGGGTATGACCTGACCTCAAACGGTCTTGAGGTCGTTTGGATGACCTCCAAACGGTCTTTAGACCGTTTGCCCATCATATCACTCAAATCAAAGCCATCCAATTAAGGTTTGGATCATTGGATTGATCACCAAATCAGCATTGAATTGTATATCAGCTTGGTACCTTTAGACCTTCAAACACCTAACCATACTCAACCCTAGACCTCCAAACGGTCTTGGGTGACCACCAAACGTTCTTGAGACCGTTTGGATGAGATCCAAACGGTCTTGAGACTGTTTGGCTCATCAACCTTTGGACTTTAGTAAAAATCATCATGGATTGGTCTATCGAGTTGATCAACAAATCAACACTTCATTGCAATATGATTAGTACCTTTGGACCTTCAATTGGTCAACTATACTTGACCCCAGACCTCCAAACGGTCTTGGGGTGATCCCCAAATGGTCTTGAGACCGTTTGGGTGATCTCCAAACGGTCTTGAAATCGTTTGGGTTAATCAACCCAAAATCTCAACTTAACTCATTGGAATTTCAGCACTGTTTTCAATTAGGGTTTGCCTAATTGAATAGCCTTCAACTCACGATTCCTTGGGAGTTAATCCCTAAAATTTGGTGAGTCATTATACCACATCATTAGGAACAGTAATCCCAAACGTTCAACCCTTTGTCAACGCTCTAAAACGGTCTTGAGACCGTTTTACCAAAAAGGTCGATTAAATCAGATAGAAAATCAGCACTTAATCCAATTAGGTTTCCCTAATTGATTAGGCTTCAAATCACGATTCCTGGGGAGTTAATCCCTCAAATTTGGAGGATCATTAACCAACATTATTATGAACAAGAATTAGAAACGGTAAATTCTTGGTCAACCATCTCAAATGGTCTTGAAACCGTTTGCCCAAACAGGTCAAGTTAATCAGGTTGAAAATCAGCACTTAATCCAATTAGGTTTACCTAATTGATTAACCTTCAACTCACGATTCCTTGGTAGTTAACACATAAAACTTGGTGAGTCATTAGCCAACATAATTAGGATCAATAATATCAAACAGTAAATGCTTGGTCAACGCACTCAAATGGTCTTGAAACCATTTTCCCAAACAGGTCAAGTTGATCAAGTTGAAAATCAGCATTTAATTCAATTTGATTTGTCTAATTGATTGGCCTTCAACTCCCGATTCCTTTGGAGTTAAGCCCTCAAATTTGGAGGGTAATTATCCTACATAATTAGGAATAAGATTCCCAAACGGTCAACATTTGGTCAACTCAACCAAACGATCTTGAAACCGTTTTCCTCCAAACGGTTTGCAAACCGTTTGGTCACCAAACGGTTTTGATGAAACCGTTTGGTTCCCACCTTTAGAAACCGTTTGCTCCCAAGATATTTGGTGAGGTGCTAGATTATGATGATGTAATCATCACCTTCCTTCGTGCACCCAAGAACAGCAACCGTTCTTGATGGAAATTGCAGCAAAGAATCAAGTATGTATCAAATTGAAGAAATCAATCAACAAAGCATAGAGAATTGATGCAATAGCAATGTTTAAGGGTTTAAGTTATAAAACCCGCCTCCAATTGAGCTCCAAAGCTCTAAGATCACGCCATTAATGGTGTATGAAGCTCTTGCAACTCCCCCTAGGCTCTTCCTCAAGCTTTTGATTGCAAAAGTTGGCTAGGGTTGAAGAGGAGATCGAAATAAGAAGGAATCCATAATTTATTTTTGATTTCCACCATGGAATCAAGGAGAACGAAGGTCAAGGGCTTACCATAGGTTGGGAGTCGTCCTCCTGCTCCCCCTAGCTCCTTGGTCAGTTTTGCAAGCAAAGTAAAGAAGAAAATCCAAAATAGCCTTTCATTTGGCTTGAAAAAAGCACTTTTATAAGGAAATTGATGAGAGAGAAAATGCATTAAATTTCAAAAATATGGCCGCCTCTTCTCCCTCAAATCCCTTAAGGACGAGGCACCTTACTTTGACTTTAATTCTCCTTCATTATCCTCAATTTAAAGAAAAGCAAATTAAGAACCTTAATGCTTATTATATTAATATTCCATATGTGAGTGGAAATTACTTTTCTTTATAATAAGGTGAGTGGAATTTCACCTCCTTAGGATATTTTCATTCCTTATCTTGGAAAAAGAACGTCCACCCTTATTCAAAATCAACCCAAAACATTTTGTTTGAAAGCCCTTCAATTATTTTTATTCATTTTTGCCCTAAATCGAATTAGGGTTTCAATTAGGCATTATTCTTGATTATTTTAATATCAAGATTCTCTCTCCTCTAACTTAATTCAAATGAGGCACCCCTCTCATTTGCTTTGCTCTACATGATGCCAAGAAACATTAGGGACTTTATGGAAGTGGTAATTTTCATATTGAACCCTAGGTTTTGGGTAAATTGCACTTTACACCAAAACTGGATTTTAGTGCACAACATTGTCCAACAAGCTCTATCTTGGTGTCCAGACTTGTAGAAACCTTACCACTACATCATATTCATTCTCATGGGGTCTCAACATCAGAGGAACATCTTATCATGCAACATTTGGAAGTTGACCCCTCAACTGGGGTAATTTGCACTTTAGTTCAAAATAAGCAAACATTGCTTCAACATTGTTCAAACAAGACCAAAATTGAAACATAAGTTTCTCATGATCCCTAATAACTTTTCCCAAGATAAGATTAAGAATATAATCAACCTTATTAAGCAAAACATCTAGGGTTAACTCATATCCCAGGTCAGGGATGTTACAGTTTTGATATAACTCAAAGGGATATCTCTCATCCTAAACTAATCTCTTACACAGAACAAGCATAGCCACTCACATGATGGTGTTTTAACCTATGGTACATATATGTTGTGCAACATGGTTTGCACCCCATTATGGTCCATCATACCACCTTCATACTAGAAAACAAATGATGTATATATATGTGAGGCCTGGATACCTATAAAGGACTAGTGGCAGAGCCACATCGTGGGTTATTTCTATGACGGGACCACATATGTTATAGTTTTATAGAATAATTATATACCTACCTAATTGGTGAATTTATACTTTGATCAATCATGATTCAAAGTTGTGGCAACACATCCCATTATCACGCAGATAATGAGGTGTTACGCGAAAACGTGCGGAAAACACCATAACCACAGATTATCAAAAACACGGGTCAATTAAAACCGATTGCGGAAACACTGATAAACTGTGAAACTATTACTTTCCAGTCCTCATCCTGCATAGAAACATGTCATACATATATATAGAGGTCTGGTACGTGTCCACAGCTCAGGAACAGCTGTTCATCCAGCACATAAGTTCACCACCTGTTCATATACATAAAGGCCCACATCCGGCCAACAGCAGGCTATACAACATCATCGAACAATCATCGTGAAACAACGTCAAAACACTGCCAAGGACCTGAGAGTACAGGGATGACTCTAGACTCTACTACAAAACGTCCAAAACAACAGCATGTCCAACGCTTGCCTTCTACTGCTCCTCAGGCTGCTCGTCCACAACACTACGACCACGGCCACGTCTACCTCGACCACCTAAAAAGGGTGTAAACCAGCGGAGTGAGACAATTGAACAATTGTCCCAGCGGGAAACATAGCTCCCCACCGCAACTGCAGAACCTCAGCAAGAGAAACTATAACAACAATTATAACATGAGCAGATATATTAAGAGCAGTTATATAAAAAGCAAGGTCATTCTTACCAGCAAGCATACCAGTTGTACTAAAGCATATAACCAGATGTCTTTCAAAGGAACATGATTATCAAGATAAGATATATATCACTATGTAGCATGATTATTAGAACAAAATATATTGCTGCATAACCTGATTATCAAGATAAGACAGATTACCACATAACCTGCAATGTATAACAGAAATATTACACAAACAAGGCCTCAACCAATGTTTCGTGTTTGATATGGTCAGTGAGTACTAAACGACTGTATTACGTTTTATTATGCCCTGAGGATTTGAACCGTACGTTCAAGTCCAACCTTCGGTTACGAAACCCAAGCCGGTGCCATACAAGGTCAATGGAAGAGTCGGACTCCACGACCTCCCACCTCGTGGTCAGTACAAGAATACAACACGAGCAGGACCGCAGTCACATGCTGAAGTGGTCTAAGCCACAGGGTCAGCTCCATAGGCTACCCTTCTCTCTAGCCCACCTTTGTACAGGTCTCGGCGCTAGTAAAACTGAGCCACGGGCCTATTTACCATGCTCTGAGCCATGAACGAATTCATGCTCCACACATCATATATCCTGAGCCATGGGCCTGTTCACCATGCTCTACATACATATCTGAGTCTGCAATCGAAGTTACACTCTTACCTCCTCATTTTCAGGCTAGGAGCAACCTACACATATTCAACAATATGCGCTTCCAGGTTAACCCGTAGGAGAACCTATTTCACCATCACCAAGTCCTGACGATGATGGATCTATGGCCAGGGCAAACTACATGATATATTTCACTGTGATTAATTAGTATTTTTTAGATGGATTGCAAGATTCAACCAAGATGTATAACATGCAAGATATAATAGAAAGTAAACAACATTATATTATTATTAAAAACACATCAATCTGATCCATCTCAAGGATCCCACATCACATGTTACCACTTGGCCTCTTTCCAACCATCCAGATCCATCTCAAGGATCATCACATACCACACGGTCTTAACCCCTCATCATGTACTGTCACTGCCTCTCAAGGCTCACCTCATCATCATGGGACAAACACATCACATACCTAATCTTATAGAGCAATTATCAAGGTAAGTTTACTCATCACATATGTCACATAGCCCTTTCATGGCTACCCATCACCTGCATGGTTAGGATGCACAATAACCATAGTTTCAACATAAGAAATATGCTCACCATCATGAAATATCATTCAAGATAATCTACTTATCAATATTACACTTATTTAATAATCAAGTGTATTAAGTACATCATTAACAAACCATACTGATGCTTACCCTTATCTCAAGATTATACAAACAATCAAGGTATATAGGATTCATGTTGAGTGTACAGAACCAACATCATTATTACCAAGGTTATTACTATTTCCATCAACTATTGTCATCCTTATCATGAAGCAACCATTAATATAACTGTCACTTAGCATCATTATTACCAACATTATTATCATTAAACAAACTACTAGAGTAGTTATCATCATCTTCATTATCATTAACAATTAAGCATAACAAGTCACATCATGCATCTATTACATGAGGGCTATCATCATATACATTACCATCATTAGCATCCTTATTATTAGCAAGGCATCATATACATTGATGATATCACAAACACTACCATCGTTTACTAGTGCGTAGCTAACCACTTCCATCACATAAGGGACCGTCACCAAAGAGACTCATACCCTCACTATAGCCTCACCACTCTCATCTAAAACCTATCACCCAACATGGGTATCGGCCAACCTCACTAACCCTATCGGCCTTCACCCACTACTCACCCTATCGGCCCTCACACTCTACTAACCCTATCGGCCAACACATCATGCACATAGGGTAAGGGTATCGCCCAACATGGTATCGTCCATCATGGTATCAGCCATCATGGCTATCGCCCATTATGGCACATAGCCTATCGTCCAACCCTAACACTCATGGTACTTCTTGGCCCTATCGTCCACCACATGGACAAGGAGGTAACCCATCTCAAGAACACATCATATCGCCCACCAAGGAGAGCACCATGTCGTCCATCAAGAGAGAGGGTATCGCCCATCTCCAAGGGTACTCACCATATCGGCCAACAAAGAACATCACTATGTCTCCCATCATATCGACCAACCAAACCCTAGTTCGCCCTATCGCCCACTCATGGTCAAGGGTATCGGCCAACCTCAAGAGCTCAACATGTCGCCCAACACAAGATACCAAGGGGTTGCTCATCACAAGGACCATGTCGCCCAACATGGTCACCATATCGGCCAACACAAGAGCAGGGATGTTGCCCAGCACCAAGAACATTAATATCGTTCAACTCAAGGACAAGGGTGTCGCCCAACACACCCACAAGGAAGGGGGGGGTATCGCCCAACCGTAGATTACCTTCAACCTCCAACTCAGGAAAGCACAAACCCTAAACCACAAGGTACACTAGAAACCCTAAACCCTAAGGGGGGGGGATATCGGCCACCAAGGTACATAGGCAAGGTATACAAGCAAGAAACTAAGCTAGACTACTAACATGTAACAAGGTTATAGCTAAAGGAAAAGGAGTTACAGTTAGAAGCTATGCAACCCGCCTTAAGCTCCAAGCTCCAGAGCACTTCAAGGTCCAAAGCTATCGTCCACCAGGCTGCTCCAGGAAGGTGTATCGGCCACTACTTCAGCTCCAAGGAATTTATCGGCCAACACAAGAAAGATGGAGAGGGGTATCATGCACCAAGGGTGGAGGGGAGACCAAAAGAGCAAAGGAGACTAAGGCAAGGAGAAGAGCTACCTATATAGGAGGGAAGGGAGGAGAAACCAAGGTACAACCATGCTATGTGTCGTCCACCCAAGGGACACTTGTCCTAGGGTTCAAGCCAACACACTAGTAAGGAAAGAGACACTTGTCCAAGATGCAGACCAAGTGTCCACCAAACATGGTCAAAGCAGGACCAAGCAACATGGGCGACACAACTAGCCGCTCTAGAGGGCGACACACCAAGGCACCTGGGTGACACACCAGGCCACTGGGCGACACACTAGGCCACTGGGCGACACACCACCCCTAGGTTGACACCCCACTCTCCCATGGGCGACAAAAGGCTCAAGTAAGCCCAAACAAGGCACCTCAAGGCCCAAACAAGCTCAACTCAGGCCCAAAGGACTCAAACAACAAGCCCAAGCCTTCCTCTCAACCCTAGAGGGAGCAAAGAGGGGAAAACATCCCATAAGATGGAAAACTTACACACAAAACCCTAAACTTGGGTTATTTGCAAGTAGCCCCTCGAACTCTCAACAAAGCTCAACAAAACCCTAATCACCACTAAAGGTGAATAGCAAACATCGAACCATCAAGGTTAAGCAAAACAAACAGGGTAAACCCTAAACGCAGGTCAGGGTCCTTACAATCTAACCCCCTTTAAGGGATTTCGTCCCCGAAATCTGAAGAGAAAAGCGAGGGGTACTTCCTCCTCATCTCTTCCTCAAGCTCCCACATGGCTTCCTCAACGCCACGACGCTGCCAAAGAACCTTTACAAGAACTAGGTCCTTCCTCTTCAGCTTCTTAAATCTTCTGTCAAGGATCATCATAGGACCCTCTTTATAAGTTACATCTTTGTCAAGCTCAACCTCAACTGGTTGTATCACTGCCCCTGTATCCGGATGACTTTTCTTCAGCATACTGACATGGAACACTGGATGTAACCTGTGCAACTCTGGAGGCAACTCTAACTCGTAAGCCACCTTGCCAACACGTGCTAAGACTGGGTAAGGCCCCATGTACCTGGGAGCTAACTTACCCTTCCTTCCAAACCTTAGCACACCTTTCCACGGCAAGACTTTAAGGTACACTTTATCTCCTACCTGGAACTCCAAAGGTCGTCGGCGATTGTCTGCATAAGACTTCTTCCTGTCTCGTGCCGCTTTCAACTATTGTTGTATCACCTTGATCTTTTCTGTCGTCTGCTGTACTAATTCTGGACCCAAAAGCTGATACTCACCAGACTCGTACCAACACAATGGAGATCTGCACTTCCTCCCATACAAAGCCTCATAAGGAGCCATGTTGATGCTTTGTTGGTAACTGTTGTTGTAAGAAAACTCTATCAAACTCAGATGTACATCCCAACTGCCTAGGAACTGCAAAACACAAGCATGAAGAAGATCCTCCAAAGTTTGAATAGTCCTCTCAGACTGTCCATCTGTCTGCGGGTGGAAAGCGATACTGAACTTCAACTGCGTTCCCAACGCCCTATGCAACTGTTCCCAAAAACGACTCGTAAACTGAGGACCTCTGTCAGAAACTATCGTCACTGGCACACCATGCAAACGAACTATCTCATCTACATATACTCAAGCAAGCTTTTCAACTATATACGTTGTCTTTACAGGTAAGAAATGGGCAGACTTCGTCAATCTGTCCACTATCACCCAAATGGAATCATGATTCTTAGTCGTCCTGGGTAGACCAACTACGAAATCCATGGTGATATGATCCCATTTCCACTGTGGTATTGGCAAAGGTTGCAACGTACCTGCCGACGTTTGATGCTCATCCTTAACTTGCTGACATACCGCACACCTAGCCACAAACTCAGCTACATCTTTCTTCAAGCCGGGCCACCAGTACAAGTCCTTCAGACTATGGTACATCTTGGTGACACCTGGATGCATGGCATACATCGACGTGTGTGCTTCTTCAAGCACCAACTTCCTCAGATCATCAGCATCTGGAACCACCATCCTATTATGATAGCAAACTATTCCATCCTCGGACTCATGAAACCCATCACGTTTTTCACTGCCAAACTCTGATCTGATTAACTGTACTGTACCATCTGTTTGCTGTGTATCTCTGATCTGCTGTCTCAACGTGGGCCTGATTTGCATCTGTGCTAAAAGTCCAGCTAATGAGGAAACCTCCATCTGCACGTTCATCTGCCGCAGGAAGACTAACATGTCCCACCTATGGCATACCAAAGAACTCAACTGTGCCTTCTTTATAGAAAGAGAAGAAGACTTTCTGCTAAGCGCGTCTGCTACCACATTCGCCTTACCAGGATGATACTCGATAGTGCAGTCATAATCATTGATTAATTCCATCCACCGTCGCTGTCGCATGTTCAACTCTTGCTGTGAGAAGATGTACTTCAGATTCTTATGATCCGTAAAGATCTGACACATTTCCCCATAAAGATAGTGTCTCCAAATCTTTAATGCATGAACCACGGTTGCCAACTCCAAATCATGAGTCTGATAGTTCTCCTCGTGTTTCTTAAGATGTCGCGAAGCAAAAGAAACCACATGATCATCCTGCATCAGCACACAACCTAAACCTTTCTTGGACGCATCACAGAAAACAACATAGCCTTTCTCAGGTTCTGGCAAGATTAACACTGGAGCACTGGTCAGCTTCTCCTTCAATCTTTGGAAAGCTTGCTGACATCGATCATCCCAAATAGAAGGTACATCCTTCATGGTCAACTTCGTCATTGGTAGAGCTATCGAACTGAAGTCCTTGATAAACCTCCGGTAGTATCCTGCTAGACCAAGGAAACTACGAACCTCTGTCGGCGTCTTCGTCTGTTCCCAATCCACAACAGATTCCACTTTCTTCAGATCTACTTTGACTCCTTCAGCAGATATCACATGACCTAAGAAAGTCACTTCATCCAACCAGAACTCACACTTACTGAACTTAGCATACAACTGATGTTGGCGAAGAAGAGTCAACGCTCGACGAAGATGTTGCTCATAGTCTAGCCTGTTCCGACTATATATCATGATGTCATCTATGAAGACTACAACAAACTGATCTAAGAACGGAAAAAACACCCTATTCATCAGGTCCATGAAAGCAGCAGGTGCATTGGTTAATCCAAAAGGCATAACCACAAACTCGAAATGACCATACCTCGTCCTGAAAGCTGACTTTGGTATGTCATCCACCTTTATCCTTAACTAATGATATCCAGACCGTAGATCGATCTTCGAAAACACTGTAGCACCACGCAACTGATCAAACAGATCATCTATCCTCGGCAACGGGTACTTATTCTTGATCGTGACCTTGTTCAACTGTCAGTAGTCTATACACAACCGCATCGAACCATCCTTCTTCTTAACGAACAACACGGGAGCACCCCACGGTGACGTACTCGGTTGGATAAAACCTTTCTCCAACAACTCTTGCAACTGCTTCTTCAACTCTACCATCTCTACTGGAGCCATCCTATACGGCGTCTGTGCAATCGGCTGCGTTCCCGGAACCAGATTGATCTCAAAATCAATCTCTCGGGGAGGAGGAACACCAAGAAACTCCTCAGGAAACACATCTGCAAACTCTCAGACTACCGACACCTCTTCAAGGTTAAGGCCTTTCGCCTTGGTAACCACAACGGTATCCACCACGTGAGCTAGGAACGCTTCACATCCTTGTCGTAACAACTTATCTGCCACCATAGCTGACACCAGACATGTCGGAAGAATCTTCCTATCTCCTTGGAAGATCCACTGCTCTCCAGCATCATCAAACACCGCCTTCTTGGAACCACAGTCTAAAACAACCTTATACTTCTCTAAGGTATCCATCCCGAGGATAACATCGAAACCATGCATATCAAGTGGTATAAGATCCACTTGAATGTTGTGTCCCAAAAAAGACAAAACACAAGATCGACATTCTTCTCGAAGCAACGAAGAACCATCAAGAGGGGTTTCTAACAACAAGCTATCCTTCCTACGACTCACAGGTAGATGACAGTTTTCAAGCATACTATAGGCGATAAAAGGTGTGTAGCACCCGGGTCAACCAGAATAGATATAAAGCAAGAAGAAGACATATCAGAATGAAATAACTCCATCTGACCTATCACCACTCGCGGGTTGACTATCACCTCCGGCTGACTCATGGCATAGAATCGAGCAGTTGCTTGCTGTCCACGACCTCTGCTCCCTTGAGCAGATGATCCAGCTTGAGACACTTGGCCGCGTCCTCGTCCTCTGCTACCACTGGGCTGTGGTCCCTCTGACTTCTGGAAACTCTGCCTCGGTTGCTGCGTCACTTCAACGTCTCTATTCGGGCAATTGAACTTCCAATGCCCGACATGTCCACAGAGATGACATGTTCTATTGTCAACTCGTGGCCTAGATGGCCCAGTAACTGCCACAAAAGCTGAACTGTGCACTTTAGATGGTGAAGAAACATAACCTTTTCCCTTACTCAGAGACCACTGAGATGGTACACCAGCACTTCTCATCACTGACGGTGCTGAAAACCTGGGCTTCTTGAAGCCACCAAACCTTCGTCCTTGAAACTGAGCAGGTCTTTTAAGAGACACAGACTCTCTTTTCTTTCTTATTGTCCTCTCGATCCGTTGAACAGATTTAACAAACGTAGCAAACCGCTCCCGGTTTTCCAGTGCAGACACTGGGGTTGTCAACTCAGCACTCAAGCCCTTCTCGAAACGTCTGATCCGTTCATCATCTGTTGTCGCCATGTGAGGACAAAACCTCAACAGATCCATAAAATTGGCTTCATACTCGGTGATGTTCATTGTTCCTTGCCGCAACTTCTCAAACTGACTGATCTTCTCATCCAGGTACGTCTTTGGAAAGTATCTGGTGACGAACTCGCGTCGAAACACTTCCCAACAGATCACCTCACCAGGCCGCTTCTCTTCTTCGATGGTCCACCAATGACCAGCACTACCTTTCAGAAGGTAGACAACATGCTTTACTTTGTCTGCTTCGGGGATGTCGAGGATCCGGAAAGCCTTTTCAAGACTTGTTAGCCACAGATCTGCATCCGCTGGATCAGCCGTTCCAGCATAATCCGAAGCTCTGACTCGGCGAAGCCACTCAAAGGTCTTCCCGATACCCGATGCTTCTCCATGGGGAATATGTGCTCGCGGAGGAGGCACTGGTAATCGCTCAACCATGAGATTCATCGTAGCCATTAACTGCCCCATAAGCTGTTGGTAGGCAGGATGTTCAAGTATGGCTGAGTTAGGTTGGGGGACCTCAGGCACCCGATCTTCATGTGCCCGTCCATCTACTCCATCAACTGATGCAGCATCACTATGCTCAGGAGCATGTTCTTCATGGTTTCCAGACATCTTGACTTCTCTCCCGCTGAAGGCAGAAGATTTTGTAAGATAACCTGGAAAACTCATAAGAACAGACTCAACCTAGTCCTAGATCCCTGTAGACTCAGCGAACCTAGAGCTCTGATACCAAAACTTATGGCAACACATCCCATTATCACGCTGATAACGAGGTGTTACGTGAAAACATGCGGAAAACACCATAACCACAGATTATCAAAAACACGGGTCAATTAAAACTGATTGCGGAAACACTGATAAACTGTGAAACTATTACTTTCCAGTCCTCATCCTACACAGAAACATGTCATATATATATATATATATATATATATATATATATATATATATATATATATATATATATATATATATATATATATATATATATATATATATACAGAGGTCTGGTACGTGTCCACAGCTTAGGAACAGCTGTTCATCCAGCACATAAGTTCACCACCTGTTCATATACATAAAGGCCCACATCCGGCCAACAGCAGGCTATACAACATCATCGAACGATCATCGTGAAACAACGTCAAAACACTTCCAAGGACCTGAGAGTACAGGGATGACTCTAGACTCTACTACAAAACATCCAAAACAACAGCATGTCCAACGCTTGCCTTCTACTGCTCCTCAAGCTGCTCATCCGCAACACTACGACCACGGCCACGTCTACCTCGACCACCTAAAAAGGGTGTAAACCAGCGGAGTGAGACAATTGAACAATTGTCCCAGCGGGAAACATAGCTCCCCACCGCAACTGTAGAACCTCAGCAAGAGAAACTATAACAGCAATTATAACATGAGCAGATATATTAAGAGCAGTTATATAAAAAGCAAGGTCATTCTTACCAGCAAGCATACCAGCTGTACTAAAGCATATAACCAGATGTCTTTCAAAGGAACATGATTATCAAGATAAGATATATATCACTATGTAGCAGGATTATTAGAACAAAATTTATTGTTGCATAACCTGATTATCAAGATAAGACAGATTACCACATAACCTGCAAGGTATAACAGAAATATTACACAAACAAGGCCTCAACCAATGTTTCGTGTTTGATATGGTCAGTGAGTACTAAACGACTGTATTACGTTTTATTATGCCGTGAGGATTTGAACCGTACCGTTCAAGTCCATCCTTCGGTTACGAAACCCAAGCCGGTGCCATACAAGGTCAATGGAAGAGCCAAACTCCACGACCTCCCACCTCGTGGTCAGTACCCGAATACAACACGAGCAGGACTGCAGTCACATGCTGAAGTGGTCTAAGCCATAGGGTCAGCTCCATAGGCTACCCTTCTCTCTAGCCCGCCTTGGTACAGGACTCAGCGCTAGTAAAACTGAGCCACGGGCCTGTTCACCGTGCTCTGAGCCATGAACACATTCATGCTCCACACATCATATATCCTGAGCCATGGGCCTGTTCACCATGCTCTACATACATATCTGAGTCTGCAACCGAAGTTACACCCTTACCTCCTCATTTTCAGGCTAGGAGCAACCTACACATATTCAACAATATGTGCTTCCAGGTTAACCCGTAGGAGAACCTGTTTCACCATCACCAAGTCCTGACGATGATGGATCTATGGCCAGGGCAAACTACATGATATATTTCACTGTGATTAATTAGTATTTTTTAGATGGATTGCAAGATTCAACCAAGATGTATAACATGCAAGATATAACAGAAAGTAAACAACATTATATTATTCTTAAAAACACATCAATCTGATCCATCTCAAGGATCCCACATCACATGTTACCACTTGGCCTCTTTCCAACCATCCAGATCCATCTCAAGGATCATCACATACCACAGGGTCTTAACCCCTCATCATGTACTGTCACTACCTCTCAAGGCTCACCTCATCATCATGGGACAAACACATTACATACATAATCTTATAGAGCAATTATCAAGGTAAGTTTACTCATCACATATGTCACATAGCCCTTTCATGGCTACCCATCACCTGCATGGTTAGGATGCACAATAACCATAGTTTCAACATAAGTAATATGCTCACCATCATGAAATATCATTCAAGATAATCTACTTATCAATATTACACTTATTTAATAATCAAGTGTATTAAGTACATCATTAACAAACCATACTGATGCTTACCCTTATCTCAAGATTATACAAACAATCAAGGTATATAGGATTCATGTTGAGTGTACAAAACCAACATTCTTATTACCAAGGTTATTACTATTGCCATCAACTATTGTCATCCTTATCATGAAGCAACCATTAATATAACTGTCACTTAGCATCATTATTACCAACATTATTATCATTAAACAAACTACTAGAGTAGTTATCATCATCTTCATTATCATTAACAATTAAGCATAACAGGTCACATCATGCATCTATTACATGAGGGCTATCATCATATACATTACTATCATTAGCATCCTTATTATTTGCAAGGCATCATATACATTGATGATATCACAAACACTACCATCGTTTACTGGTGCGTAGCTAACCACTTCCATCACATAAGGGACCGTCACCAAAGAGACTCATACCCTCACTATAGCCTCACCACTCTCATCTAAAACCTATCACCCAACATGGGTATCGGCCAACCTCACTAACCCTATCGTCCATCACCCACTACTCACCCTATCGACCCTCACACTCTACTAACCCTATCGGCCAACACATCATGCACATAGGGTAAGGGTATCGCTCAACATGGTATCGTCCATCATGGTATCAGCCATCATGGCTATCGCCCATTATGGCACATAGCCTATCGTCCAACCCTAACACTCATGGTACTTCTTGGCCCTATCGTCCACCACATGGACAAGGAGGTAACCCATCTCAAGAACACATCATATCGCCCACCAAGGAGAGAACCATGTCGTCCATCAAGAGAGAGGGTATCGCCCATCTCCAAGGGTACTCACCATATCGGCCAACAAAGAACATCACAATGTCTCCCATCATATCGACCAACCAAACCCTAGTTAGCCCTATCGCCCACTCATGGGCAAGGGTATCGGCCAACCTCAAGAGCTCAACATGTCACCCAACATAAGATACCAAGGGGTTGCTCATCACAAGGACCATGTCGCCCAACATGGTCACCATATCGGCCAACACAAGAGCAGGGATGTTGCCCAACACCAAGAACATTAATATCGTTCAACTCAAGGACAAGGGTGTCCCCCAACACACCCACAAGGAAGGGGGGGGGGTATCACCCAACCCTAGATTACCTTCAACCTCCCACTCAAGAAAGCACAAACCCTAAACCACAAGGTACACTAGAAACCCTAAACCCTAAGGGGCGGGGATATCGGCCACCAAGGTACATAGGCAAGGTATACAAGCAAGAAACTAAGCTAGACTACTAACATGTAACAAGGTTATAGCTAAAGGAAAAGGAGTTAGGGTTAGAAGCTATGCAACCCGCCTTAAGCTCCAAGCTCCAGAGCACTTCAAGGTCCAAAGCTATCGTCCACCAGGCTGCTCCAGGAAGGTGTATCGGCCACTACTTCAGCTCCAAGGAAGTGTATCGGCCAACACAAGCAAGATGGAGAGGGGTATCGTGTACCAAGGGTGGAGGGGAGACCAAAAGAGCAAAGGAGACTAAGGCAAGGAGAAGAGCTACCTATATAGGAGGGAAGGGAGGAGAAACCAAGGTACAACCATGCTATGTGTCGTCCACCCAAGGGACACTTGTCCTAGGGTTCAAGCCAACACACTAGCAAGGCAAGAGACACTTGTCCAAGATGCAAACCAAGTGTCCACCAAACATGGTCAAACCAGGACCAAGCAACATGGGCGACACAACTAGCAGCTCTACAGGGCGACACACCAGGCCACTCGGCGACACACCAGGCAACTGGGCGACACACCACCCCTAGGTTGACACCCCACTCTCCCATGGGCGACACATGGCTCAAGTAAGCCCAAACAAGGCACCTCAAGGCCCAAACAAGCTCAACTCAGGCCCAAAGGACTCAAACAACAAGCCCAAGCCTTCCTCTCAACTCTAGAGGGAGCAAAGAGGGGAAAACATCCCACAAGATGGCAAACTTGCACACAAAACCCTAAAATTGGGTTATTTGCAAGTAGCCCCTCGAACTCTCAACAAAGCTCAACAAAACCCTAATCACCACTAAAGGTGATTAGCAAACATCAAACCATCAAGGTTAAGCAAAACAAATAGGGTAAACCCTAAACGCAGGCCAGGGTCCTTACAAAAGTTGTCTTGGCAGGTCCATGTGTACTATTGTTTATAGTCTTGTACGCTCACACACACACACACACACATACACACACACACACACACACACACATATATATATATATATATATATATATATATATATATATATATATATACATACATACATACCTACATATATATATATATATACATATATATATATGTATATATATATATACATATATATATATATACATATATATATATGTATATATTGCAATGTGTATTGTTGTGTATACATTTCTATTGTCACACATATAGTTGTATACATGTGAGTTTCCATGTGTATTGTTATGTATAGATGTGTACACATGTGTGATGCTATGTGTATTGATGTATACACATTTTTATTGTCGTTTGTATTGTTGTGCACATATGTACAATCTTGTAGGACCATGTGTACAGTTTTGTAGGACCATGTGTACATCCTTGTACATATATGTACAATCTTGTATGACCATGGGTACAGTCTTGTACATATGCGTATAGTCTTGTAGGACCATGTGTACAGTCTTGTAGAACCATGTGTACAGTCTTTTAGGACCATGTGTACAGTCTTGTAGGACCATACAAGATTGTACATATATATATGTACAATATATATATGTACACACACACACACACACACACACACACATATATATATATATATATATATATATATATATATATATATATATATACATACATACATACCTACATATATATATATATACATATATATATATGTATATATATATATACATATATATATATATACATATATATATATATACATATATATATATGTATATATTGCAATGTGTATTGTTGTGTATACATTTCTATTGTCACACATATAGTTGTATACATGTGAGTTTCCATGTGTATTGTTATGTATAGATGTGTACACATGTGTGATGCTATGTGTATTGATGTATACACATTTTTATTGTCGTTTGTATTGTTGTACACATATGTACAATCTTGTAGGACCATGTGTACAGTTTTGTAGGACCATGTGTACATCCTTGTACATATATGTACAATCTTGTATGACCATGGGTACAGTCTTGTACATATGCGTATAGTCTTGTAGGACCATGTGTACAGTCTTGTAGAACCATGTGTACAGTCTTTTAGGACCATGTGTACAGTCTTGTAGGACCATGTCTACAAACTTGTAGGATCATGTGTACAATCTTGTAGGAACATGTGTACAATATTGTAGGACCATGTGTACATTCTTGTACACATGTGTATAGTGTTGTACACATGCGAACAGTCTTGTAGGACCTTGTGTACAGTCCTGTAGGACCACGTGTATAGTCTTGTACACATGTGTACAATCTTGTAGGATCATATTTACAGTCATGTAGGTCCATGTGTACAGTCTTGTACACATGTGTACAATCTTGTACACATGCGTACAATCTTATAGGATCATGTGTATAGTCTTGGAGGAGCATGTGTACAGTCTTGTACACAGGCGTACAGTCTTGTAGGACCATGTGTACAATCTTCTACATATGTGTAAAATCTTATAGGAACATGTGTACAGTCTTGTAGGACCATGTGTATAGTCTTCTATGACCATGTGTACAACCTTGTACACATATGTAGAGTCTTGTACATAAGTGTACACTCTTCTGGGACCATGTGTACAATCTTGTAGGACCATGTGTACAGTCTTATACACATGTGTATAGTCTTGTAGGACCATGTGTACAGTCTTGTACACATATGTACACTCTTGTAAACATGTATACAATCTTGTAGGATCATGTGTACAGTCTTGTAAAACCATGTGTACAGTCTTGTATGCATGTGTACAGTCTTGTAGGACCATATGTATAGTCTTATAGGACCATGTGTATAGTCTAGTACACGTGTGAACAATCTTGTAGGACCATGTGTACAATCTTATAGGACCATGTGTACAGTCTTATACACATGTGTACCGTCTTGTATACATGTGTATAGTCTTGTAGGACAACGTGTACAATCTTATAGGACCATATGTATAATCTTGTACACATGTGTACAGTCTTGTAGGACCATGTGTACAGTCATGTACACATGTGAGCAGTCTTGTACACATGTGAGCAGTCTCGTAGGACCTTGTGTACTATCTTGTACACATATGCAGAGTCTTGTAGGACCATGTTTACAGTCTTGTAGGTCCGTGTGTACAGTTTTGTACACATGTGTACAATCTTATACACATGGGTACAATCTTGTACAAATGCTTATAATCTTGTAGGACCACATGTACAGTCTTGGAGGAACATGTGCACAGTCTTGTACACATGTGTACAGTCTTGTAGGACCACGTGTACAGTCTTCTACATATGTGTACAGTCTTGTAGGACCATGTGTACAGTCTTCTATGACCATGTGTATAGTCTTGTACACATATGTACAATCTTATACACGTGTACACTCTTTGAGACCATGTGTACAGTCTTGTAGGACCATGTGTCCATGTACACATGTGTACAGTCCTGTAGGACCATGTGTATAGTCTTATACATATATGTACACTCTTGTACACATGTACACAGTCTTGTAGGACCCTATATACAGTCTTGTAAGACCATGTGTATAGTCTTGTATGCATGTGTACAGTCTTGTAGGATTATGTGTACAGTCTTATAAGACCACGTGTACAGTCTTGTACACATGTGTACAATCTTGTAGGACCATGTGTACAGTCTTATAGGACCATGTGTATAGTGTTATACACATGTGTACTTCTTGTACACATGTGTACCGTCTTGTAGGACCATGTGTACAGTCTTGTTGGACCATGTGTACAGTCTTGTATGACCATATGTACAGTCTTGTACACATGTGTACAGACATGTAGGACCATGTGTACAATCTCGTTCACATGTTTATAGTCGTATAGGACCATGTTTACAGTCCTATAGGACTATGTGTACAATGTTGTATACATGTGTACCGTCTTGTAGGACCATGTGTATAGTCTTGTACACGTGTACAATCCTGTACACATATGTGAAGTCTTGTAGTACACGTATATAGTCTTGTACACATGTGCACTCTCTTGTAGGACCATGTGTACAATCTTGTTGGACTATGTGTCCAGTCTTGTAGGACCATGTGTACAGTCTTATACACATGTGTACAGTCTTGTAGAACTATATGTATAGTCTTGTACACATATGTACAGTCTCATACATATGTGTACAGTCTTGTAGGACTATGAGTACAGACTGCATGCATCTATACAGTCTTGTAGGACCATGTGTACAGTTTTGTAGGACCATATGTACAGTCTTGTAGGTCCATGTGTACAGTCTTGTACACACGTGTACAGCCTTGTTGGACCATGTGTTCAACCTTGCACACATGTGTACAGTTTTGTACACATGTGTACAGTCTTGTAGGACCATCTGTATAGTCTTGTAGGACCTTGTGTATAGTCTCGTAGAACCATGTGTACAGTCTTGTACACATGTCTACTGTCTCGTAAACATGTAAAACTATGTGCACAGTCTTCTAGGACCATGGGTACAGTATTATACACATGTGTACAGTCTTTTAGGACAATGTGTACAGTCTTGTATACATATGTATAGTCTTGTACACATGTGTACAGTTTTGTAGGATCATGTGTACAGGATTGTAGGACTATGTGTACAGACTTGAACACATGTGTATAGTTTTGTAGGACCACGTGCAAAGTCTTGTACACATGTGTATAGTCTTGTAGGACCATGTGTATAGTTTTGTACGGCCATATATATAATCTTGTATACATGTGCCTAGACGTCGAGGTCCTTGCCGCCTCCTCCTGGAGATGCTTTGATCGAGTCTCACAAGGTTAAGTGCCGCACACTCATTGCGGCCGTTGAACAGCAGACAAAGAGGCGTTTGGAAGAGAAACAGGCCGAGCTGGATGCCGCCTAAATTATTAGCGCAGAGCTAGAAGAGAGGCTCTGGACGTCTCCCATGGAGGCCCTAGGATTTGCTGCTCCCGGTTCTACCCGGAGCACGCTACTCGGTACTTAGATTAGTGCCGCGTGGTGACTGCAGTTAATTAAATCCACTGATGCTAATTTGTTGATACACGTGTAAGAGGATGTTACTAGGAGTAGCATACACCCTCTAAAAATTGGGTGCAGCAAATCTGCGCTCCGAGCCAGGCCTGGCTTGACACCGTCAAGAAAAGCGAGACCCTCGTGACTGGACTCCGCCGTGTTGGAAAAGGATTGGGGCTAACGGTCAAAAGAGACGCTGATCCTGGGTGTGGGTTGGGTTATGGCTGGGGGTGTGGGGCTGGCGTTGTTAAAAGTTTCTGTAATTCGATTAGTAGGAGTAAAATAATCTAAAATGTATGGCCAAGGCACAATCACACTCCATGCCTTGGCAAAGATGCACCAATACGTCAAACCCGTGTATAAGTTATATATAAAGCATGTAAGAGAACAAATCTGAAATAGTATGGGCAAACACGAACACTTAAATTCAAAATATATGGTTGTGTAATAGGTACCAACAACTAGAATAAACCATTTCATTTAGAGAACACTAGTCTACTCAATCAAACATGCAATCTATGAGAGGTAAGACATTTTAATAATTTGTAGTAAGCTTTCATATAATATTGGGATCAAAGCATCCAAATAAAGGTGAAAAGAATCATCATAAAAGGAATAAAAGCTTTCATTGTACATTATAGGTCAATAAATATATCATTAATGTTAACCAGGATAATTCAAAAGCAATAGCAAAATTATGATACTACCTCATCATAGGATACATTATCATAGCAGCGATGAAATTTCATAATTAAAATAAGTATTAACAACACACCTCATGCTCACACGTTAGAGTCATGTAGTGTACTCAAAATTTGAGTCAAAATTTAGTCCATAATTAGGAATATATTTATAAATTGTTCCTCTTCAAACACCCTTCTCTTTTTCCTTTGCCATATAATTCGGTGTGATTTGCCTCCATTTTTTTTACCTATATAGTTACTTCTATCCATTTAAACTTTATGGCAATCTAGTCCCACATTTGAGATTCCTTTTCATACTCTGCTTATTTATCAATCATGTTGAAGTCATTTAGTTTGCTTTTGAGTTTAAGTTGGATACATAAATTATGTTTGATGTAACAACTAATTTATTTAGAAATCAATATTACATGTTTATTAGACTGAAACAAATAGATTTTTAGTTATCTAATGTGAAGAAATAGTTTGGTCAAAAAGTATTAACATAGAGAGGTAGTATTTTTTATATGTAGACTAATTGAAACTAGAGCCATGATCAATGTTTAGAGCGTATGGATTTGTACCTTTTTGGTTACGAAATTAGGAAGAAATCCAAATAAACCATCATGATCATTGACTAACCATAGGATTTATTTCTCAAAGTCACACGCGACAGTGCTGCAGGCCTGTAGCCGGCAAAGGCAACCGTGCCAAAAATAGGAAAAGAGTTTCTATCCTTACTTGTAATGCATTAGCTTATTTTATCTCCTCTTCTTTAGATTTGCTACTCCTATGTAAACACGGAATATACTACATTTTTATTCATCTTTCAATATATCTGTAATGCAATTAAAATTAACTTTAGGATTTGCTATTTTGGTGTGAACACGAAGTAGCTTATATCCTTATCAGATTAAGGTCATGTGTCGTGTTTATTTAATCCTAGCTAATAGCTTTAATTGCATTCTTATATGTCAAAAGGATAAAAGAAGGTGTAACCTACTTGGTATTCATACACGAGCAGTAAATCTAAAGGAGAGCCAACGCATGCCTACACCTCAATTTGAAATTTCACATTAGTAGGGAGTATAAGCTACTCCATGTTCACATAGAACTAGCACTCCCCTTGGCTTAGAATTCTCATATACATTGGTCGTTTGAGACAACAAAGGGCAATAGATATGGTCTAAAGGCTCCTTTTGGGCCTATCAACTCGCCATTATATGCTTGATGCCTTATCGCTCCCAGACATACCCGAAGTGCCCGTACCAAATCCGCCCGCGCCAACCTCTCTCACCTCCGCCTGAAGCCTTAGGACTCCGGCAGCAACTAGTCTGAGAACGACAACGTCCATGTCACACTGCAACCATCCAGATCCAGCCGCTACTTCTTGGCTTCTTCACTACAACGAATCTCTAAAACCATAAAGGAACTGATGCGACCTCCAAAATCCAGCGATCAACACTGTGGTTACCAGTTAGCTAGAATCCAAAGTGTCGCCACCTTCTATGCCTGCAATAAGGATTACAGAAGCAAAATAAAGAAGAAAAACCTCCATTTCTATGGCTACTGATCATGGTTCCAACTACTACGACGATGACTACAGTAAGTCAGTGGGCTACTGTCAATTCCTTGAGTAGAAAACACGGTCTCCTAGTCCCCGGTAAAGACATCCTGATTGAAGGTTCCTACTCTACAGATCCATCCAACGTTAATCCCCATGGATTACAGTAGCTCTGGTCGTCACCTTGATAGACCTGCTACATTTACCAACCAGGAGCACCACCAGGATAATCTATCAGTAAGATTGGCGCAACCTTTCTCACAAGGGTTCTTCAAGGTTTGGTCTGTACTGATCTCGGTGATCAGCAAGACTCCCACACCTGTAGGTAAGTAGTTCTCCGCATTTAATTTCGATTTTAGATAAGCAATTACTAATGTTTTATTTGACAGTAGCCTAAAAGACAATCTGAATATTTGACCTAATCATAATATTAACAAAATTATTGATTTCCATGTGTGTATATAATGTGATTTATATTCGAACCCTGTAATATCAGAAGATTCAGATCTCAGAAAACCTGCTAATAAGACGATCTAGATAGCAATCAAGATAATATGAACGGTAAGAGCACCTAGTCGATTAACCTGGCCATATATTCGGTGACGGGCCACAAGTATTAATGGATCAGATGTTGCGGGTGCAGAGACGGGTACAAACATTGAGTGTAGAAGATGTGAGTCCGTGGTAATGGTACATATACATTTATTAGTTTATGAGTACTAGTACAGTATGAAATTCAATTACATTCTTCAATTATTTATATTTTAGCAAACTAATGATCATATATCAAACACGACTATATTTACCTCCCTGCCTCCTAGCTCTAGTTAGGTCTCGTGATTGGGATGACAGTGGCTTCCCTCACCCGGACGACCTTGTAGGTGCCTGCTACTATCCGGTGGAGGCCTGCTGACAAAGATTTCCATTCTCTACCCAGAGTAGAGTAGAAATAACAAAGTAATGCAGGGAGCTAAACATAACTGACAAAAGGGAAGACTATGGATTTGACGGATGGAACTGTCACTAGTAGGAAGGGGGACCAAAACTGACGTATCGTTTCAGTAAAAAATCAGGTTCTAAAATGATCGATGTACTAGTGTGTCGGTTTATAAGTAGAAAAAAAATTAATCTTTCCCGGCTCTCCTACCGCGCTAATGGCTCCTTTTGGCCAAAAGACTGCGTCCAACGGACTCCACCCAATCGTTTCGGCTGCCTTTTCCTCCGCTAAACGTTTTTCTCTCCATCCCCAATTCTCTCTCCGTCCGCCAACAACCTCCGCAAAACCCTTTCGTCCCGCCGTCCGCCCGTGGTGCCACTGTCGGTGTGGGCGTCACCCATGTTGGTAGCGGAGGCTGCATCGTTTGCAGTGGTGGGCTCTTGCAAGACCGGTGGTGATCGCGCGCTTGGTGGAGGGCGTCCCCCAACAGGGCATCCAACAGGCCGCCGTTTCCGTGGCCCCAGCGTTCGGCGGTGCCATCATCAGGCTGCGTTGGCGGGAACGTGTTGGTGGTGCTGTGCAGCAGGAGCGTTGGGTAGAGCGTTAAGGAGGAAGACGAAGGTTAAGGAAGGAAAAGAAGAGGGAAACGGTCGGGGCATTGGGTAGAGCGGCCGACGGCCGCCTGTGGCGCAAGGCGCTTGTCAAAGGGAGAGATCGACCAGGGTTAAGATTATTTTTATCTCAATATCCTTCCAGCATTAAGATTCAACGGTGAAACTCTCTTCTGGCCTCGCGCTCGCTGTTGCTGGTGCCCAATTCTTTGATAGCTTCTTGTCGTTCGTTGGCCGAAGTTCTTCGGACTCTTACTGCAAGGGCCTTTATTTCGTTAGTCTACTGTGGTGTTAGTCTAAGGGCTCTCATCTATCCTAGTACGATCAATCGACCTTCATTTAGTTTGCGCTTCAAAGTTTTGGCCCCCAACCGGTACGTCTTCTGTTTCGATGCTATGCACACTGAAAAATACTGCTATAACTGTAATTATGTAGCATTTCACACCCAATGCCCCTTATTTCTCATATAGTCAGGTTGCCTATGTCAACAGATGCCTTTTTCTTCTAGAATGTTGTCTCTAATTTTGTTCTTTTCTTTAGATATTAGTTTCTAGCTTGTCTCTCAATTTTAACTTCTTTCATTTTTATGTGTTGCCACCATTATATATCAATTTCAAAGACCAGATTTTTTTTTCATGACGTTGGACTCTTGAATACTTTGTAGAAATTAACAATTAGATTACCACTTTGACATAATTATTTTTTATATTGAAACATCTAATATAACAAATTATAACTCCCTCATCTAATAGGATATTAGGACACTGAATTTAGAATTCAATATATAAGGAGAGACACGTCTTAATTCAATGAAGAAAATATATTTAATGTTGAATCATTTCAACATCTTTCGCTCATTATTAAATTTTTAAAAATTATTTTACTATACTATTAGATACAAAAACTATATTTGGAAGTACATGACGTAGTTATTACATGTTCTAGAAAATAATGACATCCATTTTGTTCAGATTTATGATATTTATATCATATTTGAAAGTGCATAGATCTTTGTAATAATAAATTCCATACACTATTTATTTAAAAGAATAGACAATTCTAGTGTTAGCTTCTTATGTTGAGGTTACCTTCTGTACTAACAAATTTTAGATTAATCAATTTATATTGTAATTTTTGTTAGTTGGCCTTGATTGTCTTTAACATAATTTTTTAATTATCATTTGAAGGTTTGGTGACAATGAGAAATCAATTTATCCAAGATAAGAGTTGGATGTATAGATGCAACTCTAAGTTTGAACGACTAAATGATTTACATTTCTGTGAAGGTGTGGAGTTTTTTCTAGAATTGATATTTAAAGATAACATGAACTCTGAGAAATTATTCCCTTGCAAAAGTTGTGAGAACACAATTTATCAACGTTTAGACATCATTCGGCATCATATATTGTGCAATGGCTTCTTTGAACAATATACAACATGGAAATATCATGGGGAGAATTTTGATAGACATATAGTTGGGAATATGAACAATATAGATATGTTGAATGTGTTAAATGATGTAATGGGTAATTATGTAGAGGATAATCAAGATGATGAATCCACAGAGAAGAAACAACATCATGATGAACCCATAAAAAACTTAGAAGAGATGATGCGAGATGCAAATACTCCTTTATATCCTAATTGTTCAGTTTCCAAGTTTGATGCTATTCTTGCTCTATGGAAGATGAAATGTGATAATAAATGGAGTAAGAATGGTGCTTGCGATGTTTTGGACTTTGTTCAAAAAATTCTCCCTCCAAACAACACACTTCCAAAACAATGGGATCAATGTAAAAGGGTAATGAGAAACTTAGGCCTCAAATGTAATAAGATCCATGCTTTCTCTAATGATTGCTTGTTATTCTATGGGGAAAATGAACATTTAAATCACTGTCCAAAATGCAATAAGTCTAGATGGATTTGTTCTGCTGAAAAGAAAAATAAAATACCAGCAAAGCTTGTCCGCTATTTTCCTCTGATTCCGAGATTGATGAGGTTGTACATGTGTAATGCTACTTCTACTCTCATGACATGGCACAAGAAAGCTCCACCTAGTAAGATGGGTGAAATGAGTCATCCTAGGGATTCTGAAGCATGGAGACATTTTGATAATACACATCCGATGTTTAGTAATGAAGCACGTAATGTGCGACTGGGGCTAGCAGCTGATGGTTTTAATCCTTTTAACATGTCTAAGGGTACTAACTATTCAATATGGCCAGTGATTCTAATGGTATACAATCTTCCTCCCTGGTTTTCCTTGGATCAATCTTACTTTTTGTTGACACTTTTGATTGATGGTCCCAAAATGCCAAGGGATATTGATATATATCTTCGGCCTTTAGTTGATGAGCTAAAAATATTATGGGTTGATGGGATAAAAACCTATGATGCTTCTACTGGTGAAAACTTCATCATGCGTGCATCCTTGTTATGGACTATTAGTGACTTCCCAGCATATGCCATGTTATCTGGATGGAGCACAAAAGGGTACAAAGCATGCCCTTTATGCCATGTTCATAGTGGGTCTCTTTACCTTCCAGCCAGTAAGAAGGTTGCCTATCTAAGGCATCACCGCTTCTTACAAATTAATCATCCATGGCGTAAAGATGTAAAGAATTTTGATGGCAATGTTGAGCTTGAGACTCCCCCAAAACCTTTAAGTGGCGAAGAGGTAGAAACTTATTTACATGATTATGATCATGTAGCATTTGCAAAAATTGGATGGAAAAAGAAAAGTATCTTTTTTGAGCTTCCTTATTGGAAGACATTGTTGATACGTCACAATTTGGATGTAATGCTTATTGAAAAAAATATTTGTGAAAATATTTTAGATTGGCTACTAGAGCAAGATGGAAAAACCAGAGACATAAAATCAAGGTTAGATTTGGAGGCATTTGAAATAAGAAGACCATTGTGGATTAAGTCCTTAAAAAACACTAAAAAGTCAGCTCTTCCTCGTGCATCTTACAACATGACAAATGAAGAAAAAGATTCTTTTCTTAAAGTCTTAAAGGATTTAAAATTACCTTATGGTTTCTCCTCAAACATCTCAAAAAAAATTATTCTATCAGATAGGAAGATTGGTGTTTTAAAAAGTCACGATCACCACATACTTATGCAACAACTTTTGTCTTTGGCATTGAGAACAATAACATCTAGATATGTTGCAATTGCAATTAGTGAATTGGCCTCATTTTTCAAGGAAATATGTAATAAGGTCATTGATGTTGGCAAGATGGAGAAACTAGAGAAACAAATTCCAGTGACTCTATGCAAGCTCGAGAGAATCTTTCCTCCGGCATTCTTTGATGTAAGTGTACACTTGGCAGTTCATTTGGCTACTGAAGCTAAAATAGTAGGTTCTGTCTATTTTAGATGGATGTATCCGGTAGAACGATATTTATTTCGACTCAAGAATTACATTCGTAATAGACATAGACCTGAGGGTTCTATTGCTGAAGCCTATCTAATGGAGGAAGCTGTGACATTTTGTTCTCGATTTAAGGATAATACCATCCCAAAGCTTGATAGCACAAAGAAATATGTAGAAGGACCAATTGGTGTTGGGGTGGAGTGCTTACTTTCTGAAGATGAGATATTGCAAGCACATCATTTTGTATTATTCAATACAAATGAAGTACAACCATATTTGAGGTATGTGTAACCCTCATACGTGTTCATATCATTTTTTGCAAATTATAAGAAACTAAGCCTAACTTGTTGACATGTAGAATGCATTAAAGATTTTTACAAGCATGCCAGCCTAATTGGACTGAATCACAACTTCAAGAGGAACAACACAATAATTTTGTCCATTGGCTGAAACAACATGTGAGCCATTTCATATATTTTAAAATCCAATTCCTAATATTTTCTCTTAACAATGTGTATTTTTCCAGATTTTGTCATTAGATGAATTCAATGAGGTATCAGAAGATGTAAAATGCTTATCTTATGGTCCTAAAGTTGGAATACGTTTATACAAAGGATATTTCATTAACGGTTATAAATTTGAAGTGAAAGAAAGGGAAAGTAGGAGAGTCACACAAAATAGTGGTGTAATGACTATTGGGGATGATGGGAGCATATTTTATGGTTCTCTTGTATACATCATAGAGGTTGCATACTCTAATAATATTATCTTACATCTATTTAAATTTACATAGTATGCCACAAACAATGGCTGCCAAGAGGACGAGTTCAATTACACTATGATTGATACTAGTCAAAGAAGCTATGAAGATGAGCCATTCATTTTTCCATCACTAGCACAACAAGTGTACTATTCAATTGATCCAGAGTTTCCTGATTGGAGTGTTGTTTGTCATTGGAGGCCTAGGCATACGTATGGTACTCCCAATTTCTCAGCAACTAATGAAGATGAGAAAATTTTCATTACAAATATTGATGTTGTTGGTGTTAGTGATCACATGAATCACACCAACAATAATGAATCGTGGACTAGATCAGATATGACCGACAATATACTGGTAGATACCTCCTTAGTAAATAAATCAAGAAAAAGGTTAAAAAGGAAAAGTACTTAAGGTATAATATGAATCTTTCTATTTCTACCAGTGATTCACTTACTTTATATATTTAATACTTATCATATCTAATTTTTACTAGTATTGCAGGAACATGGGTCGTATAGGAAAAACAAGACCACTCCATTCAGTTCTACAATCATGTCCACCAAATGATGAAAATCATACTAATGAGAATGATAGAAATACTTCCCATGGAATGTTTTAATAATCACAATTGTTTATTTTTTATATAAATGAAATAGTGAAAAATAGTTGAAACTTCACTATGGTGTTTAGGTTATCAGTCTAGTTCATCTATCAATCTTAGTGAGCCATTGTGTAACCTTTCAGGTATGTTTGTGAACTATCTATATTTTCATTAATTTTTTTCTTGGTAAGTTTTAGATTATTTTTTGTGTTCATAGGAATCAAGCCTCCTCGTAAAGAGAAGTTGAAAGAAGCAACCCAAATGGAACATGTAGAACCAGCATCAAATCATAAGAATGCTGAAAAAATGTCCATTGGTGTTGCATGTTTTGAGGATTTCATACCTCCCTCAGGTAATTTCTCTTTGATTATTTTTCTACTACATGAAGTTCTTGATCAAATTTTCTTTCCATTTCTTATAGTTGCTCAAACAATAAGTTATTTGTTTTTCTTTTTCAATTTCTAGATATTTATAGAGAACCATTCACAAAGTTTCTTCAATTTGTGGAGAAAGAACATCAAAAAATATCTCAAGGTGCATTTGCACAATGGCTTGTGGAACAATTCCTTCATACTTCTCAGGATACTATGGCTGCAATGACCCCAGAACTAGTTAGAAAATCATTGGGTACTACCACAAAATTCATGATGTATTAGGCCTCTTTCTATTTTAGATCTACTATTGAATATGATTTCTTCTTGCAGATGAGCACCGACCAATTGTAGAAAATAGAAGTACTTTGAATGACAAACAACATTTGTCAAGTGACCTAAACAATAAAGTTGGAAATATATTTGGTATAACAGTAGTTTATATTGTTTGTCATGTTGTAGTCTTCATGAAATTCAAAAATTAAAACAATGTGAGTTGGTAATTATAACATTGACTTTTGTTTGTAGATCTCTCTAGGGATACAAGAGAAAATAATTTTGGATTTTTTGAAAATGAGTATCGCCCAGTTCCACACAACTTACACATGAACTCAACTGAAAGAAATGGGAATAGAACTGGTTTGGGTTCTTTTTCTACAATTATATGAAATTTTTAATGAATTTTGCCCTGTTGTTTCTTATAACCTAAATTTTTTCTTGTAGGGGATCATCGGCCAACTTCACATGACACAAGGGGGGTATGTGGTGAATATCATTCCCTTGGTTCTAGAAATGATGAAGCTGCAACCAGATCTGGTAAATAAATATAGGTTTATAGAATATTAAGATGTGTTCATTTGTAATAATATACTCTTTCAACTAAACAAAAAAATTAACTTCCATGTAGATGCCTCCACAATGGTTGGGGAACATATTCCACAAAGAAATGAGGGACAACATGATGTTCATTCAACAAGACTCACTCCAACTCAACCAACTGAAAGAATGACTACACGATCATTGGGTATACATATTCCTTAACATATCTTTGTTGTCTCAACACATTGAATGATGCTTAAGTCTTTTATGTAGTTATTGTAGTTCATAATGAATTTTTCCATAGAAGATGCAAACAGATATGGTAAATAAATATAGGTTTATAGAATATTAAGATGTGTTCATTTGTAATAATATACTCTTTCAACTAAATAAAAAAATTAACTTCCATGCAGATGCCTCCACAATGGTTGGGGAACATATTCCACAAAGAAATGAGGGACAACATGATGTTCATTCAACAAGACTCACTCCAACTCAACCAACTGAAAGAATGACTACACGATCATTGGGTATACATATTCCTTAACATATCTTTGTTGTCTCAATACATTGAATGATGCTTAAGTCTTTTATGTAGTTATTGTAGTTCATAATGAATTTTTCCTTAGAAGCTGCAAATAGATCTGGTAAATAAATATAGGTTTATAGAATATTAAGATGTGTTCATTTGTAATAATATACTCTTTCAACTAAATAAAAAAATTAACTTCCATGCAGATGCCTCCACAATGGTTGGGGAACATATTCCACAAATAAATGAGGGACAACATGATGTTCATTCAACAAGACTCACTCCAACTCAACCAACTGAAAGAATGACTACACGATCATTGGGTATACATATTCCTTAACATATCTTTGTTGTCTTAATACATTGAATGATGTTGAAGTCTTTTATGTAGTTATTGTAGTTCATAATGAATTTTTCCTTAACATATCTTTGTTGTCTTTTTTTTATTATTGCAGCTGCAGCTCATAATGAAATAATTATTCCTAAGAAGCGTCATAGAGGATCAACTAAGTTAAGTTCATGTCGTCCTAAAAAAGGAGAAGTGCACAAGTGTTTCTTTCATCGCGGTGCTCCAATAGGTGATGAGGCAAAGAAGCTGACCAATTATCTTGGGGTGTATGCAAAGAATGGCATGATATTTCCACTACATAAAGAATGGGACAAAGAACATGTATTAGGATTTGAGAGAACCATGGATGATTTGATGGTATGTATTCCATATCTAGTGATCCTCTTATTTTGAAATTTATTTTAATTATTAAAATTATCATTATGTTTTATAGAAGGACTTCAAGTTTTTCATGTTAGATGGAGATTCAGAGGTCATCAAGGAAGGTGTTGAATATCCCGTTGCAAACATGAAAGAAGTGGTGCATTGGTGCTATGCAATAATACAAAAGAAAGTCAGATCATGGAGAAGTGAACTCAAGGGGAGAATAAGTGACCCTGAGCATCCCAGTCAAAAATCTCTTGATAGTAGGGTCTCTGATGATGAAATGGGAAAAGTTGTTGGAGTATTGGAATTCACCAACAAAATCGGTTAGTGTTGTGGATATATATCATCCTTTTTCAAATAAGTATATATTTGATTTAAAATATAGTTTAAAACTCCTAAATGTAGAATGAGTGTGCAAGAAATAAGACTAGTCGTGGAGCCCCTCGTCCAACTCATACTACCGGGGAAAAATCATATGCACGATGATATTATGAAATGGTACATACATTTGCATTATTTTCAGCCTAATTAGTTTTCCTTACTTCTAGATTGTATTTTATATTTTTGGATGTCTTTTAGGTTGAAAAAAATATTATATCAGCTGATTATGAAGCATATCTCAAATATCATCAAGACAAAAAAGGTCGTTATCCCAATGAATACACCAAGCGGAAATGTGTAAGCTTTTGAAACATTGACATAGTTATTTCTATATAGTGTATGATTTATGTAACATTATATTTCATACAGTAACAAGTTGCTAGTAAATGTGTTGAACGACAACTTGAAAAGTCAAAGGATCAACTACTTTTTGGTAAGGTACTTGATGATACATTTGGTCCACACACTGGTGGATATGAGAGGGGCTACGACAGTGGGATTTCAAGACGAAGATTGAAGGAAGCTTGTCTACAACACATAAAGATGCAACCATACTTTAAGCAACAATCTCAAATAGAGAATCTACAAGTAGAAATTTCACTCTTAAGAGAACAAGTACACCAAGTAATATTTACTTACTTATATTTCTTATTTTATCAATATGATATGGATTTTAGATAATTTCATCTCATTTATCAGCTAAAGCAAGGGGGAAAAAATAATTCACCTCATCATTTGCAAACGTCAAGTAGTCATAATGGTAGTCAGGTAAATTAATCAATCCACAATTATATTAAATAAAGACTAGTCATAATTTATGTGCTTGCATATAATAAAATTATTTATCTTGGTAGGAATACATCTCGTCACCTCTATCTCATAATTTTGAGACATAGGTGGTGGTCATGAAGATCATGCTCTTTTTTGTGAACTACAACTCAGGATTCTATTAGTGATATTGGTGAGTTAAGTTACACAATATGTTCTATTTGTCAAACTACATTTTATATTAATGTTGTTGTGATTATTTTATAATATGATAGTTCATTCAATTGATTAATTTGATTCACCTTTGATGAGAATTCTGACAATTCCTGTGGAACTTCTGCAACCCATCCAGTTAAAAAACCTAAGCAGTTTTTCTATAATGAAAATGTCAAGTTGATGATGAGTCATCCAATGGAGATTCATTGCAAATGAGAAGTTGTATGCACGAGCTCAAAGTCGCATCTTTCTCATGTAGCGTATGAGTAAATCAAATGAGCAGAACGTGAACTGAATGCAGCTTCCAAACCATGCCAAATATATGTGGTGCAATAATTTTTAATCTTCTGACATTCTGATGTTTACACGTAGCCTTACTACAATGATAGAAGTAAAGAATCGAACATCCAACCTGACCCAAAGACTAAGACCTAGATGTTTTTGATGTCTCAAGCTGTGAAGACAAGAGTTTTTCCCGCTAGAAAAAAGCTTGCTATTCCGAAGAAAGCTTAAAGATAATTATATGCAAGTTTCTATATTGTGTATCTCCTCCTGCCAAATTTGGTGTAGCTTTGTGTGCTGGGTAAAGTTTCTTTTAAATACTACAGTATTGTGCACAAGTTCATATATGGATATTCGCTCATTTTTAGTAAGAGACAAACTTGATCTTCTATTCATTACGTAACCCATTTCTATAAGTTCCTTGGTTGGCATTTATTTACATCTCAAGATTCGTTGGTGCTACTTGTTAAGCTCTAATAAAATAAGATATTGATCATTCTGCAATAGTATCACATTGCTTGTAGTAGGTTCTCACATCAGTTGTTTTGTAATTTTAGCCAAATTCTCTCATGTCTTTACAAATGTTGTTCTCTTATTTAGGTTCCTAGATGATAACACTGGCGTCGATCCGTAAAGCTATGATCTACCTTTTTAAATGGCTTATGTACTATTGATATAGTGGTCATTGGTTTTATTAATAGATAAAAGTGGTAAAAGAGCATCGGTGGGATATGCCTTCTTCATCGTACAATGGAATTCATCTAATTACAGTATCAATATGATAGTTGTCTGAATGTAGTATGTATATTGTTGTCTCAATCGTTTGTTTCTGTAATTTGCAGGTATGATATGCCTTCCATTGTAAGGTTTCTGTATTGTTGTTACCGAAGAATGTTACACCCAATCTGAACAAGTTCTCCTAGAAGTTTTCAATTTTTTTGAGTGTGTGAGAAATGGAGGATATTTTGTCATTTGTACCGGAAACAAGATGTTTCTACTGTGATGGATGTCATTCCTGTTTTGACATGCACAACAATTATCAATTTGGCTTGTTCGTTTGGTTTCAAACAATGATTTGAAGACTTGTTCAAATGTTAAATGGATTGTATCGAACATGTCTTTGACCTTAATGGAATCTATTATCTAGATGGCATGGTGTAACATCTAATGAAGCTCATTTATTAGCCGAAATGAATGTTTATGTTGTTTACTGCTCCATCTTTTGGTACCTGGATAAAATACTGTTCCTTAGTAATTATTTCATTTGTTGCTGTAGAAATTATTATCGTGAGCCTTTATATCTGAAATAGCTGCTACTGAAATAGCTGCTACTAAAATAGTTGCTACTGAAAAAGCTGCTACTGAAATAGCTGCTACTAAAATAGCTGCTATTGAAATAGTTACTACTGAAATAGCTGCTACTAAAATATAGTTTCTACTAAATTAGCAATACATAACACGTTGCAGACATATTATTTGCTCATATCTTATCATCGCAATTGATACATTTTAAATAAATGCTCCTGCATTAGGTTCTATAGAAACATAATGTTGAGCTACTGCAACGTATTAGTTGTTGTTGCCATAAGCAATTGCTGTTGTATTCCTATTCTTGATCGGTTAATGTGTGGGCCACACTGTCATATAATCTGACATACATATATGTTATATCATGTGGGTAGTTAGCTGCAGTTGGTACGATCCTAAACTGACTTCTATAGTAGTCCGAAATTAATATGTGTGTCGGTTAATAAAGATTTTTGACTTCTACCCAGAGGATACGCATAATCCGACATACATCATAAATTTGACTTGTATATATGTCTGATTATAGAGAAATCTGATGTATTAGTAAGTCATATTTGCCTAGCTTTCTACTAGTGTGTGACGATAAATGAAGATAAAGCTGAGCTAGCGCTGGCAGCTAAACTACTAATGAATAGAGCCTTCAACTTCATGGCACTGTAAGAGCAGCTCTGAGGCATGCTTGGAATCTGTGAGGAAAGTAACTTTCAAGATGATCAAACATAATATCATTCGGATTGAGTTCGAGCAAAGGCATGACAGAAAGAAAGTTTTAAATGGGAGTTCATGGAATTTCAACATCAAAATCCTTTTGATGAAGGACATAAAATAGGGGAATCAACCTTCTAAGATGAAGATCAAAGAGGGCCCTCTTTGGGTGCGCTGGCTTCTATAATATACCACTGGGCTATAGATTTGACAAAGCTTTCAGGAAGATAGATGAAAAAATTGTACCCGTGATGGAGACAGAGCCAGAAATGACTGAATGGGCAAGGGTCGCCTTAAAGAGCTCACTCGTCCTTAACATTAGCAATCCCTTGAAAACAACACATAAGATGACGAGTAAAGATGCAACGATGGTGGAGATCAAATTAAGATATTAGAAGCTACCTCATTTGTGTTTTCTGGGCAGGTGTATGCCATACTACGAGCAATCGCCCGAGAAAAGATGAACTGGAATAAGACAAAGAAGTGGGGTGGTTGGGTCAGAGCTTTGTTAAACAATGAAGGACACATTGGAAACAAAGACAACGATTACCCACGAGGGACCAACATGCAAGTGACAAACAAAATGCATGTACACAACACTGTTGATAATATAGGTTTACGTCGTTCATGCAACAGCGACAGGTGCAATATAATTAACAGTTCAGGCAGATCCAAAATAAGATTCGAAGAACAAGCAGTGCAGGAGAACAAAAATAAGAGTTAGATTCGCAAACCAGATCGTTCGTTGAGAAACGAACGTGTTACTTAAAGAAATCAGTGCCCGGCTATCCTCACGGAAAGGCACTGTTCTCCCAGTCTTGATCTGCACGAACCTGGTTGTTGCACGTCTTGCTCGCGCACGTCGCACTGCTATCAGTGCAGCACAGCCACCGCAGGTACCACCGCCGGACAGCTGCGTCTGAAGGGAAGGATGAGTCTTGCTTCGCACAGGAGGACAACTCCGCAAAGCAACTCTGGGGACGACGACTCTCACACTCAGGATTAGGGCTCATAAAACACACGGCGGCAGAAAACTGTTTTTGGTGTGTTTAACCCTAATGACCGGAGTCATATAAATAGTCACGCACGTCCCTAACCCTAATCCCAGTTAGACGCAACACTCGGTTGCTCTCGTACACAATACGGAATAATCCGTAAAAGAGAAACACTTTCCAATTAGGATTATCAAACAAATCCAAATAGGAAAGAAACAATTAATTACACGAGTAATTAATTACTTAGTTTTATTCTAGTGCAAAAAGAAGACGGAAGACATTCTCCACAAGCCACAAGCCACAAGCCGCAAGCCGCAAGCCCGGCCCGGCCAGGCCACGCCATGCGAGGCGCGCGCGCGCATGCGTGCGTTGTGATGTGGAAATCCCACTCACCAAGGAGGTAAGCATACCTCCCTCCTAGGACCCCCTTGGACACTAGTGTCCCATGTGATCCTACATATGAGGACCACAAAAGTTCTAGGTGTGAGCAATATGGGATAAAACTTCTTTGCCATTTGCACTAGAGACAAACTACCTTTCTCACATGTACTTGCTGCACTACATTGGGCTTAACCCATGCTAAATAAGTGATTACCACAATAGCCTAGCTACAGTAACGAGCTGCTACAGTAACTCACTAATAGCTACAGTAGCTACAGTAACTAATAACTAACATAATCACAGCTATCTAACAATCCCCCATAAAGTCCAATGTGTAGTGTGCTCTACCATTCAGTCCTCCATATTGTGCTTTCAGCAGATACCTTTCGGTTTGAATCTACCTGAGTTATCCAACTGTGACTCCCGTAGGAACTAGGTGAACGAAAGTCTTGAACCTGAACCTTGGGTACAAGAGTATAGGTTGGTAACAACACAATAAAGACATGGTAGTAAAGAAAAACAATGCATTAAGGCCATGCATACAAAATTTTATATCATGATTGATAACAGAGAACAACCCAATTCTCCTGTTGCGGCCTACACAACATCAATCACTTAGCTGGAGTCTCCAAGGATATACTGCTAACATCATGTCCTAAGACTTGACACCATTAAGAGACTACTCTCTTACTAACTTGCAGTCATGACACTAACAGGTTTCCCAGGGGATAGACACACAGATGCAAGAAGCATCAAACTAGAATACATAGTGTCATCTAATTCACCCGACAGCTTGTTATTACCACATTGAACCCAATTTGTGGGATCTCCACTCTTTTGGGTTGGGTTGCTACTGCCTGCAAATCTATAGGGGTTTCAGTCCCATCCCCAACCTGGATTTTTCCACTAAAGCCAATGTAAGACCTTTAGTGAAAGGATCAGCTGTATTATCTTTGGTACCGACGTAGTCCACAGCCACGACCCCATTAGACACTAACTCCCTTACAGACTTGAGTCTGACTTGGATGTGTCTACGCTGTTTTTGATTGTACTTGGAACTCTTTATCTTAGCAATAGTTGTAGTGCTATCACAGTGAACTGAAATTGCAGGAAGCGGCTTCATTACCATAGGTAAACTAGACATAAGTCCATGTAGCCATTCAGCTTCCAATCTAGTTTCATCTAAAGCACACAACTCTGCTTCAAAAGTGGACCGAGACAATATGGTCTGTTTCTTAGACCTCCAGGAAACATCTCCTCCTCCCAACAGGAATATATATCCTGAGACACCATTACTCCCATAATTCATGGCAATCCAACTTGCATCACTATATCCTTTGACTACAGAAGGATGTTTACCATAATGCAGCCCAAGGGAACGTGTTCCCTTGATATACCTCAGAACTCTGTCAAGAGCTTCCCAATGGGTCTTGTCGGGACAACTGGTGTATCTACTTAACTTGTTCACGGCAAACACAATGTCTGGACGTGTACAGTTCATAAGATACATCAAACTTCCAATAATCTGAGAGTATCGTAATTGAGACAATGGAACCCCAGTCTCATTCTTGAACAAGGGTTTGGATGAATCATGTGGAGTCTTAACAGGTTTACGTGATGTGTACTCAAACCTCTCCAGTATCTTCTCAACATAATGAGACTGAGAGAGAGTTATACCATCAGTAGACCTTATGATTTTAAGCCCTAAAATCACATCAGCGACACCCATGTCTTTCATCTCAAACTTGCTACACAAGAATGACTTTGTCTCTTTTACTACTTTTATATCAGAACCAAAAAGCAAAATATCATCGACGTATAAGCATAACAAAATGAATCCATCATCGACAATCTTGCAGTAGAGACACTTATCAAATTCATTAGAAACAAAGCCAAACAATGATATCACAGAATCGAACTTCTCATGCCATTGCTTAGGGGCTTGTTTCAAGCCATATAATGACTTAACAAGTTTACACACTTTGGACTCATTCCCACGACCCACAAATCCCTCAGGTTGTTCCATATATATCTCTTCTTGAAGATCACCGTGTAAGAACGCGGTCTTCACATCCATCTGATGGATATAGAGGTTATAAATGGAAGCCAATGCTATAAGCACTCGGATTGTGGTCATACGGGAAACAGGTGAATAGGTATCAAAATAATCTATTCCTTCCCTTTGTGTGTAACCCTTAGCAACTAACCTAGCCTTATACTTATTGATTGTCCCGTCTGCATTAAGTTTCTTCTTAAAGATCCATTTGCAACCAACTGCAGAACAACCAGGAGGCAAATCCACCAATTCCCAAGTTCCATTCGAGAGAATTGATCGGATTTCATCATTAACGGCTTCTTTCCAAAACTTAGCTTCTGGAGATTCCATAGCTTGTTTGAAAGTAACAGGATCATCCTCAACATTGTAAGTGAGAAACTCATTTCCAAAGTCTTTGGATGTCCTAGGCCGTTTACTTCTCCTTGGTTCAACTATTTCTTTAAAATCATCAGATTCAGAAATAGCTTGTTCTGAGTCAACCCCCACATTTGTCATCCTTTCCACATGCTCGGGAATGGAACCTGTGGTAAATGAATCTTCTTGAGATACTTCATTGGGCACACCAGTTTTCATAGGAAACACATCCTCAAAGAATGTTGCATCACGTAATTCCACAATTGTATTGACCTCAATGCCAGAGATATCTGATTTTACAATCAAGAATCTAAAAGCATAGCTTGTCTCTACATAACCTAAGAATATGGCATCAACCGTTTTCGGTCCTAATTTCTTCCTTTTGTGTTCAGGGACAAGTACCTTAGCAAGGCACCCCCACACTCGAAGATATTTGAGACTCGATTTCCTCCCTCTCCACAACTCAAACAGACTACTCTCTGAATGTTTATGGGGAACTCTATTCAGAATATGGCAAGCCGTATTCAAAGCTTCCCCCCACATAAAGTTGGGTAATCCAGATGTTTGGAGTAAGGTATTTACCATATCTATTAAGGTTCGATTTTTACGTTCAGCTATCCCATTTGATTGTGGTGAATAAGGAGCAGTTACCTCATGAACTATACCATGTAATTGGCAAAATTCCAAAAACAAGTTCGAGGTATACTCTCCTCCCCTATCAGACCTTAATCGCTTAAGTACTTTACCGGTTTGAGTTTCAGCTTCTTTCTTATAAATTTGAAATTTATCTAATGCCTCATCTTTACTTCTAAGTAAAAAGACATAACAGTATCTACTCGCTTCGTCAATAAAAGTTATGAAATAATGCTTTTGATCCCTCGTAGCAACACCATTAAATTCGTAGATATCTGTATGCACTAAATCCAAAATTTCTGAATTCCTATTCACAGAATGAAAGGGCTTCCTAGGTAATTTAGCTTGTATACAGATTTCACATTTATTGTTGCTAATTTCAGATTTAGGGATCAAATCTAGATTCATCATACACTTCATTGAGGCAACATTAACATGTCCCAAACGTGAATGCCATACATCCGATGAAACAAGATTCATGCAAACAAAACTATAATCATTCAAATTTAATACGGAATTTGAAACAGGTTCAACATGAATCTTAAACAAGTTCTCCATATCACATAAGTACCCCTTGCCAAAAAACAAAGAATCACGAAGGCGTGTAATAATAGCCTTATTACATTTGCAGTCTACTCTATAACCTTCCCTAACTAATATGACGCCACTAAGGATATTGCGTCGAATGGTTGGAACATGTCTGACTTTGTTAAGAGTCAAAACCTTCACCGAAGGGAACTTCAAGTCCACTCGTCCTTCGCCTTTGACTTCTGCAGAGCTGGAGTCGCCCAAAGTCACGGAACGACCTCGAGAGGCCTGGTAAGACACAAACAGGGATTTATCAACACACACGTGTACATTAGCCCCAGTGTCAATTATCCAATAAAGTGGTTCAAAAATAGGAAGGATTTCAGGTTTAATAGACACGTACCCATCATTGAGGTTCAAGGATGAAGTCATCATGTTGACCACAGCCTCCTCAGTTGCAGATGCGGTAGCTTTCTTTGCCTTCTTATTAGGACAATCCTTGTTCCAGTGGCCAACCTGTCCACAAGTCCAACAAGGTTTGTTTTTCGGTTTCTTTTAGATCTTTGCCTTAGGTTTATGTGGATTCTTAGATTTCTTATCTTTGGTGTTTTTCGTAGAAGTAAAATTGACTGTTGGGTTTGCTTCAGTAGACACCTTGACCCCTTTCTCCTTTAAATGTTCTTCTTGTATATTAATATCCATCATTAATTCATCCATTGACTGTGTCCCTTTGCGATGCTTCAGGGTCATACCAAACGATTCCCATGACTTAGGGAATTTTTCAATGATAGACATAACAACGAATTTATCAGGAAACACCATATGGGCATCTGATAATTCATGAACCAGGAGTTGCAGATCATGGGTTTGATCCGAAACTGACTTACCCTCAACCATCTGAAACTTAAGAAATTTAGACACAGTATTTTTCAACACCTTGATTTTCAGTGCTAAAATTCTTAATCAACAAATTCCATAAAACCTTAGACGTAGTGACTGGCGGCTTTGAGTACGAATCATACAGTTTGTTATTTAAACCAAACAGAATCAACCCGCGGCACGTTTTGTCACCCTTCTTCCAATTAGCAATTATGGTTTCATTATCAGGAATTGATTCATCAGATATAGGTTCAGTTTCAGTTAGGTACTGATCAAAACCCACAATATTCAGCCAAATTTCCATACGACTCTGCCAACGGGCAAAGTTCGTGCCGGTAAATTTTTCAGGCATACTGCTTGTTTCGATTTTATTTCCCGAATCACCCTGACTGGCCATTGTTAATTAACGACAGAAATTGATTTCTTTCAGACTGTTGATAATATAGGTTTATGTCGTTCATGCAACAGCGACAGGTGCAATATAATTAACATTTCTGGCAGATCCAAAATAAGATTCGAAGAACAAGCAGTGCAGGAGAACAAAAATAAGAGTTAGATTCGCAAACCAGATCGTTCGTTGAGAAATGAACGTGTTACTTAAAGAAATCAGTGCCTATCTATCCTCACGGAAAGGCACTGTTCTCCCAGTCTTGATCTGCACGAACCTGGTTGTTGCACGTCTTGCTCGCGCACGTCACACTGCTACCAGTGCAGCACAGCCACCGCAGGTACCACCGCCTGACAGCTGCGTCTGAAGGGAAGGATGAGTCTCGCTCCGCACAGGAGGACAACTCCACAAAGAAACTCTGGGGACGACGACTCTCGCACTCGGGATTAGGGCTCACAAAACACACGGCGGTAGAAAACTGTTTTTGGTGTGTTTAACCCTAATGACCGGAGTCATATAAATAGTCATGCACGCCCCTAACCCTAATCCCAGTTAGACGCAACACTCAGTTACTCTCGTACACAATACGGAATAATCCGTAAAAGAGAAACACTTTCCAATTAGGATTATCAAACAAATCCAAATAGGAAAGAAACAATTAATTACACGAGTAATTAATTACTTAGTTTTATCCTACTGCAAAAAGAAGACGGAAGACAGAAGACATTCTCCACAAGCCACAAGCCACAAGCCGTAAGCCGCAAGCCCAAGCCCAAGCCCGAGTCCGGCCCGACCAGGCCAGGCGAGGCGAGGTGTGGCGTGCGTGCACGCGTGCGTGCGTTGTGATGTGGCAATCCCACTCACCAAGGAGGTAAGAATACCTCCCTCCTAGGACCCCCTTGGACACTAGTGCCCCATGTGATCCTACATATGAGGACCACAAAAGTTCTAGGTGTGAGCAATATGGGATAAAACTTCTTTGCCATTTGTACTAGAGACAAACTACCTTTCTCACATGTACTTGCTGCACTACATTGGGCTTCACCCATGCTAAATAAGTGATTACCACAATAGCCTAGCTACAGTAACGAGCTGCTACAGTAACTCACTAATAGCTACAACAGCTACAGTAACTAATAACTAACGTAATCACAGTTATCTAACAAACACTTCAGGATATGCTAATGTCGTGTAAACAAAGAGCAGCCTATACTCTTTACCAGATTAATGCTAAGTGTCCCCTACAGAAATCTATCCTCAGGATCTCTGCCACTGCAGTCACTCAGTAAGAGAAAAACCTTGTTATCGAAGAAGAAGGAGCTGATTCTATTGCTTCATAATATATTTTATAAACAACAAAAAACACTGAGTCCCTAACTAAACGGTTGAACATATGCCATAAACTAACTAGATTCTGTTAGATAAATGATTGTTACTGTAGCACGCGTAATTACTGTAGCATGTAATTACTGTAACGACGTTACTGTAGCAAATCATTTATTTAGCATGGGTTAAGCCCAATGTATTGCAGCAAGTATATGTGAGAAAAGTAGTTTGTCTCTAGTACAAATGGCAAAGAAGTTTTAACCCATATTGCTCACTCCTAGAACTTTTGTGGTCCTCATATGTAGGATCACATGGGGCACTAGTGTCCAAGGGGTCCTAGGAGGGAGGTATGCTTACCTCCTTGGTGGGTGGGATTGCCACATCACAGTGCACGCACGCACGCGCATGCGCACCACGCCTCGTCGGGCCCGGGCAATTACTCGTGTAATTAATTATTTCTTTATTCGGTTTTATTTGATAATCCTAATTAGAAAGTGTTTCTCTTTTACGGATTATTCCGTATTATGTACAAGAGCGACCGAGTGTTTGCGTCTTATTGGGAATAGGATTAGGGACGTGCGTGGCTATATATACGCCAATGGATGAATTTATGATGGATATTAATATACAAGAAGAACACATAAAGGAGAAAGGGGTCAAGGTGCCTACTGAAGAAAACCCGACAGTTAATTTTACTTCTGCGAAAAACACCAAAGATAAAAAATCTAAGAATGCACATAAACCTAAGGCAAAGATCTAAAAGAAACCGAAGAACAAACCTTGTTGGACTTGTGGACAGGTTGGCCTCAGGAACAAGGATTGTCCTAATAAGAAGGCAAAGAAAGCTACCACATCTGCAACTGAGGAGGCTGTGGTCAACATGATGACTGCATCCTTGAACCTCAATGATGGGTACGTGTCTATTAAACCTGAAATCCTTTCTATATTTGAACCACTTTATTGGATAAATGACACTGGGGCTAATGTACACGTGTGTGCTGATAAATCCCTGTTTGTGTCTTATCAGGCCTCTCGAGGTCGGTCCGTGACTTTGGGCGATTCCAGCTCTGTAGAAGTCAAAGGCAAAGGACGGGTGGACTTGAAGTTCCCTTCGGGAAAGGTTTTGACTCTTAACAAAGTCAGACCTGTTCCAACCATTCGACGCAATATCCTTAGTGGCGTCATATTAGTTAGGGAAGGTTATAGAGTAGACTGCAAATGTAATAAGGCTATTATTACACGCCTTCGTGATTCTTTGTTTTTTGGCAAGGGGTACTTATGTGATATGGAGAACTTGTTTAAGATTCATGTTGAACCTGTTTCAAATGCCGTTTTAAATTTGAATGATTATAGTTATGTTTGCATGAATCTTATTTCATCGGATTGATAACACCAATTTTTGTGATGTTTTTGCCCTTTATTTTGTTATCAAAACTGCCCTTTTCTGCTATTTTCCTCTCTTTTATATGCACTTTTGCAATAATTGGCCAAATGACGCTCTTAATTCAATATTTCCATCTTTTGTAGAGTTTTCCTCCTATTTTGACCCATTTATCAACAATAAGGCCGTCCCCGGCCTACAAGGCTGCATCGGCCTTCCTAACGACCGATATGACCTCTGCCCGACAGGGTAGAGCGTCAAATTGACGCACGATAAGGGATTCCGCGCAAGAAGGAGCTGACGGACGACACCCCTTTTACCCGATAGGGAGCCAAACGCGCGACAACCCAAGCCTGTCGCGCGACACAGGCCACCCACCGACAGGTGCCACCCATCACGTGACCGACAAGCGACACCTCAGCACCAGGCGACACAAGTATTAGCCGTCTACTGACTCGCAAATAGAGGGAACACGTGGCGCTTTGAGCACCATAACTTCTCCAACCGCTGCCTATAAATAGCAGCTACAGGAAGCCGAAAAGCGGACGGGACAGATCAGATAGGTCGTTCAGTTAGATCAATTCGGAGCTATCTTCGGAGGGACTACGAGAGCAGGAGTGTCGCGCCCCAGTGCTCGTGCCGGACAACCCTAGGTGAGCTCCTCCTCATCCCGAGAGGGAGGGGATGGTTCACTTAGGGCCGTCCCAGGCGACACTGCGGGCCGATATCGACCAGCGATGATGAGCGACACGGATGCCCGATAGTAGAAGCATCGCGCCATGCCCGACACGATATTGAACCTGATACGCCCAGCTGTCGAGCGTACCGCCTGAGAGGGTGTTCCTCCCGATATGAGCATATCGGCCAGGTCCCTTGAGCGATACAGTCGGCCGTCAGTAGTGCCGCCCGAGAGGGTGTGCTGCCCGACACGGCTGTATCGGGCTAGGCTCCTGATCGGTATCGGGGTGGAGAGATACAGTAGTCTGTCGTCCTTCTACATCAAGAAGGCGACATCTATCTTTTCTGTTATTTAATTCTTTTCTTATGCACTGTAACTAAGACCTTAATTGTTTATGGAAACAGAAAAGTTTAATTACTTCACTACTACAGAACCTACCTTTAGTGTCGGTTATTTAAAGCCTTTAGTGTCGGTTTATAAGCGACACCTATGTGGGCGACACTAAAAGTCCAACCATTGGTCGTCGGTTCCATAACCGACACCCAAACTCTTCGCGCGCCACCGAAAACGCGCCATCATGGGACTATAGGTGTCGGTTATTAGGTAAGAACCCGACAACCAAACCCTTCGCGCCACAGAAAGGGCGCCATGTTGGGCACCATCAGTGTCGGTTATCTACAAATAACCGACAACCAAGCCCTTCGCACCACACGAAATAGATGCCGGTTATTTGTAAAAAACTGACACTATAACATTATGTGTCGGTTATTTACAAATAATCGACGACTATTGGTTTTTTTTTTTTTGCTGTCAGTCTGCAGACCTACTGTGGCTGGTCGCAGGATGAGAAACTTGTTCAGTTCAGTTATGAACTGTAGGTTTTACGACATCCATTGATATCAGCCGACAACAGGCCGCAAACCTGCAAAATTAACAATAATAAAGTAGCACATGCATATAGCAATGCAACCTGCAGTTCCATTTTATTTTCACACATTTATAAACATTCACACATGCTAGCAATCTGTAGTTCCATTGATTCACATTCACACATGTAGACTTAATATAGCAACCAACACTTTCATTCATTTTCATTCAAACACATGTAGAAACATCCAGACATGTAGAAACATTCACACATATATTATAATTCAGAAATTCATTTACAAAGTATCATTATTTAGTCATTATTCGCTATCAGGATCCCAATTATATTTTAAAGCCCCCACTAATTGTATGGTTGTTGCCCATTCTTCTACTACTTCATTTAATTCTCCCATCGTATAGGGCTCATGTACATCTGGTAAGTCCTTTCCTGTATTGGGGTCCATTTTAAACACCTGTAAAGAGAATGATGTATATATATAATTGATGAGCTATAAATAAGATTGATATATTTCATATTATCTCTCGTCGGCTATATAATACCTCAGCAATACAATCGATGTCCATTGCGGCATTTTTGACAAGTATGTGCATATATCGCATGACATAGTATCCACATGCCCATCTGTTGTCTTGTGTAGCACACTATAAATTCAAACATACAAAATATTAAAAAATACAACTAATTAAGCATTGTTCACATAAATAATATATACATATATTGCAGTAGGGAACTTACTTTCACATTCTTCCAAATTATTTGCTGGTTCTTTTTCGTGGGGACCTTTCCTCCAGCCTTTTTGTACTCCACAAAACCCCTACATGTTAATGTAACACAGAACATTGCAATTAAATAGTAATGTATTAACATATGTTAACGGATATGAAAAATGAAATATTTCTCACCGAAATATTGCCATTTTCATTTTTTGTCCAAATATTGTATTCAATTTACCCCCCTTAGGATCTAGATAATACACAGTGAACGTCTCGGGGGAAATAACCAATAACTCCCAATGGTTACCCCTAGAGGAAAAAAAGTTAAAAATTAATAACTTAAAATCCATAATAAAATGTAATTTTCTTAAGTCCAAATTATAATAAGCAAAGTAAACTTACTCTACATTGAATGGAGCCATTATCACCGTCTTCTTTTTTACAGCAAAAATTGAAAAAGCCTCACAGCAGTATTGTTGAACTGATGTAGGGTCTTTAGCTACTAGACTAATCAAGGATGGAATCAAAAACCCTACATGTTCGAATCCAAAATCTGCACATATGTTGTCTAAGTAGCTGCAAAATATGTATTAATTACGCATGCATTAATAAATAAGAAACCATATCACCAGATCATACACAAGGTATATGGATGTATAAAGAATATCTCACCTTATCCATAGCTCTATCACAGATGTATTTAGCCAATCATATCGAAACATCTCCAAAATAGCTTGTATAAATATTTTTGTTTCGTATGACTGACCTGTAGAATCTGAATCAGAAGAAATAGTTATAGGGGAGTTTATATCATGTTCCCCTAACCATACTGCCATACCCCTACAGTTAGGACCTAACGGGACAGGTAGGTCCTGTGGAACCCAACTAGGTAATGCAGGAGGTGGAAGTGGAGGCCTAGATGCTGTGGGTGTCTTCTTTTTAACCTGTATATATATAATAATTTCAGATCAACTGTCAGCATATACAAACACTAACAATTGAACGTAATGTAAATTTACCACACCTTTTTAGTAAATAAGACATACGCTTTTTCCCACAATATCACTCCGCTTACTACCTCACCAAGCGTTTCACAATCTGGGTGGGCATATGGCAGTGGAAGTTCCACAAATTGGGGGAATATATGTATCGGGCTCACCCGAATACAACTAGCTGGTACTGGAGATCCGTGACACGTTTCCCCTGGTAGGGATGGGTAAGTCGACGCCTCTGCCACGACATATTCTTTACTTTTTAGACGGCATGGCTTCAACCCCTATAAATTTTTGTGTAAAGAATGTTATATACATATACACATATCATCTTTTTTGAAACGACTACACTGTCATATATACGTATCATCTTGAATTAAAAAACTAGTTACTATGTCATAAAAATACTTACAGTGGATGTGCTAGGTGGTGGGTCTACATGATTACTCCCAACCTCTGCAGCAGGAGTAGGAGTAGAGGTTGCAATATGTATTGTCTGGTAAGTGGCAGTCTGAGATGCCTGCCACTTTTGCATTGCTTCTCTGAGTTTTTCTTCGAGTTTCCTGTCAAATAGCTTATCCACCTATACATGGATAAAAGAAACGTCAAATTATGATTTTTTAATTCTCATTTACAATAACATCTACAAGGAAAAAATATGTTACCTCTTCTTGTGAAAGTCCCGCTTTTGGGACATGTTTGCGCTGGGATAGCCCAAAAAAAGCTTTGATGCCCACACCAGCGCCTGCAGCCCTAACACGTCCAGGATGCTCTGGGTTACCCAGAGCAACTATCAATTCATCCCTTGTGCCCTCAGGGATGAACTTTCCTTATTTCCTCAGCTCGTGCAGCTCCCGCTAATCGCCAAAACAAAAATTTGTACTTAAGTAAACAACACAAATAATCAATATTCAAATGATTGTTGTAAGAGTTGTATTTTACCATTTTTGCAGCCGCCTCAGCAGTTGCGGCCTTAGTTAATTCTCCCTTCTTATTTTGCCTCCCAGCTATCCAGACATCATGGCGAGGCAGAGGTGTGCTACCTATGGTAGAGGACTCCTGAGTAGCAGCAGACTGAGCAGCAGCAGCGTCAGCCTGTAGTCTTTGGCGAACGTTGCATCACGCATTTACGATGCAGCTTTTCATCCAATTCAAATATACTCTGCAAAATAGAATTGCTATATACTAGTATCCAAAAATTTAGTAATCTACAAAATAGAATTGCAAATTAATAATAACTCACGCATAAATCCCTCCATATTGTGTCTTTCTTCTCCTTAGAAATGTTATGCCAAGAATCTAAGCGACAACTGCAATGGCTACGAGTAACATATCCAAGTTGAAATAAATGAATTGCGATTCACACCACATGCATTTCCTGCATTATCAAAATCCACAACAAGTTTGGGACCATTGCCCTTTTGCGCAATTAACTTCTTCATCATAGTGATGCCCCTTCTCTTGTCAACTTTTTGGTGTTGTTGATCAAGTGCCTCAAGTGCTGCACATGGTACTTGTGCATCATCAACCTAAAATTTGACAACATAATTCACATTTACAAGATATAACTATAAATGGACATATAGATATAAATATATGATATATTTTTAAGACCTACATTGTGAGGCGCCGCATTGATGTCCTCACCCTCACGGTAGTCATCAAGACGGTCATCAGGAGAATGGTCAGCCATCTGCAAATTCACATTCAAATTGTAAAGTTCACATTGTAAAGTAGTAATTCAAAGTGTAAAGCTCACATTGTAAGGTAATTCAAATTGTAAAGTTCACATTGTAAAGTAATTCAAATTCTAAAGCTCACATTGTAAAGTTCACATTCACATTGTAAAGTAATTTACATTATAAATTAAGCTCACATTATAAATTAAGAAAATTTCGACAGCATTTGGACGGGTTTTAGGCCAACAAATAATGTGTTGCATTCTTATACTTTAATCATCTACTTATAAACTTTAGTTATCAACTGTTTAACTTTAATTATCAACTGATTTGATTATATTATATTTATTCATCTACTATTTGTATTCATTTATGTACTGATTTGAGAATTGATTAATCATCACTGATTTATAATTTTATATTAGTTAATCAACTGATTTGTATTTATTCATCTACTTATTTGTATTTATTCATGTACTGTTTTTTATTTAGCTATTTACTCATTTGAATTTATTTATACTGCTTCTGAAATTATGTAAGAATCTACTGATGTAACTTTATTTATCAACTGATTCATATTTACTTTTCCACTTATGTATTTATTCATCTACTTATTTATTTTTATTTATTACTGCTTTAGGAATTATGTAATCATCTACTGATTTATATTAGTTTACCAATTGATTTGTATTTAATGTATTTATTCATCTACTAGTAATGAAAATGGTTGTCTTTATTTCTAGTGATATAAGAATATCAAACACATATACACGAAAACGCTACTATAGTTTCATCTGTTGTGTAGCCTACAACAAGGTATTCAACTTTAACATTGGATAACCATTATAGTTTCATTGACATTTTAAAGAACAATGGTAATGAATAATGCAAATATAAAGATAGAAAAACTTGAGTTGAGTCTATTAGACAGGCAGTATTAAGCTAGGGGATGAGGAAGAAGGAAGAAGCCGGCGTACCTTGAGGTGAAGCTGACAGCGCCGGAGCAGAGGAGAGCAGCTGGAGGTGACGGTGGCGAGAAGAGGAGGACCAGCAACCGGCGACGGCTCGGCGGAGCGGCGGCGAGGGCGTCGAGGAGAGACCAGCAACCGGCAGCAACCGGTGATGGCTCGGCGGAGCGGCGGCGAGGGAGTCGACGAGAACAGCAACCGGCGGCGCAGCAACCGACGGCGACGGCGACGAAGGCGAACGGCGTGCGACAGACGAACGGCGGCGTGGGGAGGCAACCGGCAACGACGGCGGGGGAAATCGCCAGACCCTAGCGCACGACAATGAAACAGAGACAATGGGGAAAAGTTCTGTTCGCATGGCTATTAAGTTGATAATACATGTCGGTTATTTAACAAAACCGACAACTAAACCAACAGTGTCGGCTCTTTGAAGAAAACTGACAACTATACTACTTAATATTCGTCGGTTCTTAAATAAAAGATAACCGACAACTATTCCTGTGTCGCGCATACCTTTTAGTCGTCGGTTATTTATTAAAGAACCGACAACATATGTCAAATTTTGGAGCCAATTTTTTCGCTGGAATTTTGGGTTTGGCGGTTGAGTTTAGGTGTCGGTTGTTTATTAATTAACCAACACTTAATAAAAGCGGTACCCGTCTCTGGTCGACCTTCATGGGTTGGATGTCGGTTTCTGTTAAAAACCGACACATTAGGGTTTATGTGTCGGTTTTTGTATACAACCGACACCCTGCAAACCGACTTTATAAGACATTTCTGTAGTAGTGCTTGCTTCTCTATTCTTGGTGCAAATTGTAGGATGACTGTTATGTTTGATATCTGAACTCTAGCTTGCATGTTTGGATCGCGTTTCGCTTAGCTACCGAATCGTGTTTTCCGTCGCAACAACTTCGAGAGTTGTGTTACGGTTCTAGTGTTTGGTCCGATTCTGGAGTATGAGAGTGCCCAGAATGGAGTTGTTTCGGTGACATTCCACTCTAACTTAAGTCCAGCAACCTCGAGAGGGGTGTTGATGCTTGGTTAGAGGCACCCGCTCTGAGAGGAGGGGTGCAGAATGTTATCCCTTGTCTCTTGTTTTACTGAAGTCGTATCCTTCGTACCTTGCTCTAGTGCTAGTTTTATCCTCCTATTTTTGTTGCATGAAAACTCCTAAAAACTGCTAAATGACTAAAACCTTAAAATTCTTCTTGTAACTCCAGTTGGAGATAGTTTTCTTTATTTTTGTTTGTGACAGTTTATTGTTTCCCTTTTGGGAATTTACTATCTCTTTATCCGTGCCGGAGTGTAATGTGTCGATTCTGCGTTCTCAACACTATCCCCCTCATCCCTGTGTTTGACCCCGTACATCTACTTCGACCCCGTAAACAAAGTTGCGGGGGCCTAGAAGGATTCGAGTTATAAATGTAAAAGCTCGACTACCTCGAATCCGCCTCCAATTTTGGACACGCGATTTAGGCCGGTCAACTTTTTGGCGCCGTTGCCGGGGATGAGGCGAAAAGATACTGTTGACGAACCCGAATCGACTAACTACACTCCGAAATAAGCTTGACAACACTCTTTTTCTTTTTCTTCTTTTTTCTTAGCATTATTCTTTGCCTGGACTAAATAATTCCAGTTTCTAACTCGATTTTTTCGTATCATCTCAGGCACGCCGAAGAACGGTACTCTGCTAGGCTAAACATCCATCATGCCACCCCGAGTCGAGCCGCCCCATTCTAAAGGAGAGCGTCGAGAAGGGTCTAGGTCAGATTCTCCCCCACCTCCACCCGAAGATTCAGAAATGGAACAGCACGAGGAGGACCGTCACCGTCATAGACGTCGCCACTGGAGACACAGGAGAAATCATGATAACCATGAACGACACCGAGACAATAGTGGCAGTGACGACTCAGAAGACAAAGAGAAAACCCTGAGAGAGTTGGCTTCTACAAAAGCCAATAGGTCAAGATGCCCTGTCATCATCCCACGGTTCAACGCTGCAAATTTTGAACTAAAGCCATCAGTGATCTCCATGATCCAAAACAAAAGCTTCAGGGGAAACTCCAAGAACAACAACCCTTATCACCACCTGGATGCTTTCAAAAATATCTGCGACACCATAAAGATGTGGGGGGTTCCCCAAGAGGTCATCTACTGCAAGGGTTTCATCTTCTCTTTGGAAGATAAGGCTCTATCATGGTACTTGGGCTACCACACCAAGCTCTCAATGGATGGAGAGAACTGGCTGACGCATTTGTGAACAAATTTTACCCCACTGAGAAGACGATGAGGAACAAGCTAAAGATCACATCTTTTGCACAAAAGCCAAATGAAAACCTCCATGACGCCTGGGAACGATACTAGGAATATCAGAGGGACTGCCCTCACCACAATTACAAGAAAGGTTTCCTGGTCTCTACCTTCTAAAATGGTCTGACCCCCGATGAAAGGGTGTCACTGAATGCGGCAGCAGGAAGTGACTTCCTTGGGAAAAAGCCAAGCAAGTCTGAAAGGATCATCAGGAACATGGCTGAGTTGAAAGCCGATGTTGACTACGACTGATCCGATAGAGGACATGTAAAAAAGGCTGGGGAAGGAACCTCTCTTGAGTCCAAGGCTCTGGAGAACATTACTTCTCAGATTCAGAAGATAGCAACAGATGTGAAGCAGCTGAAAGATTCTGGTGGAAAGGGAAAGAAACAGGTGGAAAAGGTCATGAAATGCGCTACCTGTGGCGAAGGAGGACATGGGGTGGACAACTGCGTCTACACCAGACCAGACGCAGACAACAGCTTAGACTCGGAAGGCGAAGGAATGGAGAATGTCTCCTACGTTAACTTCAAGAGGCCAGATCACCCTAGTTTCAATTACGGTAACAAGGAGGCAGCCGAAAATTCGCATCAGCTGCACACCTCGGCCAAGCCAGTGCAAGCTTTTGATAAGAGAGGGGGGTCTGGCCAATATACCAAGAATAGCCAGTTCCTACCCGCAAAAGGCAACTTCCAGACACCTGGAAAGTACCAGGGCCCTGGCCGTGAACAAGACCGAGGAGCAAGCCAGTCTGAAGTGATCGGCCAGTTGTTTGATTTTGTTAAGAAGCAGGATACCGTTAATAACCAACTAGTGCAAAGTGCGCTGTCCAATTCTGGCGTCTTGAACTCGTTGCAGGTCCAGTTGGCGGATATGCAAACACATCAGCGCCAAATCGATCAGCAGCTAGCTCAACTCACCGATATTGTGAAGAACCCTTCAGGGAAGATCCAGTCCAACACGGAACCAGCCAAGAGATAAAGAACAAAGAAGGAGCCAAAGACGTCCAGCTGAAGATGGAAACTTCAGCGCTCCTCGGGAGGCAGCCCGAGCTTTTATTTTTCTAGAATAGGATGTTATTTACTTTGTTGAAAAACAAACATTACGAACATTATGGACTGTAATAAGGCCCGAGTCAGTGCACGCACCCTGCACACCAACCCTCTTGTTTTATGGGCCACCGCTGTTTTTCGCGAAGCTTTGAGGAACTGAGGTTGAGGACTTTGCCCCTGGCCTATGATGTTTTACCGCTTTTTCTTCGCCCAGCTTCAGTTTTGGTCGCCTTTTCTAAACCGTATCGGGCAGCGGCTCAGCTGTCACGCAGGACCGCTTGTATCAGGCGGCACCGTCTCGGACGTTGCAAGGGCAGCGGCTGACCCTTGGACGTCGCAAGGGTATCGGGCTGGAGAGCTACAGTAGTCTGTCGTCCTTCTACATCAAGAAGGTGACATCTATCTTTTCTGTTATTTAATTCTTTGCTTATGCACTGTAACTAAGACCTTAATTGTTTATGGAAATAGAAAAGTTTAATTACTTGCTGCTCTATGCTTGGTGCAAATTGTAGGATGACGGTTATGTTTGATATCTGAACTCTAGCTTGCATGTTCGGATCGCGTTTCGCTTAGCTACCGAATCGTGTTTTCCGTCGCAACAACTTCGAGAGTTGTGTTGCGGTTCTAGTGTTTGGTCCGATTCTGGAGTACGAGAGTGCCCAGAACGGAGTTGTTTCGATGACATTCCACTCTAACTTAGCTCTAGCAACCTCGAGAGGGGTGTTGATGCTTGGTTAGAGGCACCCGCTCTGAGAGGAGGGGTGCAGGATGTTATCCCTACCGCTTGTTTTACTGAAGTCGTATCCTTCGTACCTTGCTTTAGTGCTAGTTTTATCCTCCTGTTTCTGTTGCATGAAAACTCCTAAAAACTACTAAATGACTAAAACCTTAAAATTCTTCTTGTAACTCCAGTTGGAGATAGTTTTCTTTATTTTTGTTTGTGACAGTTTATTGTTTCCCTTTTGGGAATTTACTATCTCTTTATCCCTGCCGGAGTGTAATGTGTCGATTCTACATTCTCAACACTACCCCCCTCGTCCCTGTGTTCGACCCCGTACATCTACTTCGACCCCGTAAACAAAGTTGTGGGGGCCTAAAAGGATTCATGTTATAAATGTAAAAGCTCGACTACCTCAAATCCGCCTCCAATTTTGGACACGCGATTTAGGCCGGTCACAGATGTATGGAATTCACGTTTGGGACATGTTAATTTTGCCTCAATGAAGCGTATGATGAATCTAAATTTGATCCCTAAATCTGAAATTAGCAACAAGAAATGTGAAATCTGTGTACAAGCTAAATTACCTAGGAAGCCCTTTCATTCTGTGAATAGGAATTTAGAAATTTTGGATTTAGTGCATACATATATCTATGAATTTAATGGTGTTGCTACGAGGGATCAAAAGCGTTATTTTATAACTTTTATTGACGATGCGAGTAGATATTGTTATGTCTTTTTACTTAGAAGTAAAGATGAGGCATTGGATAAATTTCAAATTTATAAGAAAGAAGCCGAAACTCAAACCAGTAAAGTACTTAAGCGATTAAGGTCTGATAGGGGAGGAGAGTATACCTCGAACTTGTTTTTAGAATTTTGCCAATTACATTGTATAGTTCATGAGGTCACTGCTCCTTATTCACCACAATCAAATGGAATAGCTGAACATAAAAACCGAACCTTAATATATATGGTAATACCTTACTCCAAACATCTGGATTACCCAACTTTATTTGGGGGGAAGCTTTGAATACGACTTGCCATATTCTGAATAGAGTTCCCCATAAACATTCAGAGAGTAGTCCGTTTGAGTTGTGGAGAGGGAGGAAACCGAGTCTCAAATATCTTCGATGTGGGGGTGCCTTGCTAAGGTACTTGTCCCTAAACACAAAAGAAAGAAATTGGGACCGAAAACGGTTGATGCCATATTCTTGGGGTATGTAGAGACAAGTTATGCTTACAAATTTTTGATTATAAAATCAGATATCTCTGGCATTGAGGTCAATACAATTGTGGAATTACGTGATGCAACATTCTTTGAGGATGTGTTTCCTTTGAAAACTGGTGTGCCCAATGAAGTATCTCAAGAAAATTCATTTACCACAGGTTCCATTCCGGAGCACGTGGAAAGGATGATAAATGTGGGGGGTGACTCAGAACAAGCTATTTCTGAATCTGATGATTCTGAAGAAATAATTGAACCAAGGAGAAGTAAACGGCCTAGGACATCCAAGGATTTAGGAAGTGAGTTTCTCACTTACAATGTTGAGGATGATCCTGTTACTTTCAAACAAGCTATGGAATCTCCAGTAGCTAAGTTTTGGAAAGAAGCCGTTAATGATGAAATCCGATCAATTCTCTCAAATGGAACTTGGGAATTGGTAGATTTACCTCCTGGTTGTTCTGCAGTTGGTTGCAAATGGATCTTTAAGAAGAAACTTAATGCAGACGGGACAATCAATAAGTATAAGGCTAGGTTAGTTGCTAAGGGTTACACACAAAGGGAAGGAATAGATTATTTTGATACCTATTCACCTATTTCCCGTATGACCACAATTCGAGTGCTTATAGCATTGGCTTCCATTTATAACCTCTATATCCATCAGATGGATGTGAAGACCACGTTCTTAGATGGTGATCTTCAAGAAGAGATATATATGGAACAACCTAAGGGATTTGTGGGTCGTGGGAATGAGTCCAAAGTGTGTAAACTTGTTAAGTCATTATATGGCTTGAAACAAGCCCCTAAACAATGGCATGAGAAGTTTGATTCTGTGATATCATCGTTTGGCTTTGTTTCTAATGAATTTGATAAGTGTCTCTACTGCAAGATTGTCAATAATGGATTCATTTTGTTATGCTTATACATCGACGATATCTTGCTTTTTGGTTCCGATATGAAAGTAGTAAATGAGACAAAGTCATTCTTGTGTAGCAATTTTGAGATGAAAGATATGGGTGTCGATGATGTGATTTTAGGGCTTAAAATCAAAAGGTCTACTGATGGTATAACCCTCTCTCAGTCTCACTATGTTGAGAAGATACTGGAGAGGTTTGAGTACACATCACGTAAACCTGTTAAGACTCCATATGATTCATCCAAACCCTTGTTCAAGAATGAGACTGGGGTTCCAGTGTCTCAATTACGATACTCTCAGATTATCAAAAGTTTGATGTATCTTATGAACTGTACACATCCATACATTGCGTTTGTCATGAACAAGTTAAGTAGATACACCAGTTCTCCCGACAAGACCCATTGGGAAGCTCTTGACAAAGTTTTGAGGTATATCAAGGGAACACGTTCTCTTGGGCTGCATTATGGTAAACATCCTTCTGTAGTCGAAGGATATAGTGATACAAGCTAGATTGCCGTGAATTCTGGGAGTAATGGTGTCTCAGGATATATATTCCTGTTGGGAGGAGGAGTTGTTTCCTGGAGGTCTAAGAAACAGACCATATTGTCTCGGTCCACTTTTGAAGCAGAGTTGTGTGCTTTAGATGAAACTGGGTTGGAAGTTGAATGGATACATGGACTTATGTCTAGTTTACCTATGGTAATGAAGTCGCTTCCTGCAATTTTAGTTCACTGTGATAGCACCACAACTATTTCTAAAATAAAGAGTTCCAAGTACAATCAAAAATAGCGTAGACACATCCAAGTCAGACTCAAGTCTGTAAGGGAGTTAGTGTCTAATGGGGTCGTGGTTGTGGACTACGTCGGTACCAAAGATAATACAGTTGATCCTTTCACTAAAGGTCTTACCTTGGCTTTAGTGGGAAAATCCAGGTTGGGGATGGGTCTGAAACCCCTATAGATTTGCACGCAGTAACAACCCAACCCAAAAGAGTGGAGATCCCACAAATTGGGTTCAATGTGGTAATAACAAGCTATCGGGTGAATCAGATGACACTATGTATTCTAGTTTGATGCTTCTTGCATCTGTGTGTCTATCCCCGGGGAAACATGTTAGTGTCATGACTGCAAGTTAGTAAGAGAGTAGTCTCTTAATGGTGTCAAGTCTTAGGACACGATGTTAGCAGTACATCCTTGGAGACTCCAGCTAAGTGATTGATGTTGTGTAGGCCGCAACAGGAGAATTGGGTTGTTCTCTGTTATCAATCATGATATAGATTTTGTATGCATGGCCTTAATGCATTGTTTTCTTTACTACTATGTCTTTATTGTGTTGTTACCAACCTATACTCTTGTACCCAAGGTTCAGGTTCAAGAATTTTGTTCACCTAGTTCCTACGGGAGTCACAGTTGGATAACTCAGGTAGATTCAAGCCGAAAGGCATCTGCTGAAAGCACAATATGGAGGACTGAATGGTAGAGCACACTACACATTGGACTTTGTGGGGGATTGTTAGATAAATGACTGTTACTGTAGAAAGCGTAATTACTGTAGCACGTGTAATTACTGTAACGTCGTTACTTTTGCAAATCATTTATTTAGCATGGGTTGAGCCCAATGTAGTGCAGCAAGTACATGTGAGAAAAGTAGTTTGTCTCTAGTGCAAATGGAAAAGAAGTTTTATCCCATATTGCTCACTCCTACAACTTTTATGGTCCTCATATGTAGGATCACATGGGGCACTAGTGTCCAAGGGGTCCTAGGAGGGAGGTATGCTTACCTCTTTGGTGGGTGGGATTGCAACATCACAACGAACGAACGCACGCGCGCGCGCGCCACGCCACGCCTCACCTCGCCTGGCCTGGCCGGGCCGGGCTCGGGCTTGGGCTTGTGGCTTATGGATTGTAGATTGTGGATTGTGGAGAATGTCTTCCGTCTTCCGGCTTCTTTTTGCACTAGGATAAAACTAAGTAATTAATTACTCGTGAAATTAATTGTTTCTTTCCTATTCGGATTTGTTTGATAATCTTAATTGGAAAGTGTTTCTCTTTTATGGATTATTCCGTATTGTGTACAAGAGCGACCGAGTGTTTGCGTCTTATTGGAAATAGGATTAGGGACGTGTGTGGCTATATATACGCCTCCGGTCATTAGAGTTAAACACACAACAAATCATTTTTCTGCCGCCGAGTGTTTGAGAACCCTAATCCAGAGCGAGAGCTTTTCGTCCCCGGAGTCGCTTCGTGGACTTGTCCTCCGGTGCGAAGCGTGACTCTTCCTTCCTGTCTCCGAGAGACGCAACTGTCAGGCGGTGGATCCTACGGTTGCTGTGCTGCACTGGTAGCAGTGCGACAAGCCTACGTCGAGCGCGAGCACGACGTGCAAGTTCCAGGTTCGTGCAGATCGAAACTGGGAGAACGGTGCCTATCCGCGAGGATTTCCAGGCACTCATTTCTTTAAGTAATACGTTTGTTTCTCAACGAACGACCCGGTTTGCGAATCTAACTCCTATTTTCTGTTCTCCTGCCTGGTTTAATCTTCGTTTCTTATTTTAGATCTGCCTGAATTGTTAATTACATTGCACCTGTCGTTGTTGCATGAACGACATTAACAAATATTAAGATTCAGCAAACTCGGATGTTAGCACATGGCTTGGAGTAAACGTGTAACAGCTCACCTTCATCTGTTGCAAGCGCAACACCTTCAACCCTGAGCTTTGTGTTGTTAAAATTTGTTAATGTCGTTCATGCAACAGTGACAGGTGCAATGTAATTAACAATTCAGACATATCCAAAATAAGAAACGAAGATTAAACGAAGCAGGAGAACAAAAAAAAATAGGAGTTAGATTAGCAAACCAGATCGTTCGTTGAGAAACGAACGTGTTAATTAAAGAAATCAGTGCCCGACAATCCTCGCAGATAGGCACCGTTCTCCCAGTCTTGATCTGCACGAACCTGAAACTTGCACGTCTTACTCGCGTTCGACGTAGCCTTGTCGCACTGCTACCAGTGCAGCACATCAACCGCAGCAACCACCGCCTAACAGTTGCGCCTTGGGAACGGGAAGAAGGAATCACGCTTCGCACAGGAGGACAAGTCCGTGAAGCGACTCTGGGGACGAAAGGCTCTCTCTCTCTGGATTAGGGTTCTCAAACACACGGCGGCAGGAAACTATTTTCGTTGTTTGTTGTGTGTTTGACCCTAATGACCGAAAGCATATATATAGCCACGTACGTCCCTAACCCTATTCCCAATAAGATGCAAACACTCGGTCGTTCTTGTACACAATACGGAATAATCCGTAAAAGAGAAACACTTTCCAATTAGGATTATCAAACAAATCCGAATAGGAAAGAAACAATTAATTACACGAGTAATTAATTACTTAGTTTTATCCTAGTGCAAAAAGAAGCTGGAAGACAGAAGACATTCTCCACAATCCACCCGAGCTCGAGCCGGCCAGGCGAGGCGAGGTGAGGCGCGGCGTGGCGCGCACGTGCGTACGTTGTGATGTGGCAATCCCACCCACCAAGGAGGTAAGCATACCTCCCTCCTAGGACACCTTGGACACTGGTGCCCCATGTGATCCTACATATGAGGACCACAAAAGTTCTAGAAGTGAGCAATATGGGATAAAACTTCTTTGCCATTTGCACTAGAGACAAACTACCTTTCTCACATGTACTTGCTGCACTACATTGGGCTTAACCCTTGCTAAATAAATGATTGCTACAGTTACGATGCTACAGTAATTACAGTGCTACAGTAACAATTATTTATCTAACACTATGCACGTCATGCTTCGAACTATTGTGATTTTTCTACATCAAAACATGATATTGTAGTTTCTATTGGAAAAATATTCAATTTCAAGTTATTGTTTTAGCAATTCTTTTATTATATTAGGCAGCAGATAATCCGACCAAATATAACGAGCATAGATAATTGATTTTAGAAGAGCATGTGTCGATTGTGAGTCACAAAAATCACTGTCATGAAGACGAAATCCGTTACTGATATGTAATTTTTTTTCCAGCCGCTTGCCTTCCAAATTCAGTCACTGCCATCTTAGGAATTGCCTCCTGGTGCTAGCTAGAGAGTTGTGTCAAACAATCAATTGTGCTTATGTCTCCAGAAAACAAGTCGCAGAAGTTGGATAAGAAGAAGACGAGAAGGAATAATGGTGGTGATGCAATGTGTTATGGTAATTTATTGGAGAATAATTCCCATAGACAGTAGTTCTATCGCACTCAGGTTTTTATGTTTTTGCTTGTTCCAAGATAAGTTAGAAATGGCTCAAATTTGTCTATTTTATAAATGGACGATGCCCATAATATATGAATCTATCTATTTGTTTTTCTCTCTAATCATAATTGATTTACGAGTTCCCAAAGGCATAGTGCGTCGGGATACTGAATACGGATGGTAAAAGTGATAGAATTTATTCAAAGAGAACTAAGGTTTGGATTCCTCAAGGCAATTGATTTGCTAAGAAAATTAAGGGAACAGAAAATTATATATTTCTACATTCCAAACAATATAATAAAATAAAATAAAAGAATAATACTATCAAATCACATGAACACACACCGGAAGCAAACCAGATTCGGTGGGGGTCGCGTTGCAAAGAGAGTCTAGGTGTATCTATATGCGTGTTTTATTTGCCCAATCTCAACACACAAACATGTCCAATCAGTCTTAAATTTTCAAGTCCTCACAAAAGCTCTCAAATCATTCATCTTCGTTCTCACTTAAATGGATTCCTCTCACATTAGAAGAGAGAAATGTGAGACAATGATGGCTAAGATTTTTTAAACATAGCAAAATGTGGCTAGAATACAACATTTTTCAAATATTTCATAAACCTCAAAAGTCATACAAGGTAAAAGAAAAGTAATTAAATACTATATCTTTCAGCATATGTAGCTTGTGGCCTTAAACTTTTTTAGCAATGGTTCATCTATATCTAAATATATACGGTGAACTACATCTTGAATCGACTCTCTAATTCAGATTTTAATAGATTATGTAATTATAACCAAGACACGTGGACATGATCATATCAGTGTGCGCATTACTGTCCTCACAAGAATCTGTTCCATGAGTGATCTAGTGAGTAAGCCTAACTCAATAAATCCCGACCTAGAATTATACTCACATAGTAGGGATATCCCAAGGATGTATTGTCTAGTATTATATCCTTCTAAACATATGACATCGACCCATTTTGAGCAAAATTCTTCGTCTACTAAGACATCATCAAAGCACAAAATGTCATAGGAAAGGGTCCAATGTGACACTCTAAATTTTTTGCTTGCAGAAAACACAAGCACAACTTCATCGTCCCTTTGAACCACTTCTCGTGCGATTCTAGTTTTGGAATGATAGGGTTACTGTTGTGGTATTCAACTCATTGACAAAAGACTTGTCTCCCACGACACATTGAGTAGTAGCTTTCTATCTATACCTTTTGTGAGAAAATCAACAATATTCTCTATTAACCTAACAAATTGTAGAGATATGACCTCATAGGTAATGAATTCTCTCACATCTTCTACCCTAATCTCATAAAGTCCTTTTCTGAGTTCACCTAAAATTGTCTAAATTTTTATATGGCTAACTTCTTGTTATAATGTACTGAGATAGGAAGAAACAACTTTGAAGATATAATTAAATTGAGCAGAATATTTCTAAGCTAATCTGCCTGACATCAAGCTAGATCTAAGGCTATAAACTCAGCCTCCATAGCGGTTCTAGTCATCACTATTTGCTCGGATGATTTCTAAGAAACTACAACACCATGTAGGCAAGCCACATAACCACTACTTGACTTGGTCCCATCAGAGTCATCAATCTAATTTGTAATTATATAGCCTTCTTGTAGGGATGGGGATCTAGCGTAAAGAAGACCTATCTTATGGTACCTTTAAAATACCTTTAAAATCTAATCAAGGCCTTCTAATGATCAACATTTGGACAACTAGTATACGAACTTAGTCTACTTAAAACATAAGCAATATTAGGTTTAGAAATATTGGTTAAACACGTCAAGCTTCCTAAAACTACTTTGATTTACATGATTACCTTTATGTGTCTTAAGATGTAAAGAGGGACCATACTGAGCCATAACATGCATATAAGAGTACATATCAAATCTATATAAAATAATTTCTACATTGTGAGACTCATTTAAGGAATAAGTAGAGTTGGATATAATTTTCTTAATACCAAGAATAACATCAGCAATTCCTAAATCTTTTATATCAAAATCATTGAAAAAAATATTTAGTAATAGCAATAATAACAACATTGGATCCAAAAAGTTAATATATATCTAGATGCAAGCACATAATCAAAAATCCATTACCAACATGCTTAGAATACATGAATCTATTGGATTCATTGCATTAAATTCATTAGATAAAATATTTTTATCAAATTGATCATTCCACTACTTAGGGGCTTGTTTTAGACCATAAAAAGATTTTATAAGTCTAAAAACTTTGTGTTTTTGCCTTTGGACTACAAAGCCTTCGGAATGAACCACATAGATATCTTCCTCTAGGTCAGCATTGAGAAAAGCAATCCTTACACCCATTTGATGGAATTGTAGTTTTTGGATCATAGACAAGGAAACGTGGGCATATATAAAGGTGATCTTTTTTACAAGAGCATATATGATGAAATAATCGAAAACTTCTCGTTGCTTGTAAACTTTGACTACCATTCTTCCCTTAAACTTATCAATGATATCATTTATCCTTAACTTCTTCCCAAAGACACACTTACATCCTATTATTTTAAAACCTAGAAGAAGATAGGCTAGAATCCAAATATGACTTTTCATAATGGGTTATATTTAACTACCAACAATTTACTTCCAGAAACCAACCTATATGAAATTCATGGAATCTTCATAGGTCTTAGGGCCTTCTTCTACTATAAAGGTGTAGAACTCAGAACCAAAGTTCTTTGTCACTGTGGCTCTTTTACCCCGACCAAAGTCACATGGGGGCTCAACCTCTTCATGTTTCAAAGGTTAAAGTTCAGGTATGAGTATGTTAGTAATCCTGAATGTTTTACAAAGGCTATAAATATTCAACGTTTGAAGGACCTTCAACAAATTTTTAGGGAACACTATATTTGAAAGTACATATATGTTCATAATGTTCAACACCTACATGTATGATTTCTAGTATGGAACTTTCTCTAATGTTTGGGATATCTGAATTTTATCATTAGTATTCTATTTGCTTAGATATTTTTCATATAGCCTATTAAAATGGTATCAAAAGTTCTGGGACCAAGCTTTCAATTTTTTTTGTAGGTATTTCAACTTTCCCTGATCAATCCCACACTTTAATGTACTTTAAAATAGGTTTCCTATTAGACAAAATTCCATATGGTGTTTACTCTATGTGTTTGAAATTGATTTGGTTAAACACTTATTTAGTGGTTAAAGAGCCTATCTCCACATTATTTCATGTATACATGATTCAGCCAACATTGCATTAACCATATCGACTAATGTTCTATTTGTCCTTTTGGTTGCACCATTCAATTTTAGATTGAAGAGGGCAGTGATTTCATGAACAAGGATGTGTTATTTGCAAAATAGTTTATGTTAATTTGAAGTATACTCACTTCATCAATTAGATCTAATCCTCTTAAGGTTCCTCTTGGTTTGGCTCTATGCTTTTGACTTATAGGTTCAAATTTTTTTATTTTCCCATCATTAGATTTTATCAAGTAAATGTAACAATATTTGCAAAAGTAAATGTCATAATATAGTGCATACCATCATGAATAACAACACTATTTAAATCACATATATATGTATGAACAAGATTAAGAAAAGGTATTTTCCTTTCTACTAATATAAAAGGTTTATTAGGTTTGGACTTGAACACATTTTCGCATCTAGCATTATAAGAGATAGGAGTGATGGGAATCAAGCCCATGTGAACCACATGTTTCATAGTTTTCTTTATTCTCTTTTCCTAAATCGGCATGCCAAACATCATAAGATATGAAAGTAGAGAGGCTACGTAAGGAATTATAATTAATATGAGAAGTACCAAGAGACACTAAGCTTAATTAAATCACCGTAGTTGTACCCAACACCTATGTAAGAATCAAATCTAGATATTCAACTTTGTTCCCTTTGACACAAAAGTGTATAACCATATGACATATCAAGACTTTGTTCCCTTTGACACCTATGTAAGAATCATATGACACAATTTCTCTAACTAATGCACTTAGTTGAAATTTTCAAAACTTTATTTTAATTTCATATTTTGGTAGACACTTTGTGTAATTGTCTCAGGTCTAGGATTTTATGTATTCTAGTATATACTAGCCTAGGGGGCTTGTCCCAGACAGTTGAAGATGAATTAATATAAGGAATTGTTGTTTTCTTCTATGGTCTTCTTCTTCCTCGATGGGTTTCCCCATCAGATGGATTCTTGAATTTCTTATTTTTATAAAATGATTTTTGATTGGTGAAGACCTACCATATTTATTTCTTCCACTGCTTGATTATTATATATGTTAGACTAAAGCATTATACAATAGACTAGGACATCATGGGGAACTTAAAGGTAAATGGGGTATAGTAGATATCTAATATAATTTTGTCTTGGATTTTTTCAGTTAAGTTGGCTTTGGGCTCCTTTTGCAAGACTTTTAGTTCATTTCAATACGATCACATTTATTTTTTCATTGCATATGTTGTATTTAATCAATTTTCAGCTCAGTGATGAACACATTGATTCTCTTTAAAACTTCCTACAAAGATAGTGAGAATGTGATTTGATGTCTAAATAGTTTTATAACAATTTATGTTGGTAATCCTGACATGACCTTTACATTCTGGCCCTCTAGATTCTTTCTAACTATTACTTTAATATTTATAAAAGCTACAATTTTATCTATTCATGCTTATTGGTGACTCCGAGGATTTCTCTTGCCTTCCCACCTTTCAAATTTGGAGGTCACTACATATCTGAACCCATCACTGCTCATATACTTTTCCAAAATAAGACATCTTATTTGTATGCAGTAATCTTATATATTGATCCTAGCTTGTACTTCCTTCTTAAACTAGATAAATAAGAGAATTCTTTCATGTTCAATCTAGGAATATAATATGTTGCTATAAAAAAAATAGTTGGGACACACATGGCCCTCTCTAGAAAGCACTAACCCTATGGAAAGAAGTCCCACACACTAATTTGGTAATGGAGATATAAAAAGCTTTACTGAAGAGGTAAGGAGAGATAGATTCATCTTGTTGAAGTCCTCTACTTACTTGCTTTTTCTTTGTTCATTCAATTTAGAAAAAGGGGGTGAGATACGGTAAACACATATTCAAGAATCTTTAATCCCAACTTCTATATAAAGGTCTTCGATTTCCATGACCACATCTAGAAATTCTAGTTGATTATGTCCTATGCCTTGTTGATATCCAACTTCACTTCCATGATTCTAGTCATTACTTTCTTCTTCATTTTAATGGTGGGGAGAATCTTATAAGCATTGTAAATATAAGTTTGCCTAGGAAAATTGACTTTAGTTTACACACCACTCAACCCAATAGGATCTTCAACCAGTCTGTCATGACTTTGGGGAACATTTTGTACACAATGGTTCACAAACTTGCAGACCTAAAGCCACTATTTTTTTGGATTATATGAATGTGGTAATATCACATAGTGGTCCTGTTAATGTATCCCATTTATGTGTTCCCCTTGACCAATTTAGAATACAAGTAATAACATCATTTTTCACCACTGATTGGAGTTTCACCTAAAAGATGCATTTAATTCCATCTAGACCTTCTTCTTTCATGGGACACATGTGATAAAGCATGTCATATTTCCTCTACCTTTTGATATCCTTCAATATAACCTACTTCCCATTTAATAAAGAATTTTTCAAGACCCCTCTTGACATATTTATTAGATTAAAATAACTCAAAGTAGTGTTAGTCTCTTCCTCCTCTTATGCATTCTAGACTCCATTATCATCACAGAGACCTTTTGATATGTTTTGTTCTTATCCACTATTCATTCTTATAAAATAAGAGTTCATATTCGTGTGGAATCACACATTTTATTTCCCTCAATCTCACAAGATAGTAGTTTTCCTCCTTATTTATGATACTTAATAGGCCCCTATGCATATCTCCACACCTTCAAGTTCCCTATGAATATCTTCACACCTTCTCAAAATATCATCAAATAGTTTATTTTCCTATCCTTCTATCAACCCTTAGTAAAAAATTTATTTTCCTTTTCCAGACTTCCAAATTTTACGCTGGCCATCCTAATAATTTGTCAAAATGCCATACAATTATAACATGTGTGTTTTCCACTGCAATATCAACTCAAGAATCTTGGATAACTTTCTTACAATTTTGATCTTTCATCCCCCTTGTCTCAAAATATGGATTTGTTCAGCCTTGTGGTGATCTTCAGATCAACCAAAATATAAGAACATGTATGCATGATTAAAATAAACATTGGTTTCCAAGTATGTCTGACCATTTTTCATTAGAAAAGAATCTCTGAAAGTTTCACATATTGTGGTCCTGTTGGCATGGATCTTGAACCAATAATTCTTTAAGCTTTTAAATTCTAGGTATATAATTTATCAACCATCCAATATATCTCTAAAAACCCAAATAACTTTTTCTGATCTAGGTTAACCCAATCATTTTTTTCTCAGACAAAATTTCACAGACGTCATCAAATCCCATGTCTTGTATTTGTGATATTTCTCTTACTGGTCATAAATTCTAGTTTCTCTCCATTTGTAATGTTTTCTTTTATATTTAACAGCCTATTTCACTTGGTGCTAACAATAACAGATGATACTAGAGGCAAATGATTCCATCACAAAGACATAACAACCAATCTTGCAATAATGCCCCAATCCTCCCCCATTTATAAAACCGAATCTCCTCTCAATGATGTCCATCACTCTCATCTCTGATATAGTCTTAATCTAGAACATCACCTTGGTACCTCCCTCTAACATCATTTACATAATAACATCATGTCAGATTTCCTAGTCTCAACAATTCCATTGTAAGAGTTTCATTAGTCTATGGAGAGATTCAACATCATCTATGTTACTTGATCGATATATTTTATCAAAACATGTTGTAAGTTCTTTTCACTCCATGTGTGACACTCTCTTCATCAAGCTTTTCTCATTCATCTCATTTATCTTCTTTCCTCTATGAAGAGCCTCCCCTCCTCTTCCAAGCATGCATCATCTATATTTCTCCTATTTAGTTTTCTAAAGTTGTCTCATGTGTGAATAATTTTCATTCTTCCCTCCATGCTTCTATTTCCTTCCTACCAAAATAAGACATAATAAAACCCATAAACTAAATCTAGTGTCGTTGGTTTCCTAGTCATCACATATAGCCTAACCCCCACTAATTTATTCATCTTCATCGTCAAACTTGAGTCATGACCTTTGGTGTCTGATCCTCCACCCTCACCACTCTACTACATCATAGATTTTTAGCTCTTTCACCTAGGACCACCATAGCTATGGTTGATATATTATTGCTTCTTCCTAATGCCATCTTTATTTTTCGAACGTGAATCTCCACTAAGTCCAAGGTGTTAGGGTATCCACCCTTCCTGACTACTTGGTTATGTGATATCACATTTTTTTGGTCAACGGTTATGTAATATCACATTAGATGTCCCCCATGACTGGTTCATCCTCTTCTCCTTCATCCACTCCCTTTGGTATTTTTTTATCTTTTAAACTAATTCTGACTAGCTGAGTTGTCTGTTGGTGACTGTATCCTTGCATTGAATGATTAGAATTTGTTTCCTACACAACCCCATGCCAATTCTTCCCGTCAGCAGTTCATCATTCCAATGACACAAGAGGCATTATGTTCCTAATGGCCTAGATCTCTCTTATTCTCTCTCGAGACTGACCAACTGTCTCTTCTTTTGGACCAATAGCATGTTTCAAAGTAAATATTTTTTCTTCTATGCACCCCATATTTGTAGTTCTTTTTCAATGGCGTATGATTCCTTTTCTCTAGAGAAGTCAGAATTCAATACCCCTACTTTTTTTGTCTTCTTCATGTTCATCCATCGTAGGCCAGTCACGATCTATGTATTCTATAAGGCCGCATAGGAATCCAAGTTCTACAATCCATTTTTACTAGATATCAATCGACAATATGATGCTTGATCCTTCTTTGATCCACATCTTTTACTTAATGAATTGTTGTCAGATCAAGATTAATTTTTGTTAAGTAATAATTGTACCTACAAATGTTATTTTCACCAAATTTGAGAAATTCCCCAATTTTATGATGGCAACCCTAGCAAAATTCGTACCCATGTAGCCCATTGGTATATCATTAAACCTAATTTACACTAGAGTTGAATTTAAAAGGAAATTCAATGGATGCTCTTCCATTAGGATATCTTCATGCCAAAAAAAATTTCCGTATAATAACCAGGGGCTATGTGAACAACCCTCTCTCTCTCTCTCCTTCTTGGGAGTAAACACTATCATGAATAGATTACTTGTGGTTTGACAAAACACAACCTTCCCTAGAGGAACCATACTAGGTTTATTGTCCATGTTAGGGAATCACAATTGAATTTTGTAGTCACCAATCATCCAACCAAAGTGACATCTACATGATCATCATTTATTTTGAACCATTCCTCTTCAACAACAATCAATTCTTCATCTTTGTTGACAAATGGCCTAGGTATGTCTTTTTACAAGAAAACCAATGAAGGAAAATAGAAACTTTTGTAAAAGAAGTCTGCATGCTAGAAAATATGGGGAAAAGAATCATAAGCACCAACAATGAGATGAAAATTTCTCATCCCACACTAGTATCCACCAGCTTCTAGTATTCTTCATGCATGCTAGTAGGGCAAGGCAACAGGAAAATAATTTAGTTGACTAAAATAAAACTATATGTTGTAGGATAAATAATAATATTATTGAAGCCTAAGTTTATAAAATATGAAATACTATGTAGGGTGATCTTGACATATTTAGACTAATATAGATAATTACAAATTTTAGAAAATTAATATGTATCTAAAATCTAAATTATAAACCACTACCATGAATAACTTGGATATTGATATATGATGTATTTTAAAAACCCAATTTTGGGACAAGCACACATATGTAACATATAATCTACCAACATATTAGCTGATACATAATATCATCATTTGTAACCATAGATGATATTATGTGTGATAATATGATTACTATATAGATAAACATGCTTTATTTGCATATTTAGATAAGTAATCATTTCATGGCTCATATATTCAAATAATTGTTTGTAAAAGGCTATATATGAAATGTTATAATATACTAGTAAAATGATATATCATTTCGATAATTTCATGTAGTTGAAACTATTTATATGACTAAGTGATAATATAATGATATGCACGTGTATCTAACATGGTTCATATATAACCTATTTTAAAATTGTAGAATGATTACATTGGAATATTATGTGACATATACTCCTGTGTGGAAAATTGTATTACCAATAACTACATACAAATGACTAACTCATGATTCCAAGTGACTAGTGAAAAATATTTCTCTACACATTGTATATCTATATCTATTGATTCATGTAGCAAGATACAAGGAATGAGTGCATTGTCAATACTTTCAACTTAGATTTGTGGAATTTTCTATTTAGGTTGAGAAAGTAACTTTCCTCTTGAACCATCATTGTATGTAAAATCTGTGGCTTCAATTTATTTTGGAATCATAGTCTTTCTTTTAGAATAACCTTCAACATGTGTGTTGATACTAATTAGTAGAAAATTTCTAAAATATCAAAGGGTAGGCCGCACACACTAGTTTAAGTGTAATTATGCTTCCACTACTCTACATACATAATGGACATGAGGCCCCAAAATAGTTCCATGGTGTGTTTTCCTTCTCCATGAATAGAAAAGATGTCTTTACCAAAAAGTATAAGTTGACCTGTTTTCTCTATCTATAATTTGAAATCCTAGCCCTCAAATTAAAATCGAATCTTGTTCATATTCACAACCTAGTTTGATATTCATACATACCTGATATTGAACTCATTGCATATTCTCCTCAGAACTCATGGTAGGTAGGAGCACATTTTTTAGTTTTTTAATAGTCAGATTTTGAACTAGTTCTTATGGAAGATGCATGTATCTCTTATGGTTAATGAATGAATATATTTTTTGAGGGAAATGTATAAAATGGACATGTAATTGTAGATGATTTAGAAAAGAGACCATGAAAAATTGAAGATATGCCCTCTTCTTTAACTAATGCTAGAATATATTTTTAAAATTAATTTATAGCTTCCTTGTATAGTATTTTGATCTTCCATATGCTCAGACAAAATGTGTGTTGTAAATAAAATTATTTTAAAATTTGGCCTTGAGAACAAAACATTGCCATCTCAACTTATGTAACATGTTTATTGCAAGAATGAGAGCCACCCAATGGGAGGTAGGAGGGATCAAAGATCTTTCCTACAGATTTCTTGTGAGAATGGAAAGGTCCTTACAAAAATCCATTGATGATCCCTTAACCATGGGTTTGATATGTTCAAACCATACCCCTTGAACTCATAGAAGAACAGACAAGTCTCGACAGTGGTCTTGAAAGGGAAATTTCTTTATCATAGGGAGGAGGTAGTTGTCATCACAACCAAATGGCATGATTTTTTTTAATATTACATATTGATCTCAGCTCCAACTTATGACACTTCATAAGCCATTGGCTCGAGTCTCGATAATCAACAAATTATAAAAGACCTTAAGAAATGGTTTATTAGGGATACTCTTCTTGAAGGAGTTGTATATGACTCATGATCTTGTGGAAGGACCCTAGTTCATCAAAGTTATGACAATCATACATAAAATGTGGCACACATGTGATATCCTAGAGAGAATGAACCTCAAACTGTGGGATGACTTGGTGTTGATTCACACGGGAAGTTTCTTGAGAATATCAATTGACATTGATAGGAAACTAATAAATTTCTACAGATTAAAATGTGCTAGAATAAATTCTCTAATGTCATCAATTTTTTATTCCCTAATTCTATCTGTATGACGAAATAATCTAATATATAACATGAAACCATATTTTTTCTATGAATAATACCAAAATTATACTCTTCCTATAATGCATCTATGAAAATGAATTATGTTTTATAGGAAAATTTTAATTCTTATTTTTACTATACCATGTTGATCAAACTGGATCCTTGGGGAAAATATTTTTATAACGTATAAATTCACTCATGTTATACCTGAATGAACTATGCTTAATAATATATATCCTATTATTTTTAATCTAGAGGGAATATTTATACTCATATTTATATTCCCAGGGATTAGTACTTGAGTACAGAGGAAAATTAGATTTTTTAAATCTTCATCTAAAAATATACCTATTATAGGATAGCTAACTATAGCACATCTTCTTTTCATACTCTAATGAGATTGGATAATGGTAGAGACTAGTTTTCTATCCAAAATGAAATCTCTTGTTAACTATGTGAATGCAAAAGATAACAAAAAATCTATGAACTATTCACATATATATATCTCCTTGAGTAGATTTTAGCAACTTGAAAATAATTTAGATGATGACATGGTTATTGAGGCCATTAGGATTTTGATTCCCATTATTATTAATGCATAATAACTTATTGATAACCTCCTGGAATATTAGGTGTCTTAATAGAAAAGATCATAAAAAAGAGTCTAACATGAACTTATTAGAGCGAAATCACATATGAATATTCTTTTTAAAACTAACATTAGAAGAAGAAAGATTTCTAAAACTATGAGCAATATGTGGCTATATCTTGAATCAATTTCTAATAATAGCTCCCATCCCTTGGGAAGGATCGTTTTCATTTGGAAATATAATGATTTTGATGTTAAATTCTTCAAGAAATTTCATAAATTGATATACAATGTATGCAATTTTGATAGTTATGATTTCTGTGGTGCTACCATTTATGGTAAAATGATGAGGAAAATTGATCCCAAATGCAGAATGATTTGTAAAATATTATGTTTCCATTACGATACCTTGGGTTCTCTATGGTGATTGTAATTATGTTACTAAGTTGTTGATAGATTGGTAGGTATAATCCTTCTCAATTCCATGTGATGGATTTCAACTCCTTTAAGGAACAAAAATATCAATATGAAAAAATTATGGAAGGTCTGTAACAACCCCGCCTCCCGATAACCCCCAATTAAGGGAAACAAGAGGTCAGAGCCGTTATCCCAATAAACTGGATCAAAGGTTCGACAATTAATCAATAATAATTAAGAAAATCTACAAACTAAACTAAAATCTGGTATAAAATAAAATTTTGCATACCTTTTAAAAATTTGGAAATCTATCTATCCACAGCTTGAATTATTCTATCTAATCCTCCTTGCACTTTATTTCTTATTTTTGCAATGTGCCGCTTTACTGTTTGTGCTTTTCTGGGTTATACCTCAAATGCCTACACACAAAACGTCGGTCAGCATACGGGAATATGCTGGTATGTGGGGACAACCAAAATTTTTCAAATATGGCTAACAATTTAATTATCACAATTAGGGTAATTTAGCAAACCGATTTACATTTTGAATTTGTCATTCTCCACCGCTTTTGTCCCTACCCTAGAATACCCTTCTAGGGTTTCTCTTTTGCCATTGACGTAAGGCCACCTTCTCAATCCCGAGCTTGGTGCCTGGGGGTCACCTCTCATGGTGCCCCATAGTCATGCAACATAGACCACCTTCTCATTCCTGAGCTTGGTGTATGGGGTCACCTCTCATGGTGCCCATTGGTCTACCCTCCTGGGACTGACCTTTTTGGCATCTTCCATCGGAGTGGCATGTAGGTGCGAGAATACACATTTATATTACAACTGTGATAATCATAGTGACTTTATAATTTGCATTTATGAAAATACAAACTGGTTGGTTGCAATCAATGCGGTCAATTCATCTGAAAAATCTTTGGGAAACTAGTGCGATTAACCATAATTAACCACATACCTGTCAAGCTGACTTGAATGTAGAAATAACTCAACCAAGCAAGAAACCAAGCAAGCACACACAAGTTGATCTTGGAAAAAGGAATCCAATTTTTTTATCATTAATCATGTCATCATGATCTATTAGTCCTAGTTGTTTCCTAGGGTTACTAGTCCTTCTTAGGGTTTTGATCACAATTAGGATTCCACTTCATCTTTATTACTTTAAACTCTAATTTTATAAAATTACTTACAAACCCTAATTATTTCATCTTTACTTCAAAAAAGATCCTAAGATCATCTTTTAGCAATATGAAACCCTAATTTTGGATTAACTATCCTTTTCTTCCCTTTTTCCCTTATTTATGGATTCTAAGCATATTACCCATCATATTAGATTTAAAACCCTAAACCTTACAATTCTATCATTAAAATAGTTTAAAATTCATCTTTATCATTAAACAAGTTAACCATGCTCAAATTAATCTATTTGCAATATTAAATCTATCCTTGATTAACAATTAGGGTTTCTGACCACAAATTAACACCCTTTTCATCAAAATAATACACTTTTGTTAAAAGAGATAGATTTAGGCTTTCAAACTATTTTTAACCTATTCCTTGAAATTTTCTAATAAACTTTCATGTATAAACTTTTCTTATCCGAGCTTTCTAGCAAAAGATACGATTTTATAAAGAAAATTCCTTTTTATTGATTTATTTGCTAATTTCAGAAAAACAAGGATCGCCCGATCCATGGTGCGCGGGTCCACTGAGGATCCAACGGCCTAGCATGTGTGTGCCGTTCCTGTGATCAAAAGTAAGACAAAGGACAGAAACGTCCTTACCTGTAAAGAAGGCATGGAGGGGTATTCTGGTAAAAGACCGTGAGGTCTTCTTCAACCTTGCGCCCGAGCACCGCAACTCCTATGGTCAACTGGGGATTTGACTATGGGCTTTTGACCTCCTGTGAGCATGCCCGTTGGCCAGGGAACTTCACCTCCCTCCATCAAACTCGACTAGGGGTTCAATTGGTCGCCACGAACACACCACAACTCCCTCCTACTCGTTGGACTCCGGCAAGGTTTGCCAAGGGGACGGGGGTGTAGGTTAGGGTGAACGAGTCAATTGAAGGCACGAAGACAATCCTTGCTCTCTTCTACAGAGATTGGGGTAGCAAATAGGGGTGTTGGTGCCCTCACGCACCATTCCCTATATATAGGGTCGGGGCAGGTTCCTTCTGGATTGAGAACTCTCCCAATAGGCGGCCAATCCCCTACAAGGTAGGGTTGGTTTTGTTTGTTTCCCTCTTTTGAGTCCAAAGGAATCAGCCTCAGGCTTGCACACTCCCTGGATCATGAGAAAACTTGAGAGAAAAAACCCTCTCTAACTCACAGAGTCCCAGTCCCAGTGGGACTTAGACGATGAGCGCCAGGCATCGGATCAAGATCCAACGGTCCCCCTTTCTCGCGATCAACCAAATGGGAATACATATTCCTATTTGCAAAATTAATGCTATATTTTAGAGATAATTTGAGAAATTCCTATCTCTTAATCCATAGCTCCTTTTAACCTCAAATTTTAAGGGAAAGTTTCTCTTGACTTCATCTAGCTTTTCACGAAATTTGGGAAACAAATTCTAATGGATGAGAAGGATTCCTTCTCTCCCAAGATATCCTTTAATTAATCCAAAATTAATTAGTATTTCTTTTCCCTTTTCTATTATCTTGTTATTTTGGGTCCCTTGGACCTCAAGAAAACCTAAAAGGCACGAATTCCCATATTGGAGAATATTTACTTGCCTTTATCCTCTTACCTATCTCTATTTCACATATTCTCCTTTTATTTAATTAAATCATTTTCTTTTTTATTTCTCTTTTCTTTTCAATTGGGCTCAATGGCCAACAAAGCCCATAATCAACCAATCAAGACCATTTCATAGGAAATCCATCACAAATCAAAGAAATAGATTTCATTTATTCTTTAAAAGAGAGTTACACTTTTCATTATATACTTAGGAAATTGAGGTTATAACATCCTCCCCTCCTTATAGGAATTTTTCCCTCAAAATTCAAACAATCAAACAAACAAATCAGGGTATGCTTTCTCCATGTCCGCCTTCAGCTCCCATGTGGCCTCATCCTCACTATGGTGCCTCTAAAGAACCTTTACCATCTCTATATTCTTGCATCCGAGCTCTTTCACCGTGGTATCTAGAATCCGCAAAGGTGTCTCAGGATAAGTCAGATTCCCTTGAAGCTCAATAGGTTCAATGCTCAGCACACGGCTCAGATCTTGCACATATTGCTTCAGGTTTGACACGTGAAACACATCATGCATCATGCTATACTGAGGGGGTAACGCCAAATGATATGTAGCTTCACCAATCTATTCTAACACCTCAAACGGACCCACGTATCGAGGACTCAGCTTTCGTCTGTTCTTAGCTATAGCTCGGAGCGGTCAGATTTTCAAAAAAACATGCTCTCCCACAGTGAAATGCACGTCAGTCTGCTTTACATCAGCATATGACTTCTGTCAATCCTGGGCTCTCTTCAACCTTTGCTTGATCAAAGAAACTTTATCAGCATACACTTGGAGCTCATCTGACCTCAATAGGGTCCTCTCACCCACATCATCCCAGTGAAGTAGGGACTGACATGGTCTCCCGTACAAAGATTCATACAGAGGCATCCTGATACTGGCTTGGTAGATGTTGTTGTAGGCAAACTCAGCTAAAGGTGAGTACTGCTCCCAAGAGCCACCCCAATCGAGCACACAAGCTCTCAACATATCTTCTAACGTATGGATTGTCCTTTCTCACTGACCATCCATCTGGGGGTGATAAGCGGTACTAAACTTCAACCTGGTACCCAGTTCTTCTTGAACTTGCTTCCACAACTTGGAAGTAAACATTGGGTATCAATCAGATATGATCGATTCGGGTACACCATGCAAACACACTAACTCTCGGATATACATCTCAGCTGGGTCTGACACTTTAGAAGTGGTCTTTAAGGAAAGGAACTGTGCTGACTTGGTAAGATGATCTACCATGACCCATATCGCATCATGACCTTTCTTGGTCTGGGGTAGACCCACCACAAAATCCATGGTGTTCTGTTCCCATTTCCACTATGGAATCTCTATCGACTGTAAAAGCCCACCAGGTCGTTGGTGTTCAGCCTTCACCATCTGGCACGTAAGACAGCTGGACACACATACCGCAATGTCTTTCTTCATTATCGGCCACCAGAAAACCCTCTGCAAGTCCTTGAACATCTTAGTAGTTCTCAGGTGCACTGTGTATTTGGATCCATGAGCCTCTTGCATGATACGTTCCTTTATCGATGAATCCACCAGAACCCATATGTGATTCTCAAACCTGATTGCTCTGTCTATTCCCATGGATAGACGAGTCTGTGGCTTCATCATCAAACCTTTCATCTTATCCAACTCTTTACTGGTTAACTGCATTGCTATAATCTCACTCAACAATTTAGATTGAATCTGAATATTAGCCAAACAAACTCGATCTTGTAGTGGTTGTGGAGTCCACTCCACCAGCTCCTCCAGGCTCTTCCACTGACTGGACAAAACAGCTGCACACTTAAGTTGTTTCTGACTCAAAGTATCAGCCACGACATTCACCTTACCCTGATGGTAGGCGATGGTGAAGTTGTAATCCTTCATATACTCCATCCATCATCACTGTCGTAGGTTCAGGTCTCTCTGTGTCAGTAGATATTTCAAGATCTTATGGTCGGTGAAGATCTCGAAGGTGGCATCGTACATGTAATGCCACCATATCTTCAAGGCATGGATAATAGCGGCTAGCTCTAGGTCATGTGTCGAATAATTCACCTAATTGGGCTTGAGCTGTCGGCAAGCATATGCAACCACGTGCCGATTTTTTTCCAACACACAACCAAGTCCCATCTTGGAAGCATCGGTGAATATCATGAAACCCTCATTTCCAGAAGGTAGAGTCAACACAGCGGTGGTGTTCAGCTTCTCCTTCAACTCCTGGAAGCGAGATTCACATATGTCAGACCACACAAACTTCACATCCTTCTGGGTTAACATGGTCAGCGGCAAAGTCGTCTTTGAGAAATCCTTGATGAAGCGTCGGTAGTATCAGGCTAACCCCAAGAAGATGTGAATCTCATAGGGGTTCTTTGGTGCTGACCAAGCTCGAACTACTAATACTTTGGCTAGATCTACGACGATTGTTCCTCCTGAGATGATGTGTCCAAGAAACATGACTTGGTCTAACCAAAACTCACATTTTGAGAAGTTTTCGAAAAACTTGTGCTTTCTCAGGATATCAAGGACTCTACCCAGGTGGTCACAGTGTTGGGCTAGGTCATTCGAGTACACCAAAATGTCATCCACAAACACTATCACAAAAGAGTCAAGGAAAGGCTGGAACACACTGTTCATGAGGTTCATGAAGATACTAGGTGCATTGGATAATCCAAACGGCATGACCACAAACTCATAGTGGCCATAGCGGGTTTGAAAAGCCGTTTTAGATATATCCTCACTCCTTACTCTCACCTGGTGGTATCCTGACCTCAAATCGATCTTGGAGAAGACTCGAGTTGATTTGAGTTTGTCAAACAGGTGATCTATTCTAGGTAAAGGATACTTATTCTTAATGGTTTCCTGGTTGATCATCTGATAGTCAATACACATCTGAAGCAAACCATCCTTCTTTTTCACAAAGAGGACTGGTGCTCCCCAAGGTGATGTACTGGGATGGATAAAGCCTTTTTCCATCAACTCTTGCAACTGGGTTTTTAACTCAAGCAACTCTACAGAGGCCATTCTATAGGGTGCCTTAGATATAGGGTTAGTCCCAGGAGCTAACTCGATCGAGAAATATACCTCCCACTCAAGGGGAATTCCTGGTAGATCATCTGGAAACACATACACATATTCCCGAACCACGTCTATCTCCTCTAAGGATCGCCCCTTAACCTCAAGTACAGTAACTATGGCTAGGTAGGTTCGACAATCCTTGGATAGCATCCATTCGGCATTCAAAGCGGACACATAAAGGCTAGTTGTTGCATCCCTCCTTCCTCAAATGGTGAAGTGTCAATGGCCGGTCTTCCTAATAAGAATCTTCTTCTCTCTACAGTCAATCTAGGCTCTGTTGGTGGAAAGCCAATCCATACTGATGATTACATCAAAATCTTTCATATCAAGAAGGATGAAGTCAGTGGGAAGCTCATGGTTCAGATACTTAATTGGAAAAATAGGGGTTTTTAAAAGAGAGGTATAAATACGACCACTCGGGGTTGTGACATCCAAAACGTAACCCAAATCCTTGATATCCAAACCAAGCATAGTTGCCAGATTTCTCGAAATAAAAGTATTAGTAGAACCAGAATCAAAGAGTGCTTTTACATTTTGTCCCATGACTTCCAACAGGCCTACATAGTTTGTACCACATTAGAAAGGTATTACATGATCTTTTGAACTAAAATAAAAACATCTAAGGGTTATTACCCTCGATCAGCCTATAACCTCAATTTCCTAAGTATATAATGCAAAGTGTAACTCTCTTTTAAAGAATAAATGAAATCTATTTCTTTGATTTGTGATGGATTTCATGTGAAATGGCCTTGATTGGTTGATAATAGGCTTTGTTGGCCATTGAGCCCAATTGAAAAGAAAAGAGAAATAAAAAGGAAAAGGATTTAATTAAATAAAAGGCGAATATGTGAAATAGAGATAGATAAGAGGATAAAGGCAAGTAAATATTCTTCAATATGGGAATTCGTGCCTTTAGGTTTTCTTGAGGTCCAAGGGACCCAAAATAATAAGATAATAGCAAAGGGAAAATAAATACTAATTAATTTTGGATTAATTAAAGGATAACTTGGGAGAGAAGGAAGCCTTCTCATCCATTGGAATTTGTTTCCCAAATTTCGTGAAAAGATAGATAATATCAAGGCAAACATTCCCTTAAAATTCAAGGTAAAAAGGATCTATGGCTTACGAGATATGAATTTCTCAAATTATCTCCAAAATATAGCATTAATTTTGCAAATAGGAATATGTATTTCCTTTTGGTTGATCGCGAGCAATGGGGACCATTGGATCTTGATCTGACGCCTGACACTCATCGTCTAAGTCCCACTGGGACTGGGACTCTGTTATTTACATAGGGTTTTTCCTCTCAGGTTTTCTCACGATCCAGGGAGTGTGCAAGCCTGAGGTTGATTCCTTTGGACTCAGAAGAGGAAAACGAACAAAACCAACCCTACTTTGTAGGGGATTGGTCGCCTATTGGGAGAATTCCCATTCCGATAGGGACCTGCCCCGACCCTATATATAGGGAAGGGTGCATGAGGGCACCAGCACCCCTCTTTGCTACCCTAATCTCTACGGAAGAGCGCAAGGATTGTCTTCGTGCCTTCAATTGGCCTGTTCACCCTGACCTACATCCTCGTCCCCTTGGCAAAACCTCGTCGGAGTCCGGCGAGTAGGAGGAAGTCGCAGTGCATTTGTGGCGACCAATTGAACCCCTAGTCAAATTCGACTGAGGGAGGTGAAGCTCCCTGGCCGACTGTCATGCTCACAGGAGGTCGAAATCCCAGAGTCAACTCCCCAGTTGACCACAAGAGTTGTGGTGCTCGGGCACAAGGTTGAAGAAGACCTCATGGTCTTTTACCTAAATACCCCTCCGTGCCTTCTTTATAGGTAAGGATGTTTCCGTCCTTCGGCTTACTTTTGATCGCAAGAAAGGCGCACGCATCCTAGGTCGTTGGATCCTCAGTGGACCCACGGACCATGGACCGGGCGATCCTTATTTTTCCGAAATTAGCAAATAAATCAATAAAAAGAATTTTCTTGATAAAATCGTATCTTTTGCTAAAATGCTCGGATAAGAAAAGTTTAAACATGAATGTTAATCAGAAAAATGTGAGGAATAGGTTAAAAATAGTCTGAAAGCCTCTGTCTCTTTTATAAAAAGTGTATTATTTTGATGAAAAGGGTGTTAATTTATGGTTAGAAATCCTAATTGTTAATCAAGGATAGATTTAATATTGCAAATAGATTAATTCGAGCATGGTTAACTTGTTTAATGATAAAGATGAATGTTAACCTATTTTAAAGATAAAATTTCAAGGTTTAGGGTTTTAAATTTAATATGATGGGTAATATGCTTAGAAGCCATAAATAAGGGAAAAAGGGAAGAAAAGGATAGTTAATTCAAAATTAGGATTTCATATTGCTAAAAGATGATCTTAGGATCTTTTGTGAAGTCAAGATGAAATAATTAGGGTTTGTAAGTAATCTATATATATAGGAGGGTCATGGGACAGTGTTCTCTATCCTGGGCAATGCGGGACTAAAGCAGGAGTAGAAGGGTTTGAGAATTTTCCACAAAAACAACCAACTGCGTGACCTGAACCGATCATTTCAAAACAGAACCGATCGTTTCGGCCATCTGAGCCGATCGGCTGGACCTGAGTCGATTGTCTGGGGATTCCAACTGATCAGTTGGTACCCTGAACTGATCGGTTCACGATCTTGATCCAACTCAAATTGACTTTCCATCTTTTGTTTCTAATTGGTATCAAATACCAATCCTTATTCCAATCGTACTGGACAAGTAAAACAAAAAGAATTTTCTCACCAATCTTATTTTCCCAACTCGCTCGGTTGTGCCAGTTGAACCGATCATTTCAACACTTGAACTGATCGTTTCACCTTGTAGATGAGCCGATCGACTCACAACCTGAGCTGATCGGTTCACCCAGCTCAGCCGATCGGTTCATCACATGAGCTGATCGGTTGGGAGTGCAGATTGTGTAGAAATAGTCAACTGCAGTTCTAATCAATCCGATACTCTAATCAATCGATCCAACACCTTGAATACTATGATTTTGAGCTATCAATGAATTGAGTGTTTAATTGAACTACTAAACTCCTTTAGTAATCAATCTAAACATATGTTGTGTACAAAACTCCTCTTCCAAGTTAAATCCTATGTGTGTGACCCTACAGGTCCTTTTCACATTGGCAGTGAAATCCATAACACTTATGACTTCACAAGCAAAGAGCGGTGCCTAGTCACACATCAGTGCTACCCAAGTGAAATTGAAAGTTGGAGAACAACTTTCAATCCTACAGTCCGTGTATGGTGTTATAGTGAATGTATAATTCCTTTGTCACTGATATCCCGAATGAACTCAAGGCATGGAGCAGTCATCCTTTCAACGTTCATTCACTTTCTTGATCTCAGAGTAGATTGGAAGAGATATGTATGACATCAATATCACATACTGATTCACACATGCGTGCATGCCATTCTCAATCCTACTCATCAAGTGGCCATGGATATCAAGCTCCCTCAGGAGGGACAAATCCCATATCTATGACTCACCCCTCAAAAGCCCCATGTGTCAAAGCCACCCAATCATCACCTTTATAACAACCCATGTTTCAAGACTGCGTTTGATGATGTCAAAGTGTACCCAACGACATGTGTTGAGTGTAGTGATTTCAGGTCAAAGAATCACATTCACCACCATCACCGTGAGTACTGACTGTGACTACCATGTCATGGTTCCATGTGTCAAACTCACGGTGGGTCTGTCCGGTACACTTGTTCTATAACAAGTACCTATGTGTTTGGTTTGATATCTCTATATCATGACTAATGAGATTCTGTCACCAACCAAAACCATAATCTAGTCTTGTGTGTCATTGATGTCTATCTACCTTGCACAATGACATCTGACTAGGGACATAACAAGAATGTACAAACTCTTAGCATCCGTATGATCTCATCGTTCAGGTCCTGAACCTGAAGGCATACATCATTGAGTACTTTCATTCTCTAGACATTCAATCTGTTCTATCATTATCTCATATGACTGAACCAGAAAGAATTGGAAGCTTGCCTTTGATGTTTATCAAATAAATCTTAATGTATCCCACCAATCATCCCATGATTGGCTCTTAGGGCAGACATACCCACAGACTCCCACTTGCACTGCGAGCCAATCACCCTTTGAATCATATTCATAGTGATCTTCAAACATGTCCCACATGTTACTCTGCACCAATGCTTACATAGTGAGTAATGGCAACTCCTTGTTAAAGTCAGTATAAATTGCATGTCTCAAATCTCTTCGTTGTACATCATACATATGAGATGGATTTACCGTAATATGCTATCCAGTATTCCTTTGCTAACCTTTAGCCACATTGCATGATCAAGGATTCCATACTTGTCATCAATGACGAAAATATCTACAAGTTCATCTCATGAACTTCCAGATCCATATAGTATCCACAGTTGTTCTCTAACACACGGATATTCGGCATTTCCTTTTAAATGGTTTTATTGGAACACTTCCAATTATCAACAAACTTTCAATTTTATATATCCTATATATATTTTACGATTAATTTTCTGTCCTTTTCTGAAGTTCGCATCAATGTAACTCTTTACATCGAACTCTTCTTTATCTCCATAGAACTAGTACTTCCCAAGGACTTATCAAGTTCTCATTGTGTTCTAGTAACCCTTACTGGAAGTAGACAGACATCCACTCGTCATGTCCCACATACGAGTTATTAGGATGAGCACATCATATTGTCATGTCCTACGTATAAGATGATGAATGCATTTTATTCTTTCCATGTCTATACATGCAAGATGATGGGATGATCACATACATGATAGATCCATATCTATTCTTAGTGTTCACATTCTTCATAAGAATTGGACACTTGGCCTTGGGATACTTACTCCATGAAGCATGGACAAGTTCTCTCCCACTGAATCTGTGTACACTGAACCCTTCAGTGCAGATTTCTAATGTATGCTCTCTCTTTTTCCGGGTCAAGAGGTTTTCAAGAACTATCTCTATAGATCTCTATTCCTATCACATAGGAAACGCCTCTATCTTCCCTAAAGATAATTTCCACTTTGGATTTCCATTCTAGAACATTTTCATTTCACATTAACATGTGGAATGTGAATATGATCCCACTAAATCATAGATCCCTTCTTTATCTTTGACATATCAGTCAAACCCTTTGACTATATCATCAAAGTAAAGATCCAATTCTGAGTTGCTTGTACTCAATCAATCACATTGATTAGTCCATTGTAACTTATAGACTTCATTTGCATTAGTGGATTCATAAACCTTATAGGTTGTGTCACGTACACATCCTTATTTTATTCCTCATAGGAATGCGGTTTTAGTATCCATATGCCAAATGTCTTAGTCATTAAGTTGCAATCAACAAGCATCATCCTTCTCAAAATGTTATCCATGTGTCTTAACAGTTAAGGCTTATTTACACTTATGGATTTCCATCCAATGGGTGCTACCATCAAGGTCATACCTTATGGTTCACATGGAAGTCATTTAGGATGTAATGGTCATATGCCATAACTCAAAATCCGATTCCTCATATTCATCTAGATAGTTGACTCATCACATGATCAACTTATCTCATAGATAATTGAGGTGTATCTGTCAAGGAATTTGAGAACTAACAACACTTTGTGATTCTTAATATCCTTTATTGATGTGGGGTATTCTTTATTTTAAGAAGAACTTAGTTATTTGATAATCATTCTCTAACTCCTTAGAGTATGACTCCATCTTGATTTAGACATCACTATGCCTTAATCATGAGCTCACTATGATATACTATCATAATCACTCACAAGGTTCTCAAACATTTGGACTAAGTATTTTATTCTTTGATCTGAAAAATTAATACTTTACCAAATTCATACTTCATTTATGATATTCTTGAACCCTTCAAGATATTCATATTGGTATTTCTCTAAACACCACTTGAAGTATTAGCATTCGCTCCAATAGGTATGTAAATACATCACATGTATTATACCTAATAGGATAATCATTCTCCCACTACCACTAGTGAAGATTGATTAATCATGTCCAAGATATTCATGTCTCTTACTGGTTCTCTAACCAAAAGAGTCTAGATCTATCCATCACATGGAAGCTAGAAATGAATTTCTCATGATTGATGATAATTTGATTGTTTGAGTTATCAATAACTTTTAGGTATCATTTTATCTTATGTGTATCAAATACCACAAGATAAACAAGGCATTGCCACAAAGATCATATCTTTTAAAGAATGAAACATCAACTTTATTGATTGCCATCATTGTCATACAATATGCAAAAAAAGTGTTTCTATCTATTGGCAAATATGAAATAGCAGTTCATAACTGTATTACATGCCTTTATGGCTGAAAAATAAACTAAAGTACTCATATCTATGGTGGCAACACTTGCCCCATTTATTGAGCTCTTTACACTTTACATCTTGGTATCATATACCTCAAAAGTGTTACAAGTTTACTTTCATGACACCTTTAAGTGGAGACGGCTGTTGCCTCCTTTTGTTCTTCCAGATAGAGAGGACAATTCCTTTTCCAATGTCCTAGCTTTTGACAATGGTGGCAATTTCCTTTCTTGGTCACACCTCCCTTGGCCTTGAGAGTTGAAGACGACTTGGACTCCTGGCTAGCATCATAACCTTTCTTAGCTTTTCCCTTGCCCTTGTGCTTGGACTTGCCTTTCTTGCCCGTGATCACCATCACAGACTTAGGCTTGCCCTTCTTCATCTGTGTCTCGGCTATCCTCAACATGCCCAACAACTCTGACAGTGGCCTATCAAAGTTGTTCATGTTGTAGTTCATCACAAACTGACTGTAAGATTTTGGCAACGATTGCAGTATCACGTCAGTAGCCAACTCTTGGCTCAGTGGAAATCCCAGTCTTTGTAAGTTGTCCACATACCCAATCATCTTGAGTGTGTGAGGACCAATTGGAACTCCTTCTATCATGATGCACTTGAACAGTGCCCTTGAGGCATCATATCTCTCTTGCCGTGCTTGATCTTCATACATGTTCCTGAGATGCTAAACCATCTCAATGACACCCATGTTCTCATGTTGTCTCTACAACTTGTGGTTCATAGAGCACAACATCAAGCACTTTGCATCAATGGCATCATCAGAATGCTTCTTGTAAGCATCCCTTTCTGCCTTTGGTGCATTAGGAGCAGGTTCCTCTGGAACTGGAGTATCCAGGACATAGAGCTTTCACTCTTGAGTGAGAACAATTCTCAATGTCCTATACCAGTCGTGGAAGTTTGTCCCATTCAGCTTGTCCTTGTCAAGGACCGATCGCAAAGTAAAGTTGTTGTTGTTTGTTTCCATTTGTACTACAAAAGGAAAATATCCAATTTTAGTCCAAAACTCATTTTTGACTTATTTGATTGATTTGAAAAGTTTGACGATAAAATTAGACTTTTAATTAATTATCGCTCCCACTATTTATTTCAAATTGATAGCCCTAACCATCAATTCAGAAGATTGCAGCATACAACCTTCTAGTGGGCAAGATCCTGAAATCCTCTAAGTAATGGACCAGCTAGGGATGTCACCCACAACTTAGATCTCTCAGGTAGGGAACTTTTGCCAATTGCATCATATGAAACTCTTGATAAGATGTCATATGCAACTCCTTGCCATGAACATCTCCATGCCTCAAGGCACTAGATCCTATCCAGGTCACCTTGTTAAGTCCGACCCAAAGCAAACACGATGAATATGCACCCTTCTTGGGAAGACCCACACATTCATCCTTCACGCTTCCACGAGATAGACGGTGCACCACGCTCGGGCATGCCCACACTCGGTCGATCAAGCTTTTCACGTGTGTCGCATTTGGAAGGCATCTAAAACTTAATATTTAATGAGGGATTTGGTTTTTATATACATATACATATCCAATCACCACAATATATAGTACGTATCATATACATGCTATATCCCACATAAAACATGTGAAACGATAAAAGCGATGATTATGGACATCCTAATGTGATTCCTCGAGCCAAGAGGAATCACGGTCATCTAGGTCTACATCACATGCAACCTGTAAAAGATAAACTCTGTGTTTTAGCCATCCGAGTTGATCAACTCATCACATGAAAGATCTGCTCTCTCTGGTCAGTCGTCTGGGTACCACCAGTCGATCGGTTGGCTCCTCCAACCGATCAGTTTGCCTGGTCATCGTACATCTCCTCATGGCCGCCACCCGATCATCTCTCTCCTCGAGCCAAGCATCAACCGATCGGTTCACTTCTTGAACCGATAGTCTGGAACGCCAACCGATCAGTTCACTCCTTGAACCGATCGTCTCAGCTGTCGTCTGGATGTTTGCCGTTCTTCGACATAACAGGAAATAAAATCTATCCTATTTTACATCATAAATGGAGAAACCTCGAGTTACATTCGAGGGGAGCAAAGGTAGGAAAGAAATCTCGAATTATTTCGAGTTACATCAGTAATAGGAGAGGGAAGATCGGTACGCAGACCGAGATGCAAGCAACCACACACAACCATACACAGATAGGGTTTATTGGCCATAACCGTGTTATACATCCACCACAAAACTCCTTTAAGGGAGGCGTGTATCGAGTGCATTAATATTACATATCATATATGTAGTTAGGGATTTGTGGATTTAGGATTGGACATGCATAAAGCCAATATTATTCACATCGTATGCAATAAACAAAGGCGACAAACAAAAATCGATCATATCGATAATCCTAAAGTATAGAGCAGTTGACGTGGCTCTGATACCACTGTTGGATTTTAGGGGAGGCAGAGAAGGCAGCGGAAACAAAAATAAATTTTCTCCTCCCCCAAACTCAAACCGAGGAAACGTGTCAACGTCTATACAATAGGAAAGGAAGGTTTGTGGATTCATACCTTGTCCCGAGGCTTGCTCGGCGACAATACCTCACGCCTTGAGCGGTCTGCACCTTCGGTCTTGAACGGTGTTTGTGCATCTCCTGGTCACACCGGGACTGTCAGGATTGACAGTTGTCCTCCTAAGTGGCAGAAACCTCCCGCCTCTGAATTAGTCCACACGGACCACCTGGAACTCCAATCTCCTTGTCCCACAAGAAATTGGAAGGAGTCAAACCCTCTTGTTGGCGTACTAGTCACCAACACACTCTCCTACTGCCAGTCGCTTTCTGTAGTTGTCTTTCCCTTGATGTGCCTCCCTTATCGGGTAGCACTTGCTCGGGCTCTCTCAGTTACCAAAACTAGAGAGAACAACAACTTTACAGAGTAACTGGTTGCACTGAGTTGTGTGTCCAGAGAAGCCCCCAATACTCCTATGTATAGGAGGGTCATGGGACATGGTTCTCTATCTCGGGCAATGCGGGACTAAAGAAGGAGTACAAGGGTTCGAGAATTTTCCACAAAAACAACCAACTGCGTGACCCGAACCAATCGTTTCACAACTGAACCGATTGTTTTGGCCACCTGAGCCGATCGGATGGACCTGAGTCGATCGTCTGGGGATCCCAACCAATCGGTTGGTACCCTGAACCGATCGGTTCACGGTCCTGATCCAACTCAAATTGACTTTCCATCTTTTGTTTCTAATCGGTATCAAATACCAATCCTTATTCCAATTGTATTGGACAAGTAAAACAAAAAGAATTTTCTCACCAATCTTATTTTCCCAACTCGCTCGGTTGCGCCAGTTCTTCCGATCCTTTCAACACTTGAACTGATCATTTCACCTTGTGCATCAGCCGATCGACTCACAACCTGAGCTGATCGGTTCACCCAGCTCAGCCCATCGGTTCATCACATGAGCCGATCGGTTGGGAGTGCAGATTGTGTAGAAATAGTCAATTGCAGTTCCAATCAATCTGATACTCTAATCAATCGATCCAACACCTTGAATACTATGATTTTGAGCTATCAATCAATTGAGTGTTTAATTGAACTACTAAACTCCTTTAATAATCAATCTAAACATATGTTGTGGACAAAACTCCTCTTCCATGTTAAATCCTATGTGTGTGACCCTGCGGGTCCTTTTCACGTTGGCAGTGAAAGTCCATAACAGTTATGACTTCACAAGAAAAGAGCGGTGCCTAGTCACACATCAGTGCTACCCAGGTGAAATAGAAAGTTGGAGAACAACTTTCAATCCTACAATTTGTGTATGGTGTTATAGTGAATGTATAATTCCTTTATCACTGATATCCCAAATGAACTCGAGGCATGGAGCAGTCATCCTGTCAACGTTCATTCACTTTCTTGATCTCAGAGTAGATTGGAAGAGATATGTATGACATCAATATCACATACGGATTCACACATGCGTGCATGCCTTTCTCAATCCAACTCATCAAGTGGCCATGGATATCAAGCTCCCTCAGGAGGGACAAATCCCATATCTATCACTCACCCCTCAAAAGCCCCATGTGTCAAAGCCACCCAATCATCACCTTTATAACAACCCATGTTTGAGGACTACGTTTGATGATGTCAAAGTGTACCCAACGACATGTGTTGAGTGTAGTGATTTAAGTTCTTCGAATCACATTCACCACCATCACTGTGAGTACTGACTGTGACTACCATGTCATGGTTGCATGTGTCAAACTCACGGTGGGTCTGTCCGACACACTTGTTCTCTAACAAGTACCTATGTGTTTGGTTTGATATCTCTATATCATGACTAATGAGATTCTGTCATCAACCAACACCACAATCTAGTCTTGTGTGTCATTGCTGTCTATCTACCTTCCACAATGACATCTGACTAGGGACATAACAAGAATGTACAAACTCTTAGCATCCGTATGATCTCATCGTTCATCTCTTGAACCTGAAGGCATACGTCATTGAGTACTGTCATTCTCTAGACATTCAATCTGTTCTATCACTATCTCATATGACTGAACCAGAAAGAATTGGAAGCTTTTCTTTGATGTTTATCAAATCAATCTTAATGTATCCCACCAATCATCCCACGATTGGCTCTCAGGGCATACATACCAACACTTAAGTCAATGGCAAAAGAGAAACCCTAAAAGGGTATTCCAGGGTTAGGGCAAAAGCGTTGGAGAATGACACATTAAAAATGTAAATTGGTTTGGTAAATTACCATGATTGTGATAATTAAATTGTTAGCCATATTTTTGAAATTTTGGTTGTCCCCACATACCAACATATTCCCGTATTCTGACCGACATTTTGTTTGTCGGCGTTTTAGGTATAACCCGAAAAATCACTAACAGTAAAGAGACACATTATGAAAAAAAGAAATAAAGTGCAAGGAGGATTAGATAGAATAATTCAAGCTGTGGATAGATAGATTTCCAAATTTTTAAAAGGTATGCAAAATTTTATTTTATACTAGATTTCAATTTAGTTGGTAGAATTTCTTAATTATTATTGATTAATTGTCGAACCTTTGATCCGATTTATAGGGATAACAGCTCTGACCTCATGGTCTCCTTTAATTGGGGGTTGCTAGGAGGCGGGGTTGTTACAATTGGTATCAGAGCCATAACCCCTCAAGTATGTGGGGTCCACATGGACATGACATGCCAGTCTTGAGCCGTTTGGTCTAGGCATGTAGGAAAGGGTTGTCCATGGTTGACGTAGCCACCCTTGCGCTGGTATTCCGTGATCGGAAGCTAGGTGTCCATGGGTTATTGTGGGTCTGCACTGAAATGGGGAAGAGATTATGAGGCCTTATAGTTGAGCCTTGACGAGGACGTCAAGTGTGAAGATCGACAAACAAATCGTCATTAATTAAGCGGAATAACCATAAACAACGGATTAACAAATATCACTAAAAATTAAAACCATTTTTGCGAAGAGATCCATTTCTAGGAAAACTCTATAAGGCAGAACCAAAACTTTATATACATCATTGTTCACATTGTACATACACTATACCGTCTTTTCTCGAGGATAACATATAGCAGTTGCTCTAGCAAAACACATACTGAAGCAACATAAATCCTCGAGGCATTCAAGCTAAAATCCTCAAATTATAATAAAATCATAACAAACCAACTCCAAGGACCTGAGAGTACAGAGACGACACATAGGACTACTATCTACAAGACACGACAGGATGTACACTCAACCTGAGATGTCACTACTGTCCCTGCTGGTGTTGATGTACCTCTGTACAAAGGTATTCACCTCCTCGTGCATGTCCACCTAAAAATTTGGATCCCACTGGGGTGAGACCATTGTAATTGTCCCAGTGAGAGATATAACTCTCCGCCAACAATATTATTATCACAATTTAAATGATATAAAACTGAGCAGAGGATAAGCAGTTTAGAATATTCTCATCTTTTAAAGCAGTGCAACTATTAGTAATAGGGAAGTTAGTTATTTATTCTCTTTATAAGGAATGGTAAGAACATGTATATCATTTACCCATCATACTATAACAACATCTCAAGCTTATCCAGTGATACTCATTGTCATGGTATGTCATCCATGAATCATTCTCATTTCTATTTGTTGGCCTCAACCAATCTGCTAACAAAATATTTAATTGTATCAGTCATGATAGTATACATCATCATATTATATTCAGGCATTAGACTATGCCCATCATGTGCAACTATTCCAGGCATTGGACTATGCCAATCATGTACAACTATTTTAGGCATTGGGTTGTGACCAATCCTGTGCAAACATCACTGAATACCAGATCACTTTTACTAGGCATTATACCTTGACTAAGCCATCATTCTTATTCACATCCTTTCTATAAAAAAGTATCTCTCTCATATATTTCAAACACTATAGCCCTTATTTGGCTATAAGCATAAAGCATGTGTGATCAAGATTTCATTATTATTATTGTATCCATTTATTATTATCATTATATTACTAAGTTTACATTTCTTAGTTTATTTTGAACATTATCATTTCTTACATGAGACTTTTATAAATATCTTGTTACCTGTCACTAGGCAACAACTATTTCACATGGCTCACAAAGCCATAACACATCTTGTCACCTCTCACTAGGCAACAACTTATTCACATAGCTCACAAAGCCATAACAGATCTTGTCACCTCTCACTAGGCAACAACTTATTCACATAGCTCACAAAGCCATAACACATCTTGTCACCTCTCACAAGAAAACAACTTATTCACATGCCTCACAAAGCCATAACACATCTTGTCACCTCTCACTAGGCAACAACTTATTAACATGGCTCACAAAGCCATAACACATCTTGTCACCTCTCACTAGGCAACAACTTATTCGCATGGCTCACAAAGCCATAACATATCTTGTCACCTCTCACTGGGCAACAACTTATTCACATGGCTCACAAAGCCATAACACATCTTGTCACCTCTCACTGGGCAACAACTTATTCACATAGCTCACAAAAACATAACACATTATACTTGTTATACAAGTATTTAGCATGCCTTTCAAGGCTTATGCAATAAGAGAATTACAACTATCCCATCATTGGGGTTAGGGTTTCCCTTTTATAGCCGAATAGGGTTTCATGTTCATATTATTAATCCAAACCCTAATTCATTGCTCCACACATCTAGAAGCATACATTGGTATCAAAAGTATTCAATCGTACTTATTTATTCTCACCATTTATCATTAAATGGTTATCTACACAAAGTATGAGTTTCTCTCTCATCCTTACTAGGATATTGATTACATCATACTCCATTAACTTGGCTTAACCCTTTCTTAAGACATATAATCCTACACTTATCATAGTGTATTAATCTCATTGCATCTCAATGTAACAATTGACATGACACACTTCATGTGTTACTCATCCAAGTACATTGGATTTAAGATGCATCAAGGTGTAACAACCTTAAAGTGCTGGATGTGATATTTACCATGCCTTGGTGTATCACTTCCCTCATAATTTTTAACTTACTTAAGTTCATCAAATTATCTTGTATTAGGGTATTTCCCATCCTAATACTTTATCCATTATCCCATCATATTAATCTTGTAAAATATTGGCCAAAAGTCACACACTAAAATCACCCAATTATCATCAATGATATGGACTCATCTCGGGTTAAGGCATTGTTGATATAAGGTTGTCCATTATCAATCACTTTAGGTGTTTCACCTATAAAGGTATTAGCCACACCATAACTTGGTGTTACACTTATCACTCCTAAGAGTGTCTTGCCCTCACCTTTACATGGTGTCTCGGGTTAGAGGTATATGAGCACTCACCATATCAGGAAAAAACTATATGAACACCTTTCATATCGGGCTAAAGGTGTTTGTATATGTTACCCATGTCATGCATGAGTATTAACTCATTACCATATCGGGATAAACATCAACTAGGGTTGTGTATCAGGCCTCCATATCATGCAATAGAACTTGCTATTCTTTACTCATATTGGGTTACCCAAATTAGGGTTTCACATCAACTTACAAGTGTACAATTGACCTTGTATCGTGCATGGAGTCTATACTGGACTCCCTATCATGCAAGAGGTGTATACTACACCCCCATATTGTTCAATAAGGTTTACAAACCTATTTATATTGTTTTAGTGAAGTATCTGCATCACCATATCGGGTTAGGGGTGCTTGCTTATGTTCTTGCACCCGATATCACTTTTATAAGGTGATATCATCATCTTCAAGCTCTAGACCTTTGTTATAACTATTATAGTTCATGTCATCGTTCATTCTCTCTACTATAATGGAATCAAACATGGTGTCTCATTCATTCTCTCTACTATAAATTATACATAGAGTAATAAGGAACACTCTATAGGTGGTAATTTGCATATTAACCCCATATTTTGGGTAAATTGCAATTTGTACCAAAATTGGTGACCAATGCTCCAACATTGTTCAAACAAGTTCAAACTTTAAATTTAGGCTTTCCACAAGCTACCACTTAGCATCATTCTCTCTCTTATGATTGTAAAACACATGTGGTACATTCAACATGTTCACATTTTACATTATAACCCCTCAACATGGGTAAATTGCACTTTGGTCCAAAATAAAGGAACATTGCTCATACAACATTCAATCAGGACCAAACTTGAAACATAAGTGTGTCACATGATGACATACTCCTTATAGGATTATATTATAGTTCTAAACAACTTTATTAGCCAAAACAAATAGGGTTACCTCATAACCAAGGTCAGTGTTGTTACAAGTTATAAACCCCTAACAAGGATTTCGTCCCCGAAATCCTAGGTAAAGGGAGACAAATATTATTCATTCATTATATAATCAAGTCTCTACATAACATATTAATGTAATGGGGATACCATAGATATTTAATCCACACAAAGTTCTTCCACACAGGGTTATTCTAAGGAAATATTTTTAGCTTGATAAACTTTTCCACCATAATTACAATTGTTCCTTCCCTTAGTTCAACCTTATCAATGTTATGTTTATGCAGAGAATAAACCCCTAACATATGATGTCCATATTATTTTATGTAACTAGATTGATTTCACAGTTGGCCTATATAGGTATCCGACATAAATCATCTATTATTTCTCAAATACCACACTCCTTACCTTGGTATTCATGATATGTGTTGAGAACACATCTTATCCTTAACATATTCATTCCTCTGCTATTACTAACAATAGATACACATGCACAAGGTATTTCTTTTATTTTTAGGACATTGCTTGTCCCATATGTCATTACCTTGGAACCAAAGTCCAAAGCAAATTGATACTTTTCTAAGTATCCATCAACAGATTTATTTTTAATCCATGAACATCAAATGTTATAATACTTACTTGATTGTCATGTTAATTGAAAAGAGAAACATAAAGGAACTTATCCCTATCATTACCCAAGGTTGTTTATCAAAAAGGAAGCACATATTTAACAGAGGTAATAGACTTAGAAATCCTTTATTTATTTGGGAAAGTTCACTCAGTGATTCCTCATTAATTGGGAAAGTTCACTCAGCAATCCATATGTTATTGGAAATGTTCACTTCTAGCAATCCCTTATTAGTTGGGAAAGTTCACTTAGCAATTCCTCATTTAATTGGGAAAATTTACCTAGCACTTCCTCATTAATTTGGAATGTTCACTTAGCTCTTCCTAATTAGTTGGGAATGTTCACTTAGCTCTTCCTCATTGATTGGGAATGTTCACTTAGCTCTTCCTCATTAGGTGGGAATGTTCATTTAGCTCTTCCTCATTAGTTGGGAATGTTCACTTAGCTCTTCCTCATTGATTGGGAATGTTCACTTAGCTCTTTCTCATTAGTTGGGAATGTTCACTTAGCTCTTCCTCATTGATTGGGAATGTTCACTTAGCTCCTCCTCATTAATTGGGAATGTTCACTTAGCTCTTCCTCATTGATTAGGAATGTTCACTTAGCTCTTCCTCATTAGTTGGGAATGTTTACTTAACTCTTCCTCATTGATTGGGAATGTTCACTTATATCTTCCTCATGTAATTGGGAAAGTTCACCTAGCACTTCCCCATTAATTGGGTATGTTCACTTAGCTCTTCCTCATTCATTGGGAATTTTCACTTAGCTCTTCCTCATTGATTGGGAATGTTCACTTAGCTCTTCCTCATTGATTGGGAATGTTCACTTAGCTCTTCCTTATTGATTGGGAATGTTCACTTAGGTCTTCCTCATTGATTGGGAATGTTCACTTAGCTCTTCCTCATTAATTGGGAATGTTCACTTAGCTCATCCTCATTGATTGGGAATGTTCACTTAGCTCTTCCTCATTAATTGGGAATGTTCACTTAGCTCTTCCTCATTGATTAGGAATGTTCACTTAGCTCTTCCTCATGTAATTGGGAAAGTTCACCTAGCACTTCCGCATTAATTGGGAATGTTCACTTAGCTCTTCCTCATTGATTGGGAATGTTCACTTATCTCTTCCTTATGTAATTGGGAAAGTTCACCTAGCACTTCCCTATGTAATTGGGAAAGTTCACCTAGCACTTCCCTATGTAATTGGGAAAGTTCACCTAGCACTTCCCTATGTAATTGGGAAAGTTCACTCATCACTTCCTCATTAGTTGGGAAAGTTCACTTAGCTCTTTCTCATTAATTGGGAAAATTCACTTAGCAATCCCTATGTAATTGGGAAAGTTCACCTAGCAATCCTTCTCATATTTCCAGTTACATTAAGCTCACTAGATTGTCTCAAAATGACTACTTGATCAGAGTAATAAAAAAGATAACAATCTAAGAGTTCCATACTTACCCTATCCTCAATAATTATATAACTAGCCTGGGTATACAAGTATTGAGATTAGGTAGTATGCACTTTATGTATTATTACATTCCTTACTTTTTGTATCATCATCATCACATGATTTAACATTTCTGGACTTCCTCCAGGCACCACATTGATATGTTTTACTCTTTCACATAGATAAGAGAAATTATAAAGCATTTAAAAGAATACTGAACAGAATATAAATTTTAGTTATCATCATTTCTTCCCTATGTTCCCATAGGGCAATCAATAGGGAATTCAATAACATCTATCCTTCTCATGATTATCACGTAACATCAAATAAAGCATATCAAAATGAAAAACCTCTATCTGACTGTTACCCCTCGCGGTCATCTACCGCTTCAAGTTAACTCAACACATGGAGTCTAGTTGTTTCATGTTGTTACTTTTGCCTTTTCATATCATTGGGCTATAACTTTCGTAAGCCCTGTCGAGTCTACCTCAGTTGTTGAGTCATTTCCTCCTTTCTTTTTAAACAAAAGGGTTTAATATATTCAACATGAACACATCTATAACATGTCCTATCCCCGTACCATGGTCTTATCGGTCTTATTACTGATATAGAGACTAAGCCATGGGTCTTTACAAGTGGAAAGTTAGGGCTTTTCCCTTTACTTAGTGGCTAATGCCCTGGTACACTAAGCATTTATTGCACTGGTAGCACCAAAAACTTTGTCTTTTTAGAACAACTAAGCACAAGTCTCTAGAATTGTAGAGACCTTTCCCTACTTCTCAACTTATTTCCCTTTCTTGGGCATTACCATCACAGATATACTATCTATCTAAACTTATGACAAAGTCTACTTTCTCTCCATATATTAATCTTTTCCCATATTTTCCACTGTTCCAAGATGACTATGTCATTTAGGAACCCTTTCAAAGCCCAAAGTTTCTATATAAGGACTAGTAACCTAGGTTGTAATGCTAGTATCCAGTTTACTATATGCATCACTACTATCCTAACCTGCCCAACAAGAGCATAAACATAAGATTCTCTATCCTGATCGGGTCATGATGAGAATTCTCAGGCACACATTCTTCTCTTGCCTGATCCCTTGCACTCTCTCCTGGTAAAACAACATTGCTCTCAGCAACGTGTTCCTTGTGTTCTCCAGTCATTTTTAAACTTCACCCTTACTTCTGCACAAGCAGAAGTCACTATAAGGTATACTGGAGAACATTAGCACAGACTCAACAGCTTAGTTCTATGTCTCTGTAGACTCAGTGAACCTTAAGCTCTGATACCAAAACTTGTGACGACTGACAAACAAATCGTCATTAATTAAGCGGAATAAACATAAACAACAGATTAACAAAAATCACTAAAAATTAAAACCATTTTTTCTAAGAGATCCATTTCTAGGAAAACTCTATAAGGCAGAACCAAAACTTTATATACATCATTGTTCACATTGTACATACACTGTACCATCTTTACTCAAGGAAAACATATAGCAGTTCCTCTATCAAACCACATACTGAAGCAACATAAATCCTCGAGGCAATCAAGCTAAAATCCTCAAATTATCATAAAACCATAACGAACCAACTCCAAGGACCTGAGAGTATAGATACGACACATATGACTACTATCTACAAGACACGATAGGCAGTACACTCAACCTCAGCTGTCACTGTTGTCCCTTCTTCTATTTATGTACCTCTGTAGAAAGGTCTTAACCTCCTCGTGCACGTCCACCTAAAATTTTGGATCCCACAGGGATGAGACAATTGTAATTGTCCTAGTGAGAGATATAACTCTCCGCCAATAATATTATTATCACAATTTAAATGATATAAAACTGAGCAGAGGATAAGCAGTTTAGAATATTCTCATCTTTTAAAGCATTGCAACTATCAGTAATAGAGAAGTAAGTTATTTATTCTCTTTTTAAGGAATGGGAAGAACATGTATATCATTTACCCATCATACTATATCAACATCTCAAGCTTATCCGGTGATACTCATTGTCATGGTATGTCATCCATGAATCATTCTCATTTCTATTTGTTGGCCTCAGCCAATCTGCTAACCAGATATTTAATTGTATCAGTGATGAGAGTATACATCATCATATTATATTCAGGCATTGGACTATGCCCATCCTGTGCAACTATTCCAGGCATTGGACTATGCCAATCCTGTACAACTATTTCAGGCATTGGGTTGTGACCAATCCTGTGCAAACATCACTGAATACCACATCACTTTTACTAGGCATTATAACTTGGCCAAGACATCATGCTTATTTACATCCTATCTATAAACAAGTATCTCTCTCATATATTTCAAACACTATAGCCCTTATTTGGCTATAAGCATAAAGCATGTGTGATCAAGATTTCATTATTATTATTGTGTCCATGTATTATTATCAATATATTGCTAAGTTTCCATTTCTTAGTTTATTTTGAACATTATCATTTCTTACATGAGACTTTTATAAACATCTTGTTACCTGTCACTAGGCAACAACTATTTCACATGGCTCACAAAGCCATAACACATCTTGTCACCTCTCACTAGGAAACAACTTATTCACATGGATCACAAAGCCATAACACATCTTGTCACCTCTCACTAGGCAACAACTTATTCACATGGCTCACAAAGCCATAACACATCATGTCACCTCAAACTAGGCAACAACTTATATACATGGCTCACAAAGCGATAACACATCTTGTCACCTCTCACTGGGAAACAACTTATTCGCATTGCTCACAAAGCCATAACACATCTTTCCACCTCTCACTGGGCAACAACTTATTCACATAGCTCACAAAGCCATAACACATTATACTTGTTATACAAGTATTTAGCATGCCTTTCAAGAATTATGCAATAAGAGAATTACAACTATCCCATCATTGGGGTTAGGGTTTCCTTTTTATATTCGAATAGGGTTTCATGTTCATATTATTAATCCAAACCCTAATTCATTGCTCCCCACATCTAGGAGCATACATTGGTATCAAAAGTATTCAATCATACTTATTTATTCTCACCATTTATCATTAAATGGTTATCTACACAAAGTATGAGTTTCTCTCTCATCCTTACTAGGATATTGATTACATCATAGTCCATTAACTTGGCTTAACCCTTTCTCAAGGCATATAAGCCTACACTTATCATAGTGCATTAATCTCATTACATCTCAATGTAAAAATTGACATGACACACTTCATGTGTTACTCATCCAAGTACATTAGATTTAAGATGCATCAAGGTGTAACAACCTTAAAGTGATGGATGTGATATTTACCATGCCTTGGTGTATCACTTCACTCATAATTTTTAACTTACTTAAGTTCATCAACTTATCTTATTTTAGGGTATTTCCCATCCTAATAATTTTTCCATTATCCCATCATATTAATCTTGTAAAATATTGGCCAAATGTCACACACTTGAATAACCCAATTATCATCAATGATATGAACTCGTCTCGGGTTAAGGCATTGTTGATATAAGGTTGTCCATTATCAATCACTTTAGGTGTTTCGCATATAAAGGTATTAGCCACACCATAACTTGGTGTTACACTTATCACTCCTAAGAGTGTCTTGCCCTCACCTTTACAAGGTGTCTCGGGTTAGAGTTATATGAGCACTCACCATATCAGGCTAAAAGTATATGAACACCTTTCATATCGGGCTAGAGGTGTTTGTATATGTTACCCATGTCATGCATGAGTATTAACTCATTACAATATCGGGATAAACATCAACTGGGGTTGTGTATCTGGCTTCCATATCATGCAATAGAACTTGCTATTCATTACTCATATTGGGTTACCAATATTAGGGTTTCACATCAACTTACAAGTGTATAATTGACCTTGTATCGTGCATGGAGTCTATACTGGACTCCCTATCATGCAAGAGGTGTATACTACACCCCCATTTCGTTCAATAATGTTTACAAACCTATTCATATCATTTTTGTGAAGTAGCTGCATCACCATATCGGGTTAGGGGTGCTTGCTTATGTGCTTGCACCCGATATCACTTTTATAAGGTGATATCATCATATTCAAGCTCTATACCTTTGTTATAACTATTATAGTTCATGTCAATAGGTCTAAGAAACTACTATAACTCATAATTTCATCAACTATTTCAGGAAATTTTGGAATGAAAAGTAGATCATTAAATACATCATTTTAGGTGATGAATAATAACATGGTTGAGTTCAAGTTTCATAACCCGCCTTAAGAACAACTTCAAAGCTCCAAGCTCCAAAAATCCATGTTCCCAAGGTTGACGATGAAATTCTCAGATCCTCTAGATATAAGAAATCACCATGGATAAGCAATCGGTGAAGAAGAAAAGAAAGGAAGATCAAAACCCTAAATTCATGGTTCAATCCAAGGTTGAAGATGATATTATCCCAACCTTAGGGTTAAGTATGAGCTCCTTCTTGCTCGTTAACACCTTTGCACGATACACTAGTGTCCTTGCACGATATGCAAACCCTCATGCATGATATGGCACTCACTTGCACGATATGGCACTCAACACGTCACCCTATTGACCGATATCACCTTATATGGCCAATTTCACCTACTTGGCCGATATGCTCTTGTCATGGGCGACATCCCAAGGCCTATGCACGATACCACAGATTCCCTTCACAATATGGGAGCTCCATGCACGATACCTTAGGGTAGGATGGTGGTAAGGGTCGCAACATTGCACCAAGGGGTGAAACTAGGGGTATATATACTTGTTGTTCATGAAGGAAGGCAAAAATGAGGTGTCAACATTTTGAGCTAGTAGGTGGCACATGTCATGCATGGGTGACACGTGTACATGCATGCATCAACATTTATCTTGTCTTGCAAAACAGTTCAGGATCATCTAGAGATGCAAATTCATCCATTACTTATCCATTTGGATAAGTCATCTAGGTTTAATCACTATTTTAAGTCAAGCCGATACACTTTTTCTAAGGAAACTTGTTGGCTGTCACACCTCACATCCTTGAGGTGATTTGCATGATATGGAATTTTCCAAGAGTTCACAAACCAATATGGGACACCTCTTTGGGCTCCATGGCCGATAGGCACTCATATATAAGCCTTTCAACTTGATACAACTCAAGTTAAGCTTTCAAATTTAACCCTTTTCTTGGTCATTTCTACACCAAGATTTCCATCATTCATAATGGAATCAAACAAGGTGTCTCATTCATTCTCTCTATTATAAATTATATATAGAGGAAGTAAGAACACTCTAGATGTGGTAATTTTCATATTAACCCCAACATATTTTGGGCAAATTGCAATTTGTACCAAAATTGGTGCCCAATGCTCCAGCATTGTTCAAACAAGTTCAAACTTGAAATTTAGGCTTTCCATAAGCCACCACTTAGCATCATTCTCTCTATTATGATTGTAAAACACATGTGGTATATTCAACATGTGACATTTTGCATTATAACCCCTCAACTTGGGTAAATTGCACTTTGGTCCAAAATAAAGGAACATTGCTCAAACATCATTCAATCCGGACCAAACTTGAAACATAAGTGTGTCACATGATGAAAAAACTTCTTAGAGGATTATATTATAGTTCTATAGTTCTAAGCAACTTTATTAGCCAAAACAAATAGGGTTACCTCATAACCCAGGTCAGGGTTGCTACATCAAGAGTCTAAGTGGGGGAGATTGTAACATCCCAGGATTTGAGGCCTCAGATAAAACACTCTTAAAAGGAATGATTGGACTACTCATATCACCAAGGTGCACCTCCTTTTTCAGGAGCCCATCACTAAGAACTCCATAGTTAAGCATGCTCGGCTTGGAGTAGTACTGGGATGGGTGACCTGTCGGGAAGTTGATCCTGACATGCGCCTGAGTGAGGACAAAGTGCGCAATTAAGGCTAGTGTTGGTCTGTGGAGACATTCGTCATTCCTGAAACTCTACTAGAGCCTTGGGAAGTGGGCTCGGGCGTGACAAGGTCCCTTTTATACATTTGGTTATCCCGGAAGGGAGTATGTTTACTAACTTAAAGGAGACATTGTTCTTTCTAGTGACCTCTTTCTGGATGACTATCCTAACTATAATGGGGAATTTACTTCTACAAATTTCATGTACCTAAAAATCACGGAATGATTCTAAATATAATGGAAATTATAAAAAATATTCCTTTTTATTTGAAGAACACTTGGAACACCCAAGACATCTAATTTGAGTTGATTAAATAAGTGTGGAACAGTAATGTCCCTTAGTGAACTATGTACAAAAACCTAAAGAAAATTATGATGTTAGAAAACATATAAATAAATGGGATAAACATTCATAAAATATTGAACACACTTCTTTGTAATATTATATTGTTCCAATAAAAATCTTGGTAATAAATATTTGTGTTCTCTTGATATAAGAAGAGGAAAGCTACCCTCAAGGCCTCGAAGATGAAAGATTTCAAACAAGACCTCTTGTTGATAAGAAAACTAAAATTCTTTTATTCTTCCTTACATACTAGAAGCAATAAGTTATGATATCCCTAATTATGTACCATGAGATATATGATAATACTAAACCACATGATAACTTGTTGCAATTTCTATTATAAACTATTTAATAAATATAAATTGGTGATCATTTATGATCTTACTAATGAACAATTTGAGGTTTTGTGTGCCATTGTTATTAGGGACGAATTTTACCATGTCAACAACAATACCGACATTGAAAGGGACATGAATCAGAATGGTTTAGTGCTAAATTCTTCATATATTCTCAGAGTTTCATTAGAGACTAATTGACTACTATCATCATGGGTTTATTTGATAGAGGTTTCATTATTAAGGAAATTAATATGAGGTTTATATGTTGTATCCCCAAAAATAAAGATCTTAATACTACTAAACAATGGAGTAATATAGATCTCTACAATTTTGTGTACACCATTATCTTAAAACTTCTTGATAATAGGCCCAAAATGGTTATAATTTCTCTCAATGATGCAAACCAATGTCCCTTCATTAAAGGAAAACAAAATTTTGATGCTATTTTTTGGCTAATGAGCTTGTTAATTTATTCAATAAAAGTAATACTAGATCCAAATTTAGTCTAAAAGTTAATATCAATAAGGCCTATGATTTAGTTCATTGGGATTTTGTTCTACCTATGATGGAAAAGATGGGATCCCTCTTAGTTGGATGAGATATATATGTTATTCTTGGTTTAGTTAACTACCATATTATTGTTAATGATGATCCTCTCCCACCATTTGAAAAAATTCACATTATTAGGCATGGGTATCCCCTTGGACCCCTTGTTGTTGGTTATCTTAATTGCAATGGTTAAGCTTCATTATAAATGTCAGCGCCAAATATGGATTGTTCTTCGATCTTAAAGCTTTTTTGAAGGTTTATCTTTCTAATATATTATCTACTATTGATTGGAAAACTTGATCTTAATGATGAAGTTTGTCATATTATTTTCTTAAAATACTTTGTCTATTGTTCTAACTTATCTATAAATCCTAATAATGGTCAAGCTTTCCTTAGTAAAAATTCTTATAAGGACGAATTTCTCAATATTTGTGCTATCCCCAATGGTTCATTGTTGGTGAAGTATCTCGGTCTCCCTATGTTCCATGGATGATTAACAAAGCCTTTTGCCATTCTCTTATTATTAAGATCAAGATAAAGTTAGAAGGATATAAGGCACATTTTTATCATTTTCTAGTCATATTTATCCTATCAACAAACCCCATCCACTCTTACTCTCTATTGGATTATTGATTTTCCTTCGCATGCTAATGTGACAAACATAGTTACTTGGCTATGCATGTATTTTATTAGAGGATACAGAAGTGATGCAACACATTTGCATATTTTACTTGGAAGAACATGTCTACTCAAGGAAAGTAGAAGGGTAGGCTTAAGACTCACTAATGATACTAATTTAGTAGGGATTACTAAGATTTTGGGAGTGTTAATGCTAAGAAGGAATGGATTTTGGTTATATCTCTTCATGGAATGTATATAATAGTAAAATATATTTGGATGTCAATTTCCACTAATAACCATTCTTCGATGTCGAATCGTACGCAAAAAGTTAATGACTTCATGCTCAATCAAGTGAATTTCATCATTGGAAAGCCCAAAGGATTTTTCTGTAGGAAGATCCATTAGTGGATGGAATATACACCGCCGACCTAACTGATCCCAAGTTGGTCTCGAAACTAGATAAAGTCATTATGGCCAATGTCAATTACATTATTAATTATCTCTTCCAGCATTCCTTCTACTAGGAATATCATTCCCTTCCAAGTGCTTCTAAATTCTCTACCTTTCTTCAACTAGAGGAGTGATATAATTATTTATGGTAGGAATGCCAATGTTAAATAAAAAATTTCTTGGGATCTTATTAAATTTTAGAAGTTAAGTCAGTGGATGGACTTCTTGTCTTTGGAAGTACAATATTCTTGAGAAATACATCATAATTCTGGAAATAAGTTTTCCATTGTTGATAAGATAATGAGAAGAGTCTTTCAATTTGCATAAATTTATCCATTGTATTGTGAAGATTGTGACAAGACCAAGCATCTCTTTTTTAACTGTAAGTTTGAAAAAGACATATGGTTCATTTCATTTTAATGGATGAAGATTTTGACTATACTATTAACTTCTCTAATTCCTAAAAATCAAACTAGAGGCTTTCAACTATCTTCTTTCTCTATGTAATACCATATTTTGTCCACAAGAAATAGGGCTCTCTTTATGATTTTATTCCCAATGTATAGCTTACTTGGGACCCCATTCATTATTTACTTCACAATTGACTTTATTTTGTACATAATATGTGGCTTTGTGCCTACTCCTCCTCATTAATTTTATATATCTTTGACCATACAATTGTATGTTGTTGAATGATTTGATGTAATAAGAGAAAATCCTACACTTTCTAGACTTAAAAATGAAAAAAAGAAGGAAAAAGAAAGATATTTGGTCTAATAAAGGTTGTATTTTCACGTATAAAACCAAAATTTATGCCCATAGGTCGGGGTATCAAGTCAGCCAACAATAATTTGCATGACTATATGTGTAGTATCCATTAAAAAATCATACCCTAAAACACAAGTTTTGAAACAAATTCATTTTATATCATAACTTGTCTAGATAATTATGTGAAAGTTAAGATTACAATAAACTTATCTGTACCTTTTTTTCTAATGAGTATATAACTAGTAAGAATAATTCCAACTAATGCATTTACATAAATTCTCTCAATAAAATTGATTCAATAACAATTGATGCTCACATATTGTTAATAGCACATGTAAGGGTTATCAAGGTCATTCAAATCCATAATAAATATGAGAAACACGAAAACACATTATGAATAGACATATATACCCCAATCACAATTTTCCAGACAACATCAAGGTGTATTTGAGAAAACATAGAACATATTATTAAATTTGAATAATGGGAAGCTTGAATCATTGGAGTTCAATGGAGAGATCCAGATTGCATAATTTTGGATATTATATCCAAGTATGATCCTTCCAACCTCATTGTCCTCGCTCGAACTCAGCGAGATCGAACACAAGGTTGGGAGGTGGTATGAGACCTAAATACTACTTTCTTCACAGATACATGAAGAGGATAAATACTCAAATTCCTTGGTAATGTTACCCACAAGCCAAAGAATGTGACGCAAACATATATGTGATGCCATTTTAAAGTCAATCTATAATGGAAAAACAAAAATACCATGCAATTCATATATTTATTACATGATGTAATCATATAGAGACACTAAATGAAAAAAGTAATAGTCACATTGGCCATAGACTAAGGCAACAGATTGTAAGAAATCCTTTGAATGTCTTGACCATACTCTATATGAATTGTCTAAGTTTTGAGAAGACCAGTAGTCCATACATGGATATCTCTAATGATGACAAGAGTTGTGTAGTACACTCTTGGCAAAACACAGGATGAAATTAACTAAGGAAGGCATTGGTGGCGTATATATGATGAACTAGGAGAGTATAATTGTATTTTCTCAACTTAATTGGGTGATACTCGACATGGTAGTCATAGAATAAATATTGAGCTTGTTGCAACAAACAAGGGGCATCTAAGAGGAATTCTAAGGAGGGTTGGTAACTTGAGTGTCATTGTTGGTTGATAGAACAAGGTTTTATATGAAAGTAATTTTGAAACCCTTTGGGATATTATACAATGAGACATGAGACAGTCCATACTCCATACATATGAGGTTAATTTTTTTACCAAAAAGTTCATAATCAAATAAAAAGTTAACTGGTGACATGATAGAGAAAGAAGAGAGAGGACATGAAGAGAAAATTGTGATTTTTTCCAATCCTTTCGTCTACTTACTCAATGTAGGAGATAATCTCCTAGCCCCATGATAACAAATCACTGACACACAAAAAAACCACTACTAAAAAGTCTAGCAAAAAAATACCATGTCATGACAAGTGCTACTTAAGAATTAAATCAAATGATCCTAAAATTATCTCTAAGTCCTTATTTCTAGGTATTTTTTTCTTTAATTTTGTTAAGCTATCAAACCTTATCCAATGATGGTGAAATATGATAATTAGATAAATAGGATATATAGAACCACAACCTCACATCAGTTTCTAGTTTTTAAAATGTCCCTTAGTCATGTAATGTATTAAAAAAATTCACATTATCCAGATAATTATTGTATTTCAAATTCAATAATCAAATTTTGGTTTTAATATTATCATAGGATTATATAACTATGATGGAAGTGGAAATTTGTATCATTAATAAATGCATTGTTCGACTTAAATTACTAACTAATTCAATTTAATGAAATTTCATCTATAAAATTGAAACTTAAAGTGTATAACTTCTATTAGATTTCAAAACTATATTCTTCTAGGTTTTAGATATATCTTAACTAATAATACACGTATCAATATTTATCCATTATATTTCCATTAAATATGTTATTAAGATATGTGAGAAGAGGAGGGTTGTACCTATTTATTGACTAGAATTAATATTTACATATCTTGTCACACATTACCCTAAGGTATGCACTATATTCATTCTACTATATTCCATCATGCATGTCATCTTTGTGAGATGAAGGTATCCTATTCTTATATGAGGGATATGTATAATACTTGGTGTTGGTGTTTGCACCTACGTACACACCCTACACTTATTTTATATAAGGATATAACAACGTGTTGCACATTTTAACAACATTTGGGTTAGCTTATACGCACTAATCTTGCTACCACCTAATTTATTAAATTAAGGTTTCATTAATATATATATATATATATATATATAAATATATATATATATATATATATATATACACATACATATATGTATGTATTGAGGTTAGGAAGTGTGTACCGGCCAGTACATGCAACTTGTGTGTACCGGCCATGAAAATGACATAAGTTGACTACATTTATTCAATCCAACCTTAAGGATAGAATCGAAATTAAATAGATTAGATGTGTTTTAAATATCATAATCATTCCTCATGTATATCATGAGATATAATAATATATCATTGAACGCTATCTGTAATTTTCACAAGTGGTTGTTGATTAGAAAATATTCATCTGATGATATAGGAACGTTAGTTTGAAGTAATTTTCAATAGACATGTTATCAAAGAGGTATGCATAACATCCATAAGGTTGGATTAATTATTTTTATAATTTCTAATCATCATAAATAAAGATGGGTACATATAAGCGACAAGTACTCAGACATAGAATTCTTTTAGCCATATGTATATATATGTTGGTTCTGGTATTTTATAACTTGTCTTCGACATAATGGTCCATTTATAAGAAAGTTGAACTTTGTGATGATTTTCAATGATATAAATAATCAATGAAGTACATGGAAAGTGTTTCTTGTTCCATTACCAAGGTGATCATGAATACAAGTTGTACTTGTTTAATTACGTTCATACTCTACTTGATGCCTCTAGGGAGCTCCCACATTAAATCTTATTATGTTGGTTTATTTTTTACATCTATATAATTATGTTGGATGAACCATCATATTTAAATAAAAAAACTAAAGATGGTTTCTCTCATGAGAGAGACATGACCATACATGGGCATCCTATCAATCAACTATCCATTTCTTGTTGAGGATGTATGTTTTCCATTTGTGATAACCCTAAGAACAATTTTCCACTTTTTGTGTGTGATTTCAATATTTTCCTTGTTTTCTATCTTCTTATTATATTTTCTAGCCATGGCTACTATGGCTGTATATCGATCAAATCCAGACCAGACCGACTTGGACAGGACCGGACTAAGACCTAGTTAAAAAAAATCACGGACTGAGGATCAGACCGAATATGAATCGGTCCGGTCCTGGAAATATCATGGACTGGACCGGGACCGAACCAAGACCGGAACGAACAACTTGTATTTTACACTCTTTATTATAAAATATAAAATAATTATGCTATAAAAATTATAAAAGATCATTTGAGTTTGTAACACAAAAATAGTTACACAATTAAATCATTTTAACTTAGAGAGAGTAAACCATTATAAGACTACTGGAAACAAAACTAATATAGTACTTATATGATAGCACATTTGAGATTGACAATCATAAATTTGTAGTAGACAAAAAACTAATAGTTGTAATTATTATAAAAGTTTATTATGTGGTAGTTAGTACAGAATATACTAATTTATCAATAATTCAACTCAATATGTAACATCCTTTCAGTTTTTTTATCGTCACAACTCAATATATATTCAAATTTATTTAGTGCCTATGGTGGTGCTTTTATAAATGCAATGACTAATTTTACTATTGATATAATGACATCATTGTGTAGACCACAAAATTAGTATACATATTGGAGTCATTAATAATATACTATACGTCCGCACAACCCTTCGTAAATATTAGATTTAATTAACACGTATAAGAAAAAAATCTATTATTCGGTCCAACCGGTCCAGACTGGTTTCTACCGATTTTGGACCGGACTGGATCGAGGACCAGATTAAGGAGAAATAAAGGACTAAAGATCGGACCGAAAGTCAAGTCGGTCCAGGACCGGACATGACGGAATAGTCGGTCTGGTACGATCTATCATTCTAGACCGAGAAATGTAAAGCCCTAATGGCTACTCATTCAACATCTCGACCAATTTTCAACTGATTTCATCTCTCACCACAAATTGTAGTGATTATGTGCTCAATGTTTCTGTCAACTTTGTATTCTTTTTCTACATATATGGAAACCATATTGCTTGACCTTATTCTCTTGATTTATGTTAGGGCTCGTCTGGTTGGGACGAAATTAAATGTAAGCAGTTGCAACTCGATGCGAGTTGGAATTCAAAACGTTTGGTTTGACTGAATTTCAACTGACAGTCAGAACTGGAACTGCAGCCAGTTTCTGGGCTTGTACAAAATCCGTGAAATCAACTGCGCCCAAAAGTAGTGTGGTTCATTTTCGCTCTCGTGCACTCTGCGTCTGCTCTTCTTTGTATTGCTTTTATGCTTAAGCGAAGGCACATAGAATGCCCTCTGTCTAGGTACAACACGCATGGAGGTGCTGCCTGCACATATATTTTCATCTACTTGGACAAACCGCTCCCAAGAAGACAGAAAAATACAAAATTGTCTACTTGAATTTCTTTGGAATCAAATAAAGATGTGGTTTTAGCTCACTGGGTTAGATTTCTTGTTTTCGAACCCATGTGGGTTGATTCTACACTGAACTAGACGGGCCCTTAAGAAAATACAAAGTCTCTAAAAGGTGTTTGCTACATAATGGAGCCGACTTGTGAGCTCATCTACAAATGAAGTAGAATTTTCCTTTGTAATAGTGATCATCATGATCCACCTTTACCTCCAACTCATTTTTATAACTCAAAATTATTATGCTACTTAATTATTAGATTGATTTATATTGTTGCATACTATTTATTTAATTAACCTTTTCCTAGAAATAACTAACACCGCTGATGTGCAAAAGATGAAGATTTTATGGGTATATATCATGTTTGCAACCTCAGCTATGAAGACTTGGGTCATGCCATGCAACCTCAATAATGAATCCTTGTATCATTCCACATTAAAGAGCATGAGATAATTTTCTTGTTAATTCTCCTTGATAAAGTCATTCATATATTTTTTTACATGGTTGATGTGCCTGAATATATACATATATCTACACATAAATTGAAGATTATTTAACATGCAGATTATTTAACATGCAAAGTACATGTACAAAATCCTACCAACTCATCACTTCTTTGTCCAACCTTGTTGGTAAAGTGGGTCAATGAGCGTCAAGGTTGAAGACAAGGGAAGAAAATTAGAAAATTAGAGGCAACTTTCATGTGAGAAGTGGCAAGGTCGAATGTTAGGACAAACTAGTATGAATATGGCTTCTTAACCATAAACACATTATAGTTGATTCCACATTGCTACAAATCATATATTTCTAATAAATATATAAAGATGGAGTCTTTGAAGGACTATTTATGTACTAGATGTGTCATCAACCCCCATTAATAGAAAATTCACATTCAAGTTTGGTCATGTTTGATAAAAAAAAGTTGGAGGAAGACATCAAATTGGTCACATTAATAGATGACTTACATAAAACTAGAACAATCATGCTAACAGGAAAGTGGGATCACTTTAAATGTAAGATAATGAGACTATGAGTTACTAAAGATGCCAACTAGGTGTACCAAATGTTGCCTAAAATAAATGAAAAATATTTCTTAATTCCCTTCAATATCCCCTAGTTCACCTCAAGACCCATACAATTGAATCATCGGGTGGTGTGACATGTAATTGTTATCAAGAGAAGCTACACTCCTTCCTTCAAGATTCACAAAAAGTGACACTCATGCATAGAGTACATGGTCATCAATTAATTTCATAATGAAATCATGTTTCCAAGGAATATCATGCATCTCATCCACTATATTTTGAGATGAATATCTCAAGGGTGGGACATGTCTAAGATCGATAAATCTTCATATTCTCTTAAGTGACATATCAAAAGTTTAGGGTGTCAATGATGAACTTCGATTCACTTTGTTGGTGGTAACCTGCATATGATTTTTATTGGTCCTATTGTTTGTTGGATTTGACTACTATAGATTTTCAATATTTATACGTTAGAAGTGAAGACTCACAATCACAATAGACCCTTTAAGACCCCATGCAAGGAAGTATTAATCCAAAATTGTAACATATTACTTATTATTAATACAAACTAATTAATTTATAACATCATACCCCACATCAATGAGGGAATCTATTTATTAGAAAAATGGATTCTTAGCAACTAGATTAGTCACAAATGGTTGTAAAGGGAGGAATATGTCAATAGCATGAGAATTTTAAAAACCAATTCTTGGAGAATTTATTATCCATGGAAATGATTGATACATAGAGAAAACTATACTATTATTATCATTATTCTGTATTTGGTTCAACCGGAGTGGTTGAACCGGTTGGACCAGAAATGATGTCAACATGACATTAAAAAAATTTGAATAGAAAAAATCAAACCGGTCACCATGATAAAAGGCAATTAGCGGTCAGGTTGGTCAAATGGTTGAACCAAACATATTATATATATATATTATTTATATACACATATATATATAATATACATATATTTGAATATATATATATATATATAGTCAGGCTAGAATACACTCGAGTGTATTCGGAGCAGAATACACTCAAGTAGTTTTTCAAGATTCAATATATTTTTCAAAAATCTAACCCATTGATCTTCTTAAACATGTTGTGAATAGCTCATACAAATTTTTTTAGCACATTTGGACATTTATAGGTCACGTTATAAAGACCACAAAAATTATGTATTTCAAATTAGTTTCGTGTGTTGATTTTATTGCCCTTTGAT